>CM060682.1:131674732-132134732 GCA_030686995.1 Artemisia argyi | reverse complement strand
TGATTAGGCAGTTCATTTTACATGCATAAACATGTTAAGCGACAAGTTATTGTACCACATTTAATTTAGTAACTTATCCAAAAAAAAATGTACCGTAATTTTTAGGTCCTGCTATGTAAGGCCATTCAAACAACCAAACAACTTTTATTAACATAACTACTAATTACGAGTTACCTAGGGGATTGCAACGACAGATCCGCCAGACGGTCAAGATTGAGCCCTTGGCCACACCATACTTCTTGTACGCAATCATTGAGTACTCACTACACGTAGGAACATACCGACAGCTTTTTGGCAAAAATGGTGAGATTTCACCTGTTTAGATAACCAAAAGAGAAATTCACATAATGCATATAATTATGTTAATATCCGTTTATCAAGAATTTAAGAACCAGAAGATAGTTTACTTCAACTCCCACATTGCCATCCGAATAAACACACTTAAATTAATTCTGTTTTTAACCAAGTAAGCAAAGTCAGAAACTCACTTTTGTAAAACGTCAGCATAGACAACGCCACTTTGACGCCAAAATCTTCACTGTAGTCCCCTATAGAAAAATTTCACAAGATTAATTACTCCAAAAAGCTCATGACTACAAATCCGATGTCTAAATTCCCCTTTAACAAACACACCATAGTTAAAACTCAATATCATTGAAAATTTGCAAGACGACAAGCAGATCCTTAATTTCAAACTAAAACTTCTAACACGAAGATCGTCCTAGGATGGTAATTGTAGCAATTTAAGTACATCATATCACTGGCTTACAAATTACACTTTAACGCACAGACATCTTAAAATAAAAAATAAAAAAATAATGATAGTAATAAATAATTAAAAAAAAAAAAAAAAAAAGGATTTGACCTTGTGAAGTACTCGGTTCGGAATCATTTCCCAACTCGTTTACAACAGAAAAACGCAAGCGGCGTGATCTCTGCAAGACAGTGTGAAAAAACATACAGTATATAATAAAATTAACCGTAATAAATCAACAAAAACTATTACTAAGTTTAAATAGCTACAATATAAAAGGAGAAATTGACTAAGAATGAGTAGGAATTGTACCGTACGGAAATGAAGGTAATGGGGTTGTGATTTGTGATGAATTGATGATAATTTAAAATGAGGGTTTATGGTAGAATTTGGGGGAACGGAACAAACAACCGCCATTTTTTACAACTACGATAAGTGCTTGTGCTCGAACTAGTGGTTACAAAGTACAGACATACGAGTGTGTGTGTGTTTTTTTTTTTTTTTTTTTTTTTTTTTTTTTTTCTCTCCTTCTTTCTTTCTTTCTTTCTTTCACTTGTTTTGTATACTTTCGTTTTTTTTGCCAATTTTGAGTTACAAACTTTGGCTCAAGTAATTTTTATTTTTTATTTTTTATACTCATTTTACTTAATTATGTACTAGATCAATTATCATTATTCATAATTTGTTTACCTGCTAATTGTTTAGGATGGAGATTCTCGTATACAATTTGATAAATCAAGTTGTATAATCAAACACCTTGATTAAAAGATGCAAAATATTTTGATTTGATCTAGGCCTTTGATTTGATCCCATGGCCGGTAAGTATATAACTTGATCAATCAAGTTGTATGCTACTTGAGAGAATCCTCACCCAATTGAGGTTGTTTAACCGATAATATTACAAAAGGTTTTTCTAACATGTGCCCTTAGGCACATGTTAAGAAGTGGGGTCATGTGTCTTTTTTGTTCAGGGATCCACGAATAGGACACACTAAAATATTTTTTTATTTGAAAAATGACAAAAAAGTACAATAAAATGACACAATGACCCACTTCTTAACATGTGCCTAAGGGCACATGTCAGAAAAACCCTATTACAAATTATCTTTTTTCAAAAAAATTACACTTGTTTTATAAATGTAAAAAGACTAAGATACCCTCAAAGTCTAACACTCATTTTTGGCTTTTTTTTTTTTTTTTTTTGTTACCATTTACTAGGGAGGACCTTTCTTGTCAACACTCATATTTATTTTATTTTATTTTATTTTTTATTTTTTTATTTATTTTATTTTTTATTTTTATTTTTATTATTATTATTATTTATTTTTTTTAGTAGTGATTGAAGACTTTAAATTTAAGCCTAATTTTACGACTAAAGTTGCATGTTAATAATCTATTGCTTGTAACAACATAACCCACTTGTGTATGATTCAATGAACTAAAGCCACACACGTTAAACGCAAAATTAACTATATGTTTTAGGTCTCATAATCATTTTTCCTTTTGCTATGCTTCCTCTAAATGAAACCTAAATTTATATCTAAAAAACTGTAGTTAAACACACATGATTCGTTATCATTCATCATCAAACACACATCCATACACCCAAACCAATTTTGTAACCTGGTTCTTAAAAAGACTGGGTGTTGATAGGCAACGGCGACGTGTGGTAATCGGAAACGTTGGTAACCAATAACTTACAAGTTTTGCCATTATAGTACTCTTACAAAACTTTTGCACAGAATACGATTCTTAAAGGCCTGTAATTTCTAAATTCATACAACATATATTCCCACCAGGTTAAACACCCACAATTACAAAGGCCATATCAATTGGGTCCTAATCCTCTTTAGTCTGATCCTCCTGCAACTTATCATTAACAGCAGCCTCATCATCAACTACAGCCGCTGTTGTCTTTTCTGAGACTAAGTTCCCAACCTTCACATACTTCTCCTCGAACTTAGCTTCCCAGTCTTCAAGAACTTCAAGCTCAGATGCACTAAGACCATCAATGTTCCCTGTGAGGTCAGAAGGCTCGAATGACATTAAAGCTAAGGCGCGGCTAGCATCACGACCAGCAAATAATGCATATGGGCCACCAGGACCGTAGAACATCCTGAAACATTTGTTTATAACTTGAATTAGTATTGGGTAAACGTGGCAATTTCGACCCATTATACAAATGGCTCATTTCGAGGTATGTATTATCCACAATGGATGAAATAGGTAATGCTACAAAAATCTAACTAAAAAGAAACTGAGTCGAGCAGTAAACCAGTTTCAAAGTCAAATGGATTCAAATCATAAAATATTCTAAATCGCGGTGCTAAAAAGGATTTTATATTTACTAGTTTATTAATAATGTTTTGTAATCATATTTGACACATCAAGTATTTGTCACTAAAATAAATGGAGTGTTTGCAAGTCAGCCAAACACGACCAAACTAGAAATAATTGTGTGTTGTGACCCATCATTACCTAATCCTGTGCGTTTTGACCCATTACCTAAGCCTCCATTCTGCCATTAGGTATGAGGGTTGACATCTTGAAGTTTTTTGATGCAATGAGTAATCACTACAGTAGAGTATTCTTGAAATTGACATGCATTTACTATGATAAGTCAATAACATACTCGAGTGTCACATGAAAGTTGAACTGTACGACTCATAAACTCATCTCATCATCTCAACTAGTATGAAATTCTGAAAACCCTATTGAAAACATGTAGAGTAGAACCCTTGAGCCAATAATTTTAATTTGACTCAGAAATATAGATGTTGCAAGTCTCGTAATATTGAAACCCCTATAAATAAGTTACAATTGCGTTTTAAGAAGATTGTGTGCATATAATGAAAAACTAACTAAATCTAAGGCTACCCATGGCCATCAATCATATAACACATCCAACTATTCAGTATCAATATAGTTCCACATTTTCAATAGAATAAATAAAAGGGTTTATCAAGTCTATACCTATACACTTTTTCAATTTTAATCAAACTAAATCATGTAACTGTGTATTTTGGACAACAGACCGAGGAAAATGACAAACTACCAGATAGTGACATCTTATGAGATAAACTAATTAAGGTAGGATGATGATGAAGTACTTGATAAGAGTATGAGAGTGTAAGCGTGTAGCAGAAACAAATGTTAAAGAACAATTACATTTTCATCTATCTAATGACGAGTTAAATGACATCTATCAAATAGCTGGCTATCACAATTCATATGAGCTATACTTTAACTAACCATTTGCAACATTCGTATATGTATGTAGGATGCCCTATAAACAAAGATAATAGTCTACGAGGTAGCTAAGTTGTATTCGAAATTATATTGTCACGTCTACAAGTCTCTGCAGCTTAGCGTAGCCAAAGAGGGCTAGTAACTCATTGTTCATAAGATTTTATTTGATCTTATCAAGTATTTGAAGAAAGATCAAACCCCATATTAAAAGTTTATTTATTTCCTTCTCGTTTTCCCTAGAGCTTGGGAAACTAAAAGAAAAGCATGAAACTAATTACCACACAAGATTCAATAATGTCCATATTGGCATTTGGGGCATCCCATGCTAATCTTAACAGTTTCCATCTTTTTTACAACATATTCAACTCATATGCAAATGCATCCTTGTTAGCACAGTATTGACATCGTATAAAGATTTACTACCATGTCTATAAAAAGTAGTGCTCCAAAAAGCGCTAAGTGGACTTAAGTGTCCGACCTTCTACTGCATGATCGCATAGATGCGGATAAAGGAGTATACTTACATGTATAAAAAATAAATACTCCTAGATTAATCAAACCTATGAAAACTAATTGTGTTGCTATATGCTTTTGATAATACTACTTCTCTAAATAAGCAGTTTCATTGTTTCATTACTAAAATTACTCATGAAGAATTGTAAAAAAACACTCAAAAGATTATTAACCTTTTGAAACATTTCATTCAAAAACGATTACTAATCCAAAGCTATGGATACAATCACCTTCTAAGTTCTAAGCATACCTTCCCCCAAAATATTGTATCAAAACATTCTGTCATTGATTCTACCTGTGTTTTGTAAGTATTCATTCTCTTAGTTTATCAGACAATCAAAATTGTATCAAAACAATTCACCCAACCAAGCGTGACAATTCTATGGTAGATGACTATACTTTGGTGAGTGTTTGGCATCTGCCATTGTGTTTTCAAAGATGATTTCATAATATTACTCTTTCTAATCACTGCTATTAAGCTTCTAGTTTAGAAATTTGGATAAAACTTTTTCTTTGCACATCAAGGGGGTGTTTGGATTACCTACTTTTCTCTTCTTATCCTCTTACATTTAAGCAAAAGAGGTTTTGTGTCATCCAAACTATAGTTGTCTGCTGATTATTTTTTCAAGTATTATTTCATGTTTTTGTAAAATAAACAAACCCAAACACTATTTCCCAAGTACTTATTCGAAGAAACATATAAGTGCTTATTTATTAATTGTAGCAGATGTATAAGAAGCAAAAATAAGCAATCCAAACACTGTCCACTGCATTCTTTTTCGGGTAATTATGGTTTCCGATGTGGCACAGGGTGTGAGCCCAACCGTACACAAACTCAAACCAGGTAAACCCCAACCCTTTGGGGAATTGGCAAGACCACTTCAGGATTTTTTGCACCAAACACGATTCGAACTTGAGACCTCTCACATTCTGGTGATGATAGTCCCAAGCTTTTTACTTCTTGGCACCCCTGAGTGGTTAACTTCAATTCTATCTCATTAACAGCTCATTAAGGAATATATGATTATTCAGGGATATTTGCCATATTGCATTCACAAACACTCAAAACAGTTACCATTTCACACAATCACTCTCAAAGTAAAAAAAAAAAAAAGAGTAAAAATCACCTGGAGCGAGAAACATCATAGATCTTTCCTTTAATAGCCATCAACAAAGGCTTACTATTATCAGACCCATCATAAGGTCTAAGCTCTTCTTCAGTAATATCACCTATCTGAACAGGCTCACGTAGTACATACTCCTGGTCACGTTTCACAGCCACGTAATCATCAGCCGCCACAAACATGCCTGAGACAACTTTGTAGACAACATACATAAGTGCTGCTATGGTGAAAAAGGCTGCTGGTGATAACCCTGTGTACTCAGTGATCGTGTTGGTTAACGTAGTATACAAGGCCATGTTTTTTTGGTCTTTGTTTTGTGTTTTCTTAAGGTGTTGTGAAACCCTTTTGGGTAAAGGATGTAGCTATGGAAGTTGGGTGTGTTTCGAGTTTCAACAAACTAGATGGATGGTGGCTCTAACATACCTAACACAAGTGTAATGATGTCACCTATGAGGTAAAACCAAATATTGTTGTTGTACTTTGTTATTTGAGCTAGAAGTAAAGAAGAAACAAATGTTTATGTGACAAACACGTTATTTTCTTGTTTCTTGATCTATCTCCAAAGACTCCGATATAAACTAGGTACTGTTATAATGGGGCTCATTATATGTGGTATCAATATTAGATACATTATTTTAGAGTATCATTTGGACAAATAAGAATTGAGTACTATTAAATCTTTTTAACTAATTCAAAAATGTAAAATAGTAAAACATATTTTTCTTTCATTTTGTATTTTTTAATTAAAAAAAATGTTTTTAGCTACCCCTTAATTTTCAGAATTAAAAAAAAAAATAACTTTTTATTTTTTTCAACAGACATGTTTTTTGAAAGTGCACATATGTTTTGTCAAACTTATTTTGCTTAAAATGGTAGTTGCATATATGTTTCTAGCGTACATTCTTTGATCTTTACAATTCATGACAAAAAGCAAAAACATAAAATTAATAGCTAACCAAAAACATAAATATTATACACAAAATTCGATATCAAATAAATTATAATTCAAGTACAAATATCTTGTTAAATATAAATGTTCACGTCACTTAAAAACATGTGTGCACTCTTCAGTCTTCACTTTCTCATCAAATTTATTGAAACATATATGCACGCCTTCCAAGAACATAGGTGCACATGAGGCTTTCTCATCAAATTTATTAGAAACATATATGTTCGCCTTCTAAAAACATATATGCACGTCTTTCGAGAACATATGTGCATGCCTTCTAAAAACATAATTGCATTCATTGATCATTTTCACTCACACCGTCTTTCCTATGATTGAGCCTTCTCCACTGAAAAAATATATAACAAAAAAAAAAAAAAAAAACTAGTTATATCAAATTATGCCATGGTAAATTAATTGTAAAACTGATTGATAAAATAAAACTTAAAAGAAACATATATGTACCGAACTATAAAACTTAATCAAAGTTACATAAAACAAAAATACACCCCTGTTTTGACCAAAACACATACGTGTTTTGAACATAAAACATATATGTTTACTAAGTAAAACATATATGTTTTGACTTTTGAACATGTATGTTTAATCTTGCAACCATGAAAGCTCAGCAACCATTTGGTTTATCCTTCTAATAAACAAAGTAAAAATCTCTTTGAAAATAGTCGTACTATCACAATTATAATACACTCATATTCCCTAAGACTACAATACACCTGATTTCAACATTTTTATAACCCTTCCTTTTCATCTAAAAAATAAACCAACATACAGAACTAAATTTCAAATAATAATAATAATAATAATAATAATAATAATAATAATAATAATAATAATAATAATAAATAAATAAATTGCCAATCAATTTTTAGTATGGTTCTTTTCGACAAGCAACCCAAAAACCCAGTTTAGATCCAGTGATCCACCATGAGAGGCCGCACAACCAAACCGGAACCACGATCCATCCCAGACTCCAAAAACATCACCAAAACCAAAAACCTGGTTACTCACATCATTAACAGGCGAATCCTAAAATTTATGAAAAAAGGGCTAATAAAGATGAAATTCGTAAGCAGCCTCCACACCTAAAAAACCAAGGTAGAACCAGATCCGACTGCCATCTGAAAATCCGACAACCACAAAAAACAAATACACAAACATAAAAATCAAGATCCAATAAAAACGAGTACACAAACAAAAAAAATCAAGATCGAAAAAAAACGTAAAATTAAAACCAATACAAAATCAAAATCGATTCATCTACAAAAAAATAAAATAAAATAAAATAAAAAATTAAAACAACTTACTGAGAATGTATATCTCAGATTTATGCTTGTTCGACACAAAAAAGAAATTGATGATCGTTTTTTTAAGGTGGCCGAACAATAGATCTAAAGAGAAAGAAGCGTAGTTTTTTCTTTTTTTTAAGGAGCAGTTTATTGATTTGTGAAAGAATTATAGATGATAAGTGAGATAACTGCATCTTTTTACGGATAATATGAAATACCTGGATTACCCTTTTAGCCTTTTTAGCTTTTTAAATAATGGCTTGATATTTCAATTAATTACATTAAAAGCACAAGTGATCTCATCCATTGATTAACTGATCTAACGGTCTAAAATGGTATTGTAAAGTACTATATATAAGAATGGTACTGCATGGAATACATCACCTATTATAATAGCGTCAACGGGTCAGGTTTGGGGTGGGGTTTAGTATATCCGTACCCTGTTTGTAATATCCATGCTTTGTTTAGAATATCTTTTTATTCAAAAAGACTTCAAATACAAAGAGTTCTTATTCCTGTTCTCGCAAGATTAAGGGCCCATTTGGTTTGTAAGTTGGATTGGAATTGGATTTTGTAATACACCGTAAAATTCCAGGTCATTTATTAATGCTAATTATCGACACTATTCTAAACTAAGCCATTTTTGCGGGCTAATTTGAAATTTTTACATGAGACATCATTTGTTTGACACCCGATTATTTTTGTCACCGTTTGTTTGACACCCGATTATGTTTTGTCACCTGATATCACCCGATTGTCACTCTTGGATGTCACCCAATGAGGTTAACACCGGTAACTCCCACTTGCGACCCGACACCCAAATTGGACACCAAGATATTATTAATATATATATATATATATATATATATATATATATATATATATATATATATATATATATATATATATATATATATATATCTATTTTATCTAATAAAACAGAGTTTTTAATCAGCATGCTATTAATTTTTTCTAAAAATAATTTTTAACCTCCAAGTGACACGTGGCAAAGAAAGCATTTAATATTCAACATTTGAACAAAACGCTTCAGACGTTTGCTTATTTTCTCCAAGAATATTCAACCTTTTGACCCATGCTAAAATAACGCTCCAATCGAATATCTTCACAAAAAAAAAGCCACTAAATGTTCAAGCCGTTCAATACACTTTATCATTTTGAAAAAAATTCAACAACTGACATATAAGCCACTTTCAAAAATCTGCTTCTCCCTCACCCCAAAATCTTGAAGTACTTTTCATTTTTAAGGCTTCAAATTGATAACTTGACTTTTACATTGTTACTGTAGTGATATTTTATAGCAAATTCTATGATCTGGGGTGTGCGTGAACGGTGTTTGGTGAAATGTGTGATAGGTATATAGAAGTGTTGTGCAAGTCTCTTAGTCTTTGATTGAAAGCATGAAACTTTGTCTTTAATTGAAAGCATGAAACTTTGTGATGCACTAGATGTGTTGGTCCGTATATGTGTAAGCTCAAATGATGCACTAAATATATAGAAGTGTTGTGCAAGTCTTAAGTTGGATACAATCGCTTCAAGCCTTCAATACAACCCAAAGGTGATCAATCTTGAAATGATCAATCATAGACGAACATGTATTCACCAATTTTTTACTACGTATTCTGAAGCGTGTTTTACATTGTTATTACGTGTTTAATTTTGTTGTTGCACCCACTCATTTGTTTTTGGATGGTATACTTCAGTTTAAAAAGATGCAAGAAACAGTTTGGATGGCTTTGGTCCTCGGTTTCAAGCACCAGTTAGATGAAGGTGAAGTTGTACGTTACTTTGCAAATGTATGGTCTTGGTGAAATCCAGTTTTCTTATCGAATAGTTTCAACCCAATGCGGCTTACCTTCAATAAAAGGATATTGGTTAAGAGGATAGATGATTTTATTGGTTCAGCTCACGGCTTCGACTTCAAACAGCGTAAGAAAATATTGGAGTGTATAACTGATGTAATTGGTCAATTCGGTGAGTTGTATGCATTTTCAATTTCACGTATACTACGTCTTCATAATAGATTATGTACATTTAACATGTGATTCGGTCTTTGTAGACGTGATTGGTCACGTTTTTGAGTCCAAAGAATTGGACTACTTTGCTACAAGTTCCAAAACAGGGAGAACGAAACCTCTAAAGCTTATGGACTATGAGTAAGTCTATGATATCTTTGTTTTTCAGGGGAGCTGAACTGAAATTTATGTCGTGGGATGCATTCGTCGATCAACTTTCAGATTTTTTAAGGTCCTGTGAAGATGCTCTACTCTTGATCGTTGTGATTCAGTTTTCTCGAATGAAGAAATGGGATGGTATTGTATTAGTCACACCATGAATATTAGATTGTCAATTGATTTTAGAAAAGAACGGTGTGGATTTATTCGACGGTTTTGTTGGGCATTCGCAAATTGAACATTTTGCTTAAGAAAAAGGATGTGCATTGATGGGACGATTTTGTTGCAACTTTCTTGAAATAAGATGGTCAACGCACAATTCATATAAGCGCTTAAGTATTTTTGTTAGGATATTTATGTTTGAAAAGATTTTATTGAGTTACGCTATATAATTGGAATGCATTGATCATTCAACTATATGATTTTTTTCCCCCCAATAATTTGTAGTTGGTCTTTACCAGATGTCATTGAGTCACGTTAAGTTGTTTATGTTTGAAAAGATTTTATTAAGTCACCTTATATAATTGGAACAATAACTAAAGCCATTAACCAGAATCAAATGCCCATATCGAAACTAAACAAGCAACCATTAACCAGCATCATGACGACTCCCGTCCACAGTAGACATAGGCTGGAAAACGAGAGGGGTTGACAAGCTTCGAGCAGACATCTAGAATTCGAAATCAGCTTTTTCATATTCTCTTGATTACCTATTAATTTATTTTCTTTTTATTTTCTTTTGTCTTCGACAAACTTCTAAACTTTTACCATTAAATATATAATATACTCACTAGCAGGGTACCCGAGCGATGCGGCGGCGGGTACCCTGTGACTAAATTTTGTGGCGAGTAAACATTTTTTATTTATATGTTTTTTCTAACAATAGCTTTATGTATTTTGATTTGCGATGAACTACGTATTTTAGTTTATTACAATTGTTTTTAGAATAAATGTACGGATGTCAAGAATTTTATGTCATACTTCAACTCTTTAACCATTAACAATGTTTTTTTATTAAACAGTTGTAATAATAAATATTTAGTAAGCAACGATTTTTTGTTGTTCAAAATGACTACATGATTTTTTTAAAGTTATTTCAAGATACCCGCCGTCGCAACATGCAAGTACCTGTTAGTAGCAAAAATTTAGCTTGCCCTTTCAAAATTTGGATTAAACAATAAAATGTAACCAATTTTTCTTTTTATGATAACCAATAACGTCCAACACAAACTTTCTTACACAAAAATCAATCCATCTTAATGATACAAAGCCCAACCAAAAATTAACAAGAGTGCAGCTCACAAAATAAAACTTAACCTATTTCACTCACATATAACAAACCTAATTATACTCTCAAAAACTTTAGCAGCACTTTTCTCTCTCAAACCACAAGTTAGATATGTCCTCTTCTATCTAATTGCAAAAAACCTGTACCACACAAAAACTAATCCTGTAATTCGAGAATGAAACACATTTGTTGTTTTGGGTAAAGGGATAAATTACCCATGGTAAATAAACACGTTTTTTTTTTTTTTTTTCTTTTTTCCTTTAAGTGTTCGAATATTAAAAGAGAAGTTTTGTCTTCAAATAGATCTATGATGGTTGTATGTTCAAAAAACTTGTGAATCTTTGTAAGTTGAACAAAACTGGGATCGATTCTTCCTCTTGTGTTTTTATTGTTTTGGTGGCCAATGATGTTTTATGGGTGTTTGAGGTCATTGATAACATGTTGTTTTGGTTTTTTTTGCTGTAAATGAAAAACCATTTTTTTAGTTTGAGTTCTTCTTGTGGCATTGTAAATCAGCAAGTGTGTCTGATTATTTGGTAATGTATTTGATGTTGTAGTTGTATTATATATTCCAATATTTTTTTCTTTGAACTCGGATGCTATGGACCATTAAACAAAGCTGCATCGTTATTTTTTTCATTAATCTGTATTTTTGACTGTTGTTACTTGTATTAATCTATTGATTGGTTTGTACCACGTGTTTTATTAATTGTATTTTGTGGAAGCAAACATTGTCATGTTGCTTGGGTTCTTGGCTAGGAGTACCTGAATACATGAGTTGGATTCTAGAAATTCAGTCTTTTTAATATTTTGGATTATGGTTTTAACAATAGATTGGTAGCTAGCTTGCTTAGGTAGTACCATGTGGTAAAATGGTTGTATATTTTAGTGGAGGGTAAATTAAATTGTGTATTAATTGTATGTGTTGAATAGTGTTTTGTTTGTTTTATCACTTGTATTTTACTTAAAATCTAAATATGGAAATCTTAAAAATTAAATATGAGAGAAGGTGCAATATGCTTTATAAGTAGTATAGATTACCACCGTTACCTCCCCAATAATACATTTGTATAAGTTTTTGTAATTTCAATAAAATTGACTGATGTTTTAAATTCAGTTAGGTTTGCTTAGTGGAATAAGGGTTCATTTAGTAGCAACCTTATTTTAACATTGTTTTGATTTACTTAAGGGTTTAGGCGGTACAATAGCTACGTACTCTCACTAATGTATCGTTTTGGTTTGTGTATTTATTTCTGTTCCACTTAATGTTGTTTACTTTTATTTTTTGTTTCATTTTGGTACGTGATGCTGATGTGTCGTTCTTGTGACACGTCAGTGTCACGTATCAAAATGGAATAAAAAATAAAGTAGACAACATTAAGTGGAACGGAAGTAGGTACAATTTTGGGGGAAAAAATAACTCTTCTCCTCCTTATGACACGTGGCAAAGTTCAACCCTTATCAACAGATAATAATAATAATTCGTTTTTTTACTCAACTCAAACACATTTACTCATTAAAAAGACGCTGTTAATAAATCGATTGTGATTATTACAACTTTCCTGCAATAAGTTGGTCAACTAAATAGTAGATTGTGATTATAGCAACTTTCCTCAAATAAGTTATATAAGCACGTATATAAGTTTGTTAAGTTTTTAATTGTGACCGCCTTTGATTTTTGAAAAGCATTGATATTACGAAAATCAGTTAGCCTTTTCTTCAAACCATGTGTAAATCTTTCCCGAAATAAGAAATCTGATTACTACCTCAATCGAGTCCATGAAAATAATATATAATAATCTTATAATCAACACAATCATTATTTATGAAATTAATGTTTGAAAGTATTTGTTTGAAGCTATTTTAATCTCTGGCACTGCGAGGATTCAAAGTAATCGAATATCTCGGTCCTCTAAACAGGTGGATCTCTATATGTTGAGCATGAATGATTCTATTATCTTCATCTATTCACAAGGTAATCTAACACATAAGCATTTATTCGATTCTCAATTGCTATATTGATCATATTCCTACATGATAATCTTGATCATATTCCTACATGATAGCTTTAGGTAAAGTGTTAATTGATGCTTAATGTCGTTCCTATAGCTGATAGTTTCACAACAATAATATTTTATAGTCTCATTCTATTCAATTATGATACATTAAATTTACCGTGTTTTGAACATAGTACAGTAATTTGTTAAGAGAATCGATAGTACATATTGGCTCAAACTGATATCAAGTCAAGCAGTTAGAAAGTCGTTTGCAATTGACAATTGTGTTTTAAATTTTGGAATCATTTACGTAGAGAATTTAAGGGAAAATATGGCCTAAAAAAGTTTTACCATCGTTTTTATTCAGTCACTCAAACTTTATATGATCAACCACAAAAATCATTCAAGTTTTAATAGTGTTTTATTGTTGTGTAAATGTTTAAAATAAGTGCATTGTTTGGTTATACATTAATAATAAACACACCTCTTGATTTTCATTAATCTCAACTAAGTCAATTTACAACGAACTTATACACACATAAAGAGAAATATTAGTCACAAAATACTACGGTAACAAAATTTGAAATTTATTCCGGTTTTGCTCACACAAGCATAAAAATTAATAAGAATGAAATACTTGTGAAAGTTAAGTGGTTAAACCATAAAAAATAACAATAATAAAATTAAAAAAAAAATGAGTGATTAAATTGAAACATTAATGAAACGTCATTACTATTTGATGATTTTTTCCCCTAAAATAATGAAACGTCATTATTTTGCACAAGCTTTTACTATTTTATATAGATGAGCCCCTGGGTTTTTTTTTCCTATTACTATTATTGTTTCTGTGCTAAAAAAACTAACTTTGTGTTTTTGTTTTTATACAGGAGGATGTAGTATTTGATAAAGTTCCATGAAAAGAACCATATACATTGAAAGGTCATCATTTTCTTTTAAAGGTATGCAAATATTTGATAAGAAACATGTATAATGTAATCGCATGCTTTGATAGATTTTCGATTTATTTATGTTTTGATGTTTCAAATATTTGGTCCTTTGAAGATCGTCATAAAAATCAAGCATAACTTGCTTTGATTTGTTTAGATTTTTAAGGGATGCTATTTATAAGTGTTAATATTGAGCATATGGTACCTAATTATTAGTGAACTTAAATAGTTGCTTGCTAATTACTTCAATTGCATGCATATCAGATAAAATGACCATTGTATGACCATGGTTGGACAATTTTGGTAAAATGTTAGACAAAATTCCACCAATTTGGTTACGCAACACGCTTGCTTTTTATTTCAACATTTAAGTGGATAATTGTAATACCATGGTTTTGAATTTACTTCATGTTAAATTTTATATTATCAGTGAGTATCCTTACTCTCGGGTTTGCTATGTGATAAAAATATAATCACTTTACATTTTACTTTCTCATGCACCACTCCAGTATAATTAGGTATCACTATTGTTGTAATTTTTATATACAATTAATTAGGTTGTCAATAGTTATAAAAGTGAAAGGGTGGTTTAGTGATGTCTACTTAAAAGTAAGTAATAGATACTAATAAAATACTATAAGTAAGTTTTAAAAAAATATCTCCATCTTTTTTATTGTTAACCTTCTAAAAGTTTTTTTTTTTTTTTTTTTTTTTTTTTTTTTTTAAATAAAATTTGATTGTTAACAAGTTTAAAATAAATTCACTTGGTTGTTATATTTGGTTTCGATTGTTAAAGTTTATAAATGAAAACTCGTATAATTTGTTTAGTCTGATTGTTAAAATTTCGAACTATGTAAATTTTTTTTGAAAGTTCGATTGTTAAAGATTATAATTTTTTATTTTAGTTTTGTTTACTTGATTCTTTTATATGCCCTAGACAGCATCACAGATTCACTCAATTATTAAAGTGTTTTTATACTTGGTTCGAGTGTTGTCACAAGGCAAAAATTAATACCCTTTTTATATATGAAAACTAATATAATCATGTCATGTTTGAAATATATTTTTGGGATGATTGAAATCCTATGATCAATCAGAAATCATATCATTAATCAGTACGTGTCCGCTCTTTCGTGATGTGGGTCTTTCTATTAAAGCAAATGTTTATCACAAGGTCTTGTCTTTAATATTTTCATATTAAATAGCAATCGTCACGAAAAAGCGACCAGACCTTCTGATAAACATATCATTAATCAATACGTGTCCGCTCTTTCGTGATGTGGGTCTTTCTACACAGTACGTGTCCAATCTTCAACAGCAAATGTTTATCAGAAGGTGATATTTTCAACAACAATCTTCATGAAAGAGGGACCAGACCTTCTGATAAACATTTGCTGTTGAAGGTTGTAAAGAAACAGTTCCACGTGTCCGCTCTTTCGTGATGACAAACAACAGAAATCAGGGACAATCTCTCTGGCAATCGTTTTTTATTTTTCATGACCTGTTCTTAAACATTGCCGGCTATATGTTTCTGTCCCTCGCATTAGGAGAAAAAAAGGGTTGGAGATGGTAATTCGTGACCAAGATGGAAATCTCACTAATCTCACCACCAACGTGGTCTACAAAGAAGTGCTACACAATTTATGATCACATCTACATGTACAAGTATTTCGCGTTAGTTGAAATAAAGGATTGAAAATGTTTATTTTCTGTTTTTGGATTATTTGACTATTGTGTTTCATATAACGTACGTTTCGTTATTAAAATTGCATACTTTACATTTCTTTACCGTATGTGGTTGTTTCTAATTATAACTTCATAATACACAACATCATTCACTACTTTTTGCCGATTCTTAAAAATACCCGTGAATTTCACGGGTCTTTTAGCTAGTATATATATATATATATAACAATATGTATATATTAATTATTACAAATTTATTATCACTATGTATATATAAGTATATATATACGTATGACGACACCGTTTATGTATTTATAGTTTTCACGAACCGACACCGACACCGAAACTAAATTCGCAATTTTACTAATCACCGATACCCCGTCATATTTGGGCCGAGCACAAACCACAAGCCCACCGATACTAATCTTATTTTGTTTTCTTTGGGCCAAACCACTCACAAGCCCCATGGTTTCTTTCCTTTGATTCTTTTGGGCCGAAACAATCTCAAGCCCACATGGCTTATTATGTTTTCTTCCTTTTTAAGTAGCATGCCACACGAAACAGAAAACCACAACCCTTGTTCTTTTCTTGGTTCCCCACAACTCAACACAAACATACCACTTTACTTTGACTTTGTTTCATGAAACAAGAAGCCACCATTTGAGCCGTCGAACCTTTGGACAAACACAATAACCACCTTCGAACTAATACCCCATGGATTGTATGTTTCATGTCCCCCAACATGTATACCACATGTGCCTAATCACAATTGTTTAATCCCCTATTAGCCTAACCTACACATAAACTACTCCAAGTAACCCATTGTTGCTTCCTTATTACCACCACTCGATTTGACAACACCCTTGGAAACTAGACAATATTGTCGAGAGAAGAAGAGACCACACGGTTGGTGTTGTGTCTCTAGGGACATTCGAACCACCCAAAACCTCCCTATATAAATCACATTTAATGCAATACTTCTCACACTCTCAAGTTTCTCCAAAATTCTCAATCACAAACACTCTCTACTCCTTCTTGGTTACTGTCGAGGAATCAAGGGTCACGCACGCAAGGTTTTTGGGTTTGAAATGAGTTGGGTAACTCTTGAGGGTAAGGGATCGTTTGAACAAAGGGACATCACGTTTGCTAGTTCTCGTTGCTCACATCACACGACATCCTCACCACCCTAGTTGGTGTTGTAAGTTGATCACTTCCCTTTTCATTTTCTACTTTACTCGTAACATGCATATCACATACACACGACACACCCCATTTATTTTACATTCGTTACACTTATAGTATATATGTACACACCTCGACACCCTTAGGAAAGGGCTCACCATCTCATTTTTATACGTACAACATACATATGTTATTCGACCCACTGATTCTTTGGCTCACCCTTAATCGAACTAACGAAACATGCATAAGGAACGCGGCGTTATTATACGAAAACTAAGCCTAAATCAAATCTATATCGAGCACTATTTTTAAACAAACTAAACCTACCTTGGGCCTGATTTCGGGCTAACGAGCCCATGACCTTATTAAAAGGAAATTTCGGTTTAATATTTTGGAGATAGCGAGAGGTACAAAAACGAGTTTTAAAGAATTTTTGTAAGTTATAATCACTACTTTCATTGTACCAAAGAGTTTATTCTTTTTAAACCTAAACAAGGATCATTTTTGCAAAAAGTTATCGTTAAGGGACTAAAACCGTCAAAACCACAAACTTTCGAACTAGTTTTGACAATATCGATTTCTAATAAGAAGTTGAGGGTAGAAAATGTATTTTTCAAAAGTTTGGGTAATAAAGTGTAAAAAGTATAAAAAGGACTAAAATGTAATTATTTTTGACCAAAGGGTAAAAAGTGTAACTTTAATAAAGTTAAGGGTTAAATATGACAATGTATTTTATAATTAATTATTTTGTATAGTTTGATTTTATATAAATATGTATATATATTTTGGTAACTTTAAAATATATATATATAACTTTACTAAAAATATTTAATTATAAATATTTTTAAACAATATTATTTTCACAAACGAGTTAATATTTATCGAACACCGGTTCGTAACACGTTACAAATAACTACGTGAAGTTATTTTGGAATATATTAAGACACCCGAATGGATATCACCGTACACGAGACATATCACATGTCATTTACGAAACGAATCTAAAACACCGATTACAATGTATTGTTTAGGTCGCAAGTCGGAGGAATTTCATTGCTAGTCATAGCAGTACACCGTCACTTTTGAGCACCGTTGTGATTCACACACACCTGTCAGGTGAGTTCATGGTCCCACATTTTTAATTGTTTTTAAACCTCGTGGGGAGATACATGCTATAAATCGAACACAAGTATTTTCTGTATGTTATTATCACCTGTTATTGCCTAAGTTGACACCTGTGCTACAAGTCTCTCATATCACGAACCTTAATCACTTGCGAGTGAGCGCGAATATAGTTGATAGATCTATTGGAATGGCAGCCCGCCTCTGTCAAGGTGATCACTTGGCAGGAGGTGTGCTATATTCGAGGTATTATGGAAATTTGGCACATTTCCTGTCACCGAGGACCCCTTGTCATTTACATCCGCTGTGGTGTAAATGATTGTTATTATCTTTATGATATGTCAAATCAATGTTAAGGCTTGCGTTTCGTGAGGCTTAGGAGCAATATTTCACCAGTTTAGTCAAGACCTGTCAATCTTGGCTTGTTTATTTCAAATGCTTGACTTGTGTTCACACTATTACTATTCAAACTACTATGGATTCACTCAGCCTTTGTGTTGACTTTTTAAGCATGTTTATCTCAAGAAATTAGCAAGCATTGCGGCACGGAGCTGGCAAAGGGCACAGGACCTCCCTTTTGATTTCAATAATTATATCATTCTTTACAAACTCATCATTTCTTTTGCGAAACAATTAACATTTTGGAAAAATGTTTGTAACTCTGAATATTTGAGTTTTCATGGAATGATATTGACTATCTTTTGAATTGTTTTCTATGAGTATTACTGTGTACTAAACTGTAATGACCCCGATTAGACTTCCGCTGCTTATCAAATTTTCGTGGTGTTACAGATTTGGATTTGTGAAAGGTTTGAAAGAAATTGAATTTAAGTATATGTTTGAATTAAATGAGGAGAGGGAAAATAAATGATTAATAAGTTTATTTTATATGTTTGTTTAAAATAAAAATAAATAAAAAGAAAAAAAAATTATTTATGGTTGAAAAAAAAGTTTCAAAAAAGAAAAAAGTTGTGATTGGTCATTTTTATATATCCCCACCAAAATCCCACCTACATAGTGGGGAATCATTTTTTGAATCCAAATGTCATGTCAGTGGCTTTCATAAGTTACCAAACGCCGTTTTTGATAATGGTTTTATTCAATACCCGGTTAAAAGGGTGAACAAAAAGGGCCCTAAGTTTAGTTTTTTTTTTTTTTTTTTTTTTTTTTTTTTTTTTTTAGATACATACGAAGTAATAGTTATGGTAAGACACTAAAACCTTTTATAAATTTTTTAATATCAAAATTGTTATAAAATATTGTAATGAACAAGAATAAAAGAGAAAGAGATATTATGACAAAATGTGTAGTAATTATAAGGCAAATAGCTACATGTTAAATCCTAATGGGCTAGTAAGATAAATATTTTGACTCAAGTTGAGAAGTCTTAAATCTTAATCATAACGAAATTTACATATCATTTCGTAAACCCCCCCCCCCCCCCCCCCAAAAAAAAATAAAAAACCTCATAATACAAATCAATTTCTAATTTAATTAGCTGCAAATAATAAGAGATATAAGTCAGTTCGCTAGGTGAGACTCACAAGGTATACCTTGCGACCTTCTAGAATTTCGCTTAGAGTTCATCCTCGTTTGACTTTTTCGGTCTTTATTGTTCAATTTTGACCTTAAGCATTTTTGTTTATATTACATAATATTTTATACAAAATATATGAATGTATTGAATTTTAAATGTATTTTTCATTGGTATAATTTTCATTAAGTATTGTATAACACAAATAAAAATATTTAAAGTTAAAGTTGAGAAATAAAAACCGAAAAAGGTCAAACGAAAACTAAAATTTTAAGACAGAAGGAATAGTATTTTGGTTTTCTTTTTATGAAAATAGGTATTTTGTCAAAATATCATGAAAAATACTCCTAGAGTCCTAGGTATTTTTTGAAAAAATCATGAAAAGCCCAGCTTCTCATGATTCACCAAAAGCTTTTAAGCCCATTGTAATGTAAGCTAACCATCTAGCATTCTAGCCTTGTAAAGCATGTAATCTATCTCTTCTCTGTCTATACTCTATACAGTGCACAACTTTCCTTTAAACTTAAAAAACTAAAAAAATGTAATGTATTATCCTTAAAATACTTTTTATAAAAATGGTAATAAAATCCAAAACTAAATTAATAGTTTAAATAAAATATTATCTAATTCTCAAAGTTTTATCAATTTTTATTTATAACCTATAGACATTTTTTCTCGCAATAACAATAAATTGAACTTGTAAATGTTGTATTAAGAGTCACACCAAAACTATAAATTCGTATGTATAATTATTTGCCATTATACATCGTCGTTTTGTACGAATATTCGTCTAGCTATATATAAAGAAAGAAATATTTACCTAAAATCTCTCAAATACTCCCTATTGCTTTCAATATACAATAATACTTTACATACATATATATATACCTTCTTTACATTCATGGGCGGTGATAAGAGGGGGTACAAGGGGTACGCGCCTCCATAGCAAAAAAAAATAATAATAAATAAATAATAAAAATAAAAAAATTAGTGTAAACTTTTTAAAATATTTCGGGTTTTTTTTTTTTTTTTTTTTTTTTTTTATTTATTTAATTTTTTTTAATTTGCCTTCTTAAAAAACCAATTTGTAGTGTAGTTTCTGAAATTTATCAAATTGTACCTTCTCGAGCAGAACTTTCGGGCTCCACCACTGTTTCCATTACTACTTATAAATTATTACTACTTATAAATTGAAAGTTTGACACAATAAACAATGTTCATCCATTTCATACTCGAAACACTTAACCACAATTTCGTAACTATAATTATTTATCGCCGCTATATATGGCTTACGCCTAGTTTTAATAAATTATTTTATCAAAGACAAAAAGAGGATTCCTATTTGCCTATTTGGTGAGAAAAGTTAAAGAGGCGAACGTTCCAGGAACTTTCGTGCAAGAACTTGAGGTTGGCACTTTGTTTATCAAATAAAGAAGACACAAATAATGATAGAGGGTCTAAAGAACTTTGCAGTTGACATGCCAGCTACCTCGAATGTGAAGACTTTGCACGGTTTGATTTTTATATGGCGATGAACTCGAACTTCGTGAATTATTCGAACAAAAAACTAGAAACCACGTTTTAGAAAAAGCTCCAAGTTGCAAGAAGAAAGAAAGCTACGTTTGTATTGTTATGGATAAATTGGTATTTAATCCTTAAAAGAGATGAAAACAGTGTCATGTGCTTCTAATTTATTTAAGAATCTTGCTAACAATGTTGTTAAGTCATCAGTGAGATTTTTTGTTCAATACAAAAAGATACCTAGATCATGGCTGTTTCAACTTATTGACGCTAATCGCTTCAGGTTAAAACTCCCAATTCATGAAAGGCTGGTGATTTACTTAAGTGGGTAGGCAAGCGGCGGTTTTTTCACATGACACATCAGTGTCATCTTAGATTTCTTTCTCCTCTCACTACATCATTTAATTGTCAAAGTCACCTCTAACTTCACATTTCATTAAATATCCACTTTATACAAATATAATCACTAAATACCCCACATACACTCACACATAAAATAAAATATAATAAATGAGGCCCTCTTTTTCTTTTTTCTTTTTCATTTGATGGTCTGATCATCCCAAGTTGCCTTGAATTGTGTGTGTATGATGAAGCAAATGGTAAAAGACAAGGCATATCATGCGTCAGGTGAGGCCATTTAGTGAAGGCATCACCACCTTACCTAGTAGCCTTAAGTTTATGGTTTTACCTAATGGTGAGCAATCCGACCGTTTAGACCGGACCGACCGACAAAACCGATCGAAGGACCAACGGTCTGGTCTCGGTCCGGAGTTTTCATTATTTCGGTTTCGGTCCGGCTTACAAATCGGACATTTAGCCTATTTAGACCGGACCGACCACATTCGGTCCGGTCTCGACCTGTGATTTTTTCTTAACTCAGTCTTTGGTCCGGCCCGGTCCAATTTTTACACCGTGATCACCCCTAGTTTTACCAGATCTACCTAAAACCATGAGTTTGCCTTACACGTCAACAAAACTAGTTCACGTGATTATTAATTTATTATTACTATTATTATTTTATTATTATTATTATTTTTTTTAACATGTTCACGTGAATTTTCTTGATTACTCAAGATAATGCAAAAGAAGTAGAAGGTAAACGCATTGTTTATGTTATGTATATTGACCGAGTTATCAAGATCGCGATTTTATTTAAAATCGTTTTTGTCTTCGCAAAATCATGATCGTAAAATCCTACAAAAGTGTGATTTTTTATAAGGGTTGTAGTGTTATAGAGTTCATATAAAATTCGACATAAAGACCAATTTAAGTGAAATATAAAATTTGATAAACGTTGTGGGTAAATATGAAATACGACGTAAAGGTAAATTGAGTCAAAATTTAGAAAGCGGGCTTAATTTTTCTACGAAGTTTGTCTAATACGGAGTAATAAAATTTAGGCTTTAAAGTTAGATCAGGATCGATAGCGACCATAAGATCTTATTAGCTATCTCACGATCTTAGTTCGATCATATGCTATATCCGATCCTACTTCTAATGCATGACCGTACGATCATACGATCAAGATCGCGATCTTGGATCTTGATAACCATGCTAAAAACAAAAGTATGGAACAATGGTTAACACCAAAAGAAGAATGAATTCGTTCAAATCGAAACAAGACTGAGACCATATCCATCCGATGCTTAGATAAATACAATGCATTTGCAAGTATATTCCCACAAAATCACATCAACTTTATTTGATTAACATAAAATGTTAAGCCCTCCCAAAGTTAATAAGTAACTTTAAAGACTAATCTCATGTCAAAGTAACACACAAGATTTTATTACAATATTCTTCGAGCATATCACAATTCTCATATCAATACAAATGTAAGGATATTATAGGTCACAGGAAAGCAACAACACATGCAACAAAATGAAATAGGAAGCAAAGAAATCAAAGACACGATCGATTTAGTGCTTGGCGAATGTTTCTGGGTCCTTCACAATTGTCACAGCACAAGGTGCAGCTGTCATCACATAATTTGTAACACTTCCTAAGATTATCCTGCAATAAAACAATGAATAAAATCATTTTAGCATATCTTTATAAGTTGCTTAACTATTTGACTAAATAGCCCATGATAGTGATCAATCTATAGATATTTTCTTGATTATATGCCATGTTTTGGACTTTTATAAATTTATAAAGTAATCAAGTAAACTTTTGAAATTAGATTTAAATGGGCAACATCATATTGCCCGTTCAAGAATGAATTGTTATTCAAGCCACTTTCAGTGATCATAGCTGTCGACGATGATGCTGATATGAGTCACATTATCAAATCCTTTTTCTAAATTAACAATGATGTGGTCCATTTCTTTAACAAAGATAGTGATATACAACTTAAAAAGTAAACATTGAAGAATTTATTGCCTTTTCAAATGTCATATATACCATACCATTCTTCAAAACACAGTCTCACGCAATAAGCACCTGTTCAAATGGTCTTTTAGCCCGAAGCTGAGGTTGAACCAATAACCCATACCTCCAAAAGCCTTACTTCATCGAATCATCGGTGAACTAGACGTTTCCCTTAATTTACTCTATGCCTATCTTTAAAATTTTCAATTAGACTAAACATCGCTAGTGCATCTTTGCACAAACTAGTATAAAAAACCTAGCCAACATGGATATAATTCTCCCATTGTCTGATGTCCTAACAATTCTTAAACATCTATATAAATCTAAGGCAACAATTAGTTTGATTGCGTTGATCAGTATATGTATATCATATTCAAATATTATGTTTAAATCACGAACTCAAAAACGATATGACATATAAGAGCAATGTAATTCGACTAGGTACAAAAAAAGTTACCTCTTGATGCCGCTAAGGCCTCTGCTACCCATAACCAAAGAATCAAGTTTCAGATCATCAATAGCTTCAACCAATTTCTCTCTTGCATCTCCCCAATACACTTTTGACACAACATGAATCTATTAACCAAACCAAATATAGTAAATATCAATACTCAATTCATACATAAATCATCAAAAAACAATTCAATAACACAGACAAAAAAATGTGTCTTAACCTCTTTTTGCCTAGCAGCAGTATCAAGCATGTCCAAAACTTCGATATCCATCTTCACATCGTATTTCGCCATCACTTCTGGCTCACGAAACTCCACCAACGGAATCAAAGCTACAGAAAAAAATATATCATCATCAACAAAAGAAATATATATAAACCAGAGTGCGTTTAGTTGCAAAAAAAATATATATATATTTTCTACAACTAAACGTACCCTGATATACATAATCTAATGAAAAAAGATGGAATTGATCGTATGTATGAACAAAATATATACAGTATAACTTACGAGAACCAGTGGCTTCCCAGAGTTTATTCCTCGACTCATCAGTGGAGTGAGACTTAACATGAATGATATAAAACGTATCACCATGATCAGCCAAGTTATCAATAGCCCATTGCAAGGCTGCTTTGCTACTTTTCGAGAAATCCATAGCTATACCAACTTTTCGATCCTTCACCATCTTTAACACAGCTTAAGTGATCTAGGAAAAAAATGATCTATAAAAAGTATCACAAGCAGATTGATCTTTAAGGGTTGATATGATTTGATATGTTTCACTTTTTTTATTTTGGTGTTGTAAAGTTGGAGAATATATATATATATAGAGTGGAGTAAGGAACCCGAACACGGTTAATGAAAGGGTGTTTTGATGACCCGACAAGTTACGCATGTTCGATCTTATCCTTTTTTATTTTTATGTAACTAATGCCATAGTCAATCGTCTAATGGAACACGGTTTTATTAGCATTTAATTAATTAAATCGATCATGATGTTAAAGTCTGATTCGGGGGTTTTTTTTTTCCTCGCTAGATCTTTGATAACTTCAGAATTTTTTATTTGTAATAATAAACTTTTTGTTTGGCAAAACTAGTTGTATGCTGTAAGCTGTAAACTGTAAGCTATAAGTTGTAAATTGCAAAGCTGTTAACGTGAGCAACAAACTGTATATTTTTTTTCAATAAAAATGTTTGGTAAATTAACTGTTAAACGTAATTATTAGCTATTAACAGTAATTTTATGTTTTAACAGCTCCAAAATATTTTAAAAGCTTCATGAATCAACTTTTCATGAAGCTTACAGCTCCAAAAAAGCTGCGTACCAAATAGGCACGTTGTACGTCAACCAAACATGTATTTATTTCATGTTACGACGACGGATACCTGTAAGTACACATATTTTTGAGAAATGTTATTCAAAATATTGTTATGTATAATAGGGCAAATTATTAAAAAAATTATTATACTTGCCATTGTTTCATCTTCTGGGTAGCGAACTATTTTTTTTGCTTTTGAGGGTAATTTTCTTTTAAATTCATCCTTGTGGAAAACTAGAAGGGGGTTGAATAGTTTACCGTTTAAAATCTTTTTAACTTGTTTAATTATCTTTTGAAACTTTCCGTTTTGATCAAAGATATATACACAAACACAATATATAACATGCAAGTATAAAGAAAGAAACGATCAAACCACAACACGAGTATTTATCGTGGTTCGGCTACAAGGACTCTTTTTCCTTGCCCTACGTCTACGCCCCGAGTATCCAACTCGAGAGTTTCTTTCACTAGTCAACAAGCTGCTTTCACCGGCGGAGAAAACCTTACACGTCGCTTATACACGTTTACTGACACTAAGCTAGATGTCGAGTTCTTTTACAAGGGTACAACCACTCCCGTTAGTTCTTTTACAAGGGTACAACAACTCCCGTCACACTTTGTATTTTGAGGACTAAAATACTAACCAATCACTACTGAAAATACACAATCAAATGAAGTGTAAACTACACAAGTCTACACAATGCTAAGCTAACAAGTCTTGCAACGTTGTGTTGAATACTTGTAACTTTTTATGAACTCGTGAACTTCTTTGCTACAAAAAGAAACTTCACATATGATATGTTAAAGGGTTAGATGAAAGAATTAATGAATGTGTGTGAAAATATGATGTAGAGTGATAAGCCAAAAATAAAACTTGTGGCTTGGTATTTATAGCAAAACCTTCTACAGATCTGGCGGATACGGCGGAACCCTCAGATGGGTTCCGCCCGTGTACCCCCAGGGTTCCGCTAGGCTTGCAGTTGGTTTTGCAATAAATCATGCAAACCAAACAATGTCACATCTCATAACACCTAGTCAAACACAAAACTTGTGCAAGCAAACTTATGGTTAGTCAAACACACTTTCTTTCCATAAATGTATATTGACAAAACTTACCATAAATGTGATGTGACATTTCTATTTTAAGAAATAAAAAGTGTTGTGTTTTATGAAATGTAAAATGTAGCAAATGTCTAGTTATGCAAGTCTTAAAACTAAGATTATAATTTACTTAGAAACTAAAGTTTACATTTTGTCGTTAACAAAACTTAGCAAAGATCGAAAAATATAAATAACATTTTTAGGTGATATTTGTATTAACAAGCATCCCCTTTTTGTTGATGACAAAACATAAACTTTGTTTTTAAGTAACTCACAAAATTTTAGTGTTTAAGACTTTAAAAAAAAATATATTAAACTTATTTTACTTAAGTGATGAAAATCATATTAAGTTTAAAGGTTTAATATATGTTTCTCCCCCTTTTTGTCGAAACAAAAAGTAGAGTAGCGAAGCGGAATAATGCACGTGCTCCCCCTTGGTCGATACTCCCCCTAAAAGGAGTGCCAAGATGGGAAACATGGATTTTGATCCTACAAAAAAATGGTTAGTTGGTGATATATATAATCAAGCTTGTAGTTACCACACATAATGTAACCACAATGACAACTCAAAAATGATCAACCAACAATGCAAGTAAGTAAGTAGAAAAAGATATCATTTCAAGTAAAATTTGACTTGTAAAAGTCAAAGACAAGAAATGGGAAAGATCCTCCTACTTCTAAAAAAAAGCTAAAAATAACCAAGAAATAAATAAAACAAAATCAAATCCTACTTTCCTAAATGGGGCAAAAGGCCTCCAAATGTTGTTTAGGATTTGTTTGAGTGGGAAAGAGCATCCAAACTTTCTATGACGTGTTGGAATGCAAAACAGGTTTCGTCTTGAAATTGGTGAAGCAACAATTTGATGCTTTCACCCATTTTCAACATTTGCTCACAATGTGAGCAAACATGGGGATGAGTGGATGGAAATGGGTTGGTGTTGGTTTCTTGGTTTGAGGATGGGTTGGTTTTTGGTTCTTAGGTGGAGGATGGGTTTGGTATAGAGTCAAGCAAGATGGTTTGAAATTCCATTGCTTGATGGAGGTGATTCTCGACCATGCTTTGAATTTCCTCATAGGAAGGAAAGAAAGACTCAAAGGTTTGGGCTTGAGAATGTGGTGGAGTTGGGTGATCATTGTTTTCAAAGTTTGGTTCTCTATAAAGAGGACCATGGATGTCATGGTAGATAGGGTGAAACAACAATGGTTTGGGTTGGTGGTACTCTTGTTGTGGTGATTGGTTGTGGTTAAAATTCTTGTTTTGGTCAAGAAATGACCTTGGTGTTTCATTTTCAAAAGGTGGTGGTTGTGTTGGTCTTGGTGGAAGATCATTGAGATCTTGGACAAAAGGATGTGGTGATGTTGGAGGAGACCCAAATAACTCCATAGGTTCAAGTTTTGGTAATGATGATGGTGATGGAGTTTTGGATGGTTGGGTTGGAGCACTTGGTGGAGTTGGGTCAATGGGTGATTTTGTTGGTAGTAGAGTGAGCTCATTGGGTTCATTGGGTGATGGAGATGGAGATGCAAGGTTTAGAAAATGTTCATTTTTGATTGGTGAGGTGAATTCATCTGAGGATGAGGAGCTTAGGTTGATGGATTGGTTAGACCAAAGTGGTTTGACACTTATCCGGGCGGTTTTCCGAACGGGTCTTGATGGTTGAGAGGTGGTAGTTGACTTAGTTATTGTTAAATGGTTTAAAGATCAGAGATTGTGATGGGGAAGGTGTGATTTGATAGTGTTTAGGATGGTTTAATTTATAGTGATGAAGGAGTGTGGAAAGGAGTGTTTGGATTTGATGTTTAGCCATACAAAAATGGATGTTCCTAATGATTTGGAAGACTAATGTGGGTTGTCAAATCATGGAAGTCAATCCAATGAAAATGGTGAAGTAAGAAGACAAAGATTTGCACTAAATGCTTAGTGGTTTTGGCAAATTTGTTGAAGGTATATGTCTCAGGGATTTCAAGGAACCTTTGGAAGGGTTCCTTCCTTTATGTGTGAAGGTTATTTGAGGTGGTTATGGGTATTTTTGAAATTTGGCTGGAAATGGTTTTCTTCGAGTTATAAGGAATGAGAACTACCCTATTATGCTTAACAAATTGCAGGAAATTGGTTTCTATCTAAAAGGATGGTATGTTGTTGAGTGGATGTTGAAATGTTGAAAGCTTAAAAAAAATATGCAGGAAATCTGGTGGAACCCTCGGATTACACAGGCGGAACCCGTGTGAGGGTTCCGTCGGATCCGTTGGGCCATTTCTGGGTTGCCCAGAAATTACACTGGCGGAACCCATTCTAGGGTGCCGCCAGATCCACCAGACCGGAAAATTTAGATAGTCCGCGATTTTGACCCGCGAGACGATTTTCAAATTTTTCAAAAACTCCTAAAATCAAAAATATAATGCATATCTGGTTAGGAAATGCAAAAAATAGACATGTAAACACGCATACCATTGGACTTTGACCGGGGGCTAGCGAATTTCACTATACTTAGTGAAAAATTCATAAACATGAAAATTTGACAACATGCCAAACGTTGTCTACCTGCATCATAGTTAGTTAATACATGTTCCAAATAGTATCACAAATTGTACCAATACACAAATACATGACAAACATTGTTTAAACGACCAAATTGTTCAAATAGCACCTTGTGCCAAACACTCCTACACACCCGCACTCATTGACGGCCAATCTTCTTGTTGAGCTTTCCAAGGAATCTTCCAAGATTCTTAAACATTCCCTTTGTTTGCTTGAACTCCGTCGACTCATTTGGAATATCCGGAAGTTGGGATATGTATTCTAGAGGTGGGAGCCTAGAGTTGGGCAAAGAGTCATCTTCACTCATTGAGGAAGATGAAGATGAGGTAGGAGGATGATGACGTTTTCCTTGGGCTTTGTAAACTCTCTTATCACTTAGTAGGACAAAGGTGTGTGGAATGAGAGAGTAGTAAAGGCGAAGACCGTTAGGAGTTGGTGAAATGGGAGAGATGAACCTAAAGAGACGGGTCAAGAGCATTACATACGGCATAGCCGTTGTGTCATGTACGGGAATGTCGGCCATTCTCTTGGCCATGTACTAGGCAAGGTTGAAGGGTTGCCTAACGGACAAGGAGTAGAGCATGTAGCAAAGGCAAAGATTAATATGATCTCGGTTTCCTATTGTGCTAATGACATTGGCTCTAAGTACTTCCTCCCATTTCTTGAATTGGGGCTTGAGTTCATTGAGTTCCATTCCATAGGGTCCTTATCGACCTCATTTCCCGATCGGGTTCTCCTAGTGGTGGTTGTCCTAATGAAGAGGTGGTTACGAAGTTCATCTTTGGACACAAGAGGGGTGTCATAGGGATGGATGCGGTCAAAGAGTGTGTCAAGAGTTGAGAGGGAGTGCAAGTCAGAGTAGATGCAAGTACCACGGTTTGGGACACCTAGGATTTGAGCAAACTCCTCAAGAGTGAAGGAGTATTGATGACCACTAGCCCTAAAGTTGATAGACATGCGACCATACTCATCCGTGGAGAGGGTGACGGATGCATAAAATTCTAGAATGAACCTAGGATAAATAGGCTCGTCGATTTCTAAAAGACACTCAAAGTTGATTGTGGCAAATTCTGTGTAGATGTTTGTGCCTTCTAGGAAGGACGGGTCAATGGTTCTACCCTCATGGACATAACGTTTTTCTAAGGCTTTGAAAACGTCGATTTGAGTTGGAGTAAGACCTTTGGTTTTGTGGTGTTTGGGTAGGTACTTAATGGTGTCCTTGTGGTCGTAGTAGGTTAGAGGAGGCATGATGATTCCTAGAAAAACAAAATTTCACATTTTAGTCTAAGTAAACGACTATTGTAATGTGGGTGTTCTAGTGTGTGTCTATATGAAAACAATGTGGAGGTGCGGTTATCTTGACTCATTTTGATGCTTCAAAAACGTTTTATGATGTAAGTTTTGTTATAAAACCAAAAGATAACCCAAGCGCTCCTAGTTCAATGTAGCTTCGTTTGAATGTACCCGAAAATACATATTAGTTATGTATTCCCTTTAGCATTCAAGAGACATTATGCAAGTGATGTTTTAAACATAACGTTTTGATTTTGTATTCACAATGTGAGACGAAAAAATATTTGTCCTATTTGTGAGAAATTTTTGGAAGAATATGACATGGGGTGTTTTAGCAAACATGTTTATACTTAGTAAGAACGCAATTCCTAACTATGGGGAACATGATTAGTTTTGTTAAACACATAATTTCATGCATGAGTTTCTCAAGTTAATGCATAACCCCAAATTTTTGTTTTTGTGCAAAAAATAGAATTCCTAGACTCAGATCAGGATTGTAATCAAGTTTAGAATACTTACAATGATGATTGATTTGCAATGTGAGTGAAAGGAAGACCAAGAAATCGCAGGTATGGATGGATGGTAAAGTGAATAGTAGCAGTTTTGAAGTGGTGGTATGAGATAATGGGTGTTTGGTTTAATATAAACAAAGAAAACGTTTCTGCAGGTTGGCGGATACGGCGGAACCTAAAATTGGGTTTCGTCCGTTGTGGCTGAGGGTTCCGCCGACCCTGCTGAGAAAAAGAGTTATGGATTTGTTTTGATTTTTGTGATTTTTGTCTAATGTCTAGAACTACAACGTATGTTCCATGAGTCCTAAGCCTAGCCTAAGAAGGTTAAAAGGTTTTCGTTTAAGGGGTTTTGTGAGAATGTCGGCTATGTTGTCTTCGAAAGAAACTTTCTCAATTGAGATATTTCCTTTTTGAACATTGTTATGAAGGAAATGATGACGGATTTAAATATGTTTGGTACGAGCATGTTGAACCGGGTTTTGCTAAGATCAATGGCACCTTTGTTGTCACAAAGAATGGTGATGTCGTTAAGTTGAATTACGTAGTCGACAAGAGCTTGCTTCATCCAAAGAGTTTGTTGAGACGCCTTTCCGGCCGAAACGTACTCAGCTTCCATTGTTGAGATAGCAAGAGCCGTTTTCTTCTTAGAGAACCATAAGGTGAGACAATGTCCAACAAAAGTACAAATACCACTTGTGCTTTTTCTATCAACATAGTCACTGGCATGATCCGAGTCGGCATACACTATGGTGTCTATTCCCGTTCCTTTGGGATACCATAAACCTAAATGTGTAGTGCCCTTAGTACACCTAAAAATCCTTTTAACGGCTTCGAGATGAGTAGTCTTAGGATCTTCTTGAAAACGACCACATAGACAAACACTAAACATAATGTCGGTCTACTAGCCGTTAGGTAAAGTAGACTACCAATCATACCTCAATATTTAGTGCTATCTACGGATTCACTTTCCTCATCCTTGGTGAGTTTAGTTTCTGTGGACATGGGTGTTTTGATTGGTTTCGAATCTTCTAATCCAAATTTCTTAAGCATGTCCTTAATATATTTAGATTGGTTAAAGAAGATACCATCTTCTAGTTGTTTAATTTGGAGTCCTAGGAAAAAGTTGAGTTCTCCCATCATACTCATTTCAAACTCGTCATGCATGATTTTTGAGAAATCCACACATAATTCTTGACAAGTTGATCCGAATATAATGTTATCAACATAGATTTGGACTATGATAATATGTGAATCTTCCTTCTTAGTGAAGAGAGTATTATCAACTAAGCCCATGGTATACTTATGGTCAACTAGGAAGGTTTTAAGTCGATCATACCATACTTTTGGAGCTTGCTTAAGTCCGTAAAGAGCCTTTTTAAGTTCGTAAACATGATTTGGTTTTTCGAAATCGATGAAGCCCGGTGGTTGAGCAACATACACTTCTTCATTTATGACTCCGTTTAGAAATGCACTTTTGACGTCCATTTGAAAGAGTTTAAAATTGTGTGCACATGCATATGCAAGTAAGATTCTAATTGACTCGAGCCTAGCAACCGGAGCAAAAGTTTCATCGTAGTCAATGCATTCTTGTTGATTATATCCTTGTGCAACTAGCCTAGCTTTGTTTCTAGACACAATTCCATTTTCATCCATTTTATTAACTCTTTGGTTGAGGAACTAATGTCCATACATCATTCCTAACAAATTGGTTTAACTCTTCTTACATTGCAATTACCCAAGACTCATCTTTAATGGCTTCATTAATGTTTTTCGGTTCAATGGTTGACACGAAACAAAAGTAGTTGCTTTCATTTTGAACTTTTGATCTTAGTGTTCTTTCGTTAATGTTGCCTATGACACCATCTAATGGATGACTTTTAGATTCTTTGACATAGACAAGTTCTTTGTTTAATAGTTCATCTTCCTTGTCATTACCTAAGATCTCTTGACTTTCTATTGCTTGGCTTTCAACTAAGTCATCATCTACCAAAGGTGATGTCTTAGAGGGAGGTGGACTCACGTCAAATGTTACGTTCAACGATTCCTCAACTCTTAAGGTTTCTTTGTTCAAAACAATGTAAGCTTTACTATTTTGTGAATATCCAAGAAATACACCTTCATAAGACTTTGGGTCAAATTTGGTGAGATAATCCTTGGTGTTAAGAATGAAGCATTTACTCCCAAACACTCTAAAGTATCCTAATGTAGGCTTTTTACCTGTATATAGTTCACAAGGAGTTTTATTCAAAAATGGTCTAATTAAGACTCGATTTAAAATGTACGTTGATGTGTCAACGGCATTACACCAAAACTTTTGAGGAATGTTTTGTTCACTAAGCATTGTTCTACTCATCTCTTGCAATGTCCGGTTTTTACGTTCTACTACACCATTAGATTGAGGGGTACGTGGAGCCGAAAAGTTATGAGTAATACCATTAATATCACAAAAGTTTCCAAATTGAAATTCATTATCAAATTCACGACCGTGATCCGTTCTAATAGACACAATATTAGACCCTACTTGATTTTGAATTTTCTTACTTAGAATCTCAAATTTATCAAAAGCTTCATTTTTACTTTTCAAAAATTTTGTCCAAGTATATCTTGAGTAATCATCGACTATGACCAAAGTATAGAAGTTACCTCCATAACTTTGTATAGCGGATGGACCAAATAAATCCATATGAAAAAGTTCTAGGCACTTAGATGTAGAAACCAAGTTTTTAGCCTTATGGCTACTATGGACTTGTTTACCGACTTTGCAAGCATCACAAAAGTGTTGGTCATATTTCAACTTAGGTAGGTTTCGAACTAAGTCTTTGGAGGAGAGGTTTTGAATTAGTCTCATGTTAGCGTGTCCAAAACGTCTATGCCATAAAGTTGAAGATTCATCTAATGAAGTAATACAAAGTTTGTCTCTAGATGTTGGATCCATCTTCATGACGTATACGTTGTTCTTAAGAACACCTTTAGCTATTGTTATACCATCTTTAAGTACTTTACTTCCGTTTTCACAAAAAAGGACATTATACTTATTACGGAAAAGTTGACTAATACTAAGGAGATTAAAACCTAAGTTATCAACATGAGCTACATCATCTATAAAAAGGGAGTCATGAGAGATTGTACCTTTTTCGATGATTTTGCTCTTAGCTTTACTACCAAACGTAACATTACCTCCATCACATTTGTGATAAGTAGTGAAGAGGCTTTTGTTACCCGTCATGTGCCTTGAACAACCGTTATCTTTAATCCATTCATCCGATTCCAAACAAACTTTAACGCACACCTATTTTACGAAAAACACTCAAACATTTGGTCCCCAATTTCTTATGGGTCCATTTTGGTTAAGCATACCATTAACTTGTTCCAAGTATGAAAGTAGAACATAAGGGTTCCATGACATGTAATTTGGAGTTTGGTAATGTCCAGGAGTGTTTTGATTCCAAACATGTTGTTAGTTTGGTCGTGTGTTGAAGTTGCTCTTTGGAAAGGGGCGTTTGAAAATTGGAGTCTTAGGTCTTGGTTGAGTAGTTTTAGCTCTAAATTCATTTTTACTAAGTCCTACTCCAGTTTTAAAGGCAGGTTTTGTTCCATTTTTATATGCGACTTTAACAAATTTTGAACGATCCGATGTGGAGGATGTTACTGCTGCAGCAGACCTGGCAGAACCTTTGGGTTCAACGGGCGGAACCCTGAATTGGGTTTTGTCTGTTCCGCGGGCTGCTGTAGCATTTTTGTTAGTTTTTTGTGCATTCTTTTCTTGTTTCGTTTAGCCCTTTGAAGTTTCTAATTTCATGAAACCTAGTCCTGTTTTATCAAAGGGTGACTTTTGAAGTTTCATAATTTCATCCGCATAAGAAATGCTCTTATCGAACTTCTTAAACTTTGTGGTTTGATTTATTAGATCATTTTGAGTAATTTTAAGTTTCTCAACTTCAAGTTTAAGCTCTTCACATGATTTGCATGATGTGTCAATACCTTTACTCTTTTTCTAATCTCTTAGCCTTTTCTTTTAGCTCATAAACTTCATTTTCTAAAAACTCCTTTTTAGTTTTCAAAAACTTATTTTTGTTTATGATTTTTAAGCTCAATTCACAAAGTTTGTTATATTCTTTTTATAAGGTGTCATCATCAATAGAGGAATAAGATGAGTCGGAGAGTACCTCATTTGAGTCGTGAGCCATGAGAGCAATATCATTATTCTTTGGCTCATCGTCATCTCCTTCATAGTCACTCCAAGCACCACCCACAAAAGCTTGTTGAGGCTTGCTCTTGGGTGGTTTTGGATATTCTCCTACGAGATGATTTGTGTCTCCACACCTATAGCATTTCCTTTCAACCTTTCCTTTCCTATCATCACGATCTTTTCGCAAGGTTTTCTTGTCATCTTTAGGTTGCCTTACAAACTTCCCTCGTCTAAGAAAGAACTTCTTGAAGTCTCTAACGGCCATAGCATATTCCTCATCACCACTATCCGAAGTAGATTCTTCATCATCACTTGATTGGACTCTAGCTTTCAAGGCAATGGACTTAACTTTTTCTTTCTTGCCTCTAACTAATTCCGAATCTTTTTCCATTACCATTTCATGAACTTTGAGGTTTCCAATTAGCTCATCAAGTGACATGCTTGAAAGAACCTTGGATTCTTCAATTGCCGTCACTTTTGCTCTCCACTTCGGATGGAGTGCTCTAAGAAATTTTCTGACAAAATTCTTACTACAAAAAGATTCATCAAGTGCTTTAAGTGAAGTAATAATAGTGTTAAACCTAGCAAATGCATTATCAATAATCTCATCTTCGGGAATAACAAATTGTTCATATTGTTGAATAAGAAGATCAATTTTGTTATCTTTAACTTGTGAGTTTCCTTGATGAGTGACTATTAAAGATTGCCAAATATCTTTGGCGGTTTTACACATAAAGACTCTTTCATATTCTTTCTTAGGCAAAGCATTGTAAAGCATCATTTTAGCTTAATTATTTTTAGCAATCAATTTCTTTTGATCATCATCTTTACTATTAGAAGCTATATTATCACCATCAATGATTATATACCATAAATCTATATCTTTAGATTTCACGTAAGTTTCAAAACAGTTTTTCCAATATATAAAACCATTTGCTTCAAAAAGTGGTGGTCTTTGCATAGATTGCCCTTCTTTGTAATTTTCAAAATCCATGGATCGTTTCAAGTTTTAAAACACAGTATATTTTAAAAGCTTGAGTAACGTAGCTCTGATACCAATTGTGGAAAACTAGAAGGGGGGTTGAAGAGTTTACCGTTTAAAATCTTTTTAAGTTGTTTAATTATCTTTTGAAACTTTCCGTTTTGGTCAAAGATATATACACAAACATAATATATCACATGCAAGTATAAAGAAAGAAACGATCAAACCACAACACGAGTATTTATCTTGGTTCGGCTACAAGGACTCTTTTTCCTTGCCCTACGTCCACGCCCCGAGTATCCAACTCGAGAGTTTCTTTCACTAGTCAACAAGCTCCTTTCACTGGCGGAGAAAACCTTACACGTCGCTTATACACGTTTACCGACACTAAGCTAGATGTCGAGTTCTTTTACAAGGGTACAACCACTCCCGTTAGTTCTTTTACAAGGGTACAACAACTCCCGTCACACTTTGTATTTTGAGGACTAAAATACTAACCGATCACTACTGAAAATACACAATCAAATGAAGTATAAACTACACAAGTCTACACAATGCTAAGCTAACAAGTCTTGCAACGTTGTGTTGAATACTTGCAACTTTTTATGAACTCGTGAACTTCTTTGCTACAAAAAGAAACTTCACATATGAGATGTTAAAGGGTTAGATGAAAGAATTAATGAATGTGTGTGAAAATATGATGTAGAGTGATAAGCCAAAAATCAAACTTGTGGCTTGGTATTTATAGCAAAACCTTCTGCAGGTCTGGCGGATACGGCAGAACCCTCAGATGGGTTCCGCCCGTGTACCCCCAGGGTTCCGCCAGGCTTGCAGTTGGTTTTGCAATAAATCATGCAAACCAAACAATGTCACATCTCATAACACCTAGTCAAACACAAAACTTGTGCAAACAAACTTATGGTTAGTCAAACACACTTTCTTTCCATAAATGTATATTGACAAAACTTACCATAAATGTGATGTGACATTTCTATTTTAAGAAATAAAAAGTGTTGTGTTTTATGAAATGTAAAATGTAGCAAATGTCTAGTTATGCAAGTCTTAAAACTAAGATTATGATTTACTTATAAACTAAAGTTTACATTTTGTCTTTAACAAAACTTAGCAAATATCGAAAAATATAAATAACGTTTTTAGGCGATATTTGTATTAACAATCCTCTTTAAGGTATTTTGCGAAATTTTTGGACATTTTTGCCCCCACTTAGCTAATACAAAATTATTTTTCCGAAGGGCAAAAATGCCACATATTTCCTTAATGAGGATGAATTTGAAAGAAAATTACTTTCAAAAGCAAAAAAAAAATAGTTCGCTACCCAGAAGATGAAACAGTGGCAAGTATAATACTTTTTTTTAATAATTTGCCCAGTATAATATTAAAATACAACAATAAGATAAGTAATATTATATAAACATGTACTAATATGATACTCGCGCAATACGACTGATAATGTACCCTCCGATCAGGTCGAAGGACTCCCCTTCGAACTTGGTCGTAACCTAGATCTCGAAGGCTTTGGTCAGCCTCCTAATAACTTCATTTGTGTCAAATTATTCATCTTCGATATAGTTACCAGTTGAGAATTCGCCAATTGAAGGTCTAAGCCCTTCGGGGTATGGCCTCCGATGATATTAGGACGGGATACTATTAAGACCAAATCTGACTCACGTCCTCTCTTTCTCCTTGGCTTTCCCGCCAAGATATGGAGAGTGGGGTACTAAGCCCTAGCGGTTACCACAAATCATGGGACGCCCCCATGATCTCCTAAAAACGTGCAAGAGCTCTCCTAAGCTCTTTTGATCACTTTAAATAGTGTTGGACGGGCCAGAACAATGGTATGCAATCTCAACTATCTCACTTTATTACAAATTCACTAAACTTATCATACTGAATACTTATTCGCACGCCGGAGGTGGTTCGCAAGGTCCAACCCTTACGCAATCACTTAACGTAATGTCTTTGTATTTCTTATTTTAGGTTAACTACAAGCTTGACGCAACCAAAACACCCCTTATACCCTTCGATCATCATCGTAAGGCCTGGTCGTACAATTTATTTTACAATCAGTGGTGTCATCCGTGCGATATGCTACAATTAGTCTCATTATTTCCAAGCTTATAACCAGTCAATCAGACCCACTACTTTTCCGGCATGGATCAAGGGAGAGAAGTTACACCACCACCGGGTTTCTCGACCTTAACACCAATACCAGTCAATAACCCTAACAACATTCCCCCAATTACCGCATCTACGTTCACAACACGATCTCACCCAGAAATAACACCTAATCATCATGCTTCGACATCAGCTAACCCAGAACCGGTCATTAGCCCGGCCTTTGTCGAAACCAACTTCAAAGCGTTGGAATCTCTACTAAAGGCTCGTAGAAGACAGGCTCAGAATATAGAGATGGGAAGGGAGTTGGAATATTCTAGTGATGATTACGATGAGGAAATAGAGATGGAGCCTAGGCCTCCAATGCAAAGGGCTACACACTCGGCCATAAGGATAGGATCTCCTGTTGGTCGAAGGTTGGGTAGAAGGTCTATTGGTTTCGAAGGAGTCCGTTCACTAGGAGAAAAAGGGTAATAGCTGAAGGTAGGGCTGTAAACGAACCGAACGAACACGAACGGAGCCTTGTTAATGTTCGGTCGTTTAATTTTAACCGGACAAATAAACGGACAGGAACGCTTAAACGGACGAATTTTCTTGTTCATGTTCATTTATTAAGAAAATAAGATGTTCAAGTTCGTTTATGTTCGTTCATTAAGACAATAAACGAACATTAAACGAACATAAACGATGAAACATAAATAAACATAGACAAATAAGCATAAACTTTATTAAAATTATGCAAATTTATTGTTTTATAAGTGTTCTTTTGTTCAAGCAAACCAATTTTAAAATTATACAATTAAAAGATATGATATACGAACATAAATAAATAAATGAACATAAATGAACGCATAATCGGACATTTACGAACATAAATGAACAGACACGACCTTTGATCATGTTCGTTCATTTAACTAAACGAACGTAAAATATTTTTCATGTTCGTTCATTTAATAAATAAACGAACTTTTTACCGAGCGGTTCATGAAATGTGCACTGAACGTTCAGTTCGTTTACTGCTCTAGCTGAAGGTTCTAATAGAAGAAGCCAACGAAGGGAAAATATGGATGTTAATCTACCTCCATTGTTAGCAGCTCATCTTGGAAGGACTGAAGCATGGGTTCTGTTGCAGCCATCTCACGCATCTGACGTAGAAGGCAATCCACCTCCATTTAATATGGCAGAAAATCTTCCTCCCAATGGTATTTATTCCCAGTTCCAAACTCAGTCTTGTCCTCAGGGTTTTTACCCTCCGGTAAATGGGCAACCTAATAACCATAGTCTCCCACAAACTTATGGAAACATACCCTTCGGGCACCCTACGGTGTACCCTCCGTACACCATGAGGAATAGTTACCCTTTTGGCATGAGTACACCTTATCCTCCTTACCCTAGCCAAGCTCCCTCGGGAGCACCCCCAAATCATAAACCATATAATGCAGTCTCCATGTACACACCACCTTATAATTGCCTATACTCTGAACCTATGGGTTCCGCTACACCCTTCGTAAGGTGGATTGAAGATTACCCTTTGCCCGATAGGTTGAAGATGCCTGCACACATAGGCACCTATGATGGGAAGGGGGTCCGGATAATTTCTTAAATTTGTTTAAAGGGGCAATTAGGATGCAGAAGTGGGTCATGCCCGTGGCTTGTCACATGTTCACGTACACTCTTCGAGATTCCACTCGTATTTGGTGGAATGGGTAGAAGCCGGGTAGTATTGTTAACCTTGATGACTTAAAGTCTAAGTTATGATCACACTTCAGCCAACAAAAAAAGTTCACAAGGACTCATCTAACAGTACACAACATTAAACAAAAGGAGAATGAAAGTACCAGGGCATTCGTTACGAGATACACAGACGAAACTCTACAGATCTTTGGTTTACATGAAGATCAGCGTATCTCGGGCTTCGTACATGGCCTACGAAACCGAAATCTGGTGGAGTTCCTATCCACTGATCTTCCAGCAACGTATAAAGGTTTAATGGAGAAGACTTATACTTGGATAGAACCAAAAGAAGTATCTACCAATGAGGCTCCGATCGAAAACAGGAAACACCACAACAAGTTTCCAAAGCATTTCTCATGAGAGAGATCGAAGAATAAAAACAAGAACCAGAATAGTTTTACTCCATACAACAAAAGTCCTAACCATGGCTTGCTAAGAACATAAGTTTTGCTTAATTTGCCGCGTGAATGGCCCCATGCCATTTCCTCACTCATTGCGTTGGGACTAGCCTTAAACACGCATAATATCTAGAACATGATATCATCAGTTAAATTAAAACAAATACTGTATCAATTTCAAACCATGACAGCTAAATAAAGTCAAATCCTTTGTTCAATACAAAATAATAATCGATGTTAATACATATAAAGGGAAAATTATGTAAACAAAACTCGCGTATGCATTGTATTATAACGATATAAGTATAAAATAGTTTACATAATTTTATAGAAAACCTTATTTAACAACTTCGTATATGCAATCGGATAAATTTTACCATACCAAAATAGAAATTTAGAAAATGGAAATTTACATTCTTATCTAATTGTATTATTAAAATCCGATAATATAAGATTTGTATACACAAATAAATAAACTTTAGATATATTGTAACTTATATCAAAACAAATTAAGCAAAACTTATGACAAAGCTAAACTAATTTTAACATACTAAATAATACGATAAGTTTATGAAATGGACATTGATACGTACACGGAGCCTTTCTACTTTGCACATTAGTAAGCGCATCATTTTTTGATTAAAAACGATTTCAAAAGGCATACGTGCTATTTCACATTTAGATTGTTGTCAATAAGGTTAATATGTTAAACTTATTATCTCACAGACTTTAAGCAAAAAATGATCGGAAGTGAAATAAACAAAACCAGTTACGTACTTAGGTTGCCTACAACATGGCCTTAAGAGAAAAGGTTGAAGAATTCAGACATCTTCAAATGCATAATCCTTGACAATGACCATTTTTTTTATCAGACTGTCAAATGCTATCACCCTTGATCTTTCAACAAGTACAAATAATGAGAAACCTTTAGAAATGCTCAAAAACTTAAACTTTATAACAAAAACATAAACTTCATAAAATCCAAACAAAATGATGAATTTGATAACTATAAATATTACACCTTCGTAATACTTGATAACAAAAAAAACTTTATCAAATCCAAACAAAATGATGATTTTGTTTGTTTGTGTAGCAGTGTAGCTTAAGCTGCAAAAGCAATGGGTCAAAAACATTGGGCCTTCATCCAAATTTGTAGGCTCTTTACCTTGGGCTAGATTCACTTTGAAATATGAATTTGGATGATCCAGCTACCTTTTAATGCCAACCAGGGAACTTTAACTTTTATGGGTTGGAAATTATTCACCCAAAAACTTTATAAACTTTACGATTTAGCTATTATTTTACAAAACTGACATGATGTAACTTATCTTTGGACCGATATAATATGACAGTATGACAAATATCTTTTGACCCTTTTGAGGTCTTGGTTAACATGTTGGAACGCACAATGTTTAATGTATCTTGGTCAGACAACAATTTCTTATTTAAAATTAGTTGAAATGATATTTTGACATATATTAAGTCGCGACTGAAGCAACTATAGTCTATATTTGTTTTCCAAACAAATTACGAAGGAAAAATACTTGGAATAAAATTTTTCATTGAATATGTAATTAACGTCTCCATGTGCACAACACTAGAATTTTACCTGGTGGTTGTTATTGCTACCTCTATACCCCTCCTACCCAATTTTACCTGCTTTATTTACAAGATAAAGCAGTAATGTATCGTTTTTTGTTTCGTATTTTTGTCTTTTAATACTTTATGTTTCGTATTCTTTGTTCCGTAATTTTACAATAAAATTAAAATTTAAAAATAAAAGATGTGATTGGAATCACTCTGGGGGTATGAATTACCTCCCCCATTTTCATATTACACGTTGCAGTAAGTTCACATTACGCATTATGAAAAGACTTATAATATCAACAACACTTTGTATATGATATGTCTAGTATAACTTTGCCTTGCAGATTATGGGTTTAAGATGTTGCCTAATGTAACTAGTTTTGGTATGTTGCTTGGAAAAGAAAATGGCTTCTTTTAAAAGCTATTACGAATATCATTTTTAAACGCAACTTTCGTGAGCCATTAGATCTCGATAATATCAAGTATTCATTCGGTAGTAGAGTATTGCTAAGAGCCATTATCAGACTTTCTAGTTATCTTTTCTAGTTGGGATATTACAAGGATTTGGATCAACTTTCTAGTCTAAAGTGACTATTGTGGGGTTTGTAGTATAACTTTGCAATGAGTGGAATTTGCATTAACTTTGCACCTTGGACCAATCTCATTCGCACCAAGTCGCACTCTGTTGTCTAATAGCTTAATTTTTTTACAATATGAGATGTCGTCTGGAAGTATTGTAGAATCTGATCATTTCTACACTTCAAAATACACCGTTTCGGAGTGATACTTAGTTGTTTATATTTTTATTACTCAAGCATTTACGATCTAGTCATTCCACAAAACTAAAATGTGTCTCCGTATCTCACATTGTGTTACTTTTGTTTAAAAGAACACTCTTTTATTAATCATTGTATCTTTTATATTTTTCATACCATACCTGATACTGTAAAAGATACGGAGTAGTAGTAGGAGACACAAGCAACCCGTGTTGCTTTTATTCGTACCAGCCCCCAAAACAACTTTGCGCTAATCAAGGAGAAATGTTTCTCCTTTACCCAGCCTATCACAGACCCCTATGTGCTACTAATATTTTCTACTCTATTTTAAATCCTAAATTATCTATGTTACATACATACTTTTGTAAGAATTCTTTGGCTCAGGTTGGATGGCAAAGTTAAGTAATATTCACGTCTTAAAGGTAGTAATTTGTGCTTAAAACTAAAAAAATTTGTTAATTTGAACAAATTTCTAAAAGATTTAGTCACATTTAGCTTTTTTTTTTTTTTTTTTTTTTTTTTTTTTTTTTTTTTTTTTTTAAATGGGCATATATTGCCCATTTGATTGTTAAATGGCGCAAACGGACACATATTTTTCTTTAATTGGAGAACATTACATTTGTTTTTAACGAAAAACTTATAAATATAATATATTTAATTTTTTAAATATAAATGATGTGTTACGTTTGATGAATTTATTTCGTTATTTTAGGTCTTTTCTAAAGTGATTCGTATAACATGTGTCCGTTTAACCCGTGCCCGTTTAGGCCGTAGCCCGTTTGAACCGTTGCCCGTGCCCGCCCGACTCGCCCGTTTTGCCACCTCTATATTCACCTTACACCTCAACGCTACGTCAGCTTTCTCTCTCATCTCACTTCCCCTCACCCCACTCACCTTTTTGTAGGCAAGGTAGGTCACGGTAGGAAAGAATGTGGGGCCCGGTTTTTTTCAAACGAAATAAGGTGAAGAGATCACCTTAAGTCTCCTCGGGAAGAGTTGTTCGCGCGTGACTTTCTCATAGGACCAAGGTACTCGCGCGTGAGTTCAGTAGGTGGAGTATTCACCTTACCTTGCCATGTAGCCTTACAAGTAATGTTGAAGAGTTGTAGTTCCTAAATTTACATGCGTAGTTTCTACTACTCGAAAAATGCAGTATATCTAAAGAATTTTGGTAACATGCTACTATGCTAGAGATTTTCAAAGTTTATATATTCTCAACTTCTCATGTATAATTGTATGCCAAAGCTCCCACAAAATCTATTTATGCACTTTGGCCTAGTGGTATGTTAGTTGACGATTAACTAAAAGGTTTTGGATTCAAGTCTTGTTAAAGACACTTGTGAGATAGTGTGGTATAGTGTGCGAAAAAAATTGCTGTTAAAAAAATAAATAAACAAAAATTGTATGAATGATACCTATTATTTGACCATAGCAAAAGGGACGGATTTTGGCAATTTACACCAATGTTAAAAAATCAACAAAGAGTTTTTAATATCTGAGCTATATAATCTAATCAATTTCTCTCTTTTTTATTTACTTAGTTAAAAACTTTTATATGGCATTATCGTATAAATACAAGACAATATAAAATAGGAAGAAAGTTTCCAAACACTCAAAGAGCCGTAACGTATGAATAAAATTGTGTAATTTACAAACAATAGTGGCTAGTGGCTAGTGACTAGTGAGCATGGTTCTAAGGCTAGTCACAGAAGGACCAAACGATCGAGTATAGTGATCGATTTCATTCGATCGTCCTTATTGGAGTGATTCGATTGTCAAACGAAAAAAACTCAAATGGGTCGTATAGCCGATCGACAATCGCGTCCCTTTTTTTTTTGTTTGTGTGTGTATTAATTAATTAAAAGAGGTATTTTTGTGGGGTATTATTTTTGTAGTATAGGTCGTTTTACTGAGGCACTCAATCGCCTGCAGGTCGCTGGAGATAGAAATCTGACGTAGCAGGGAAAAAGAGGGGGATTAAATCCCTTACTGTGTCCAGCCTAAAAGGCTCGTAAAAGCCCCATAAATGACTAACAAAGGCGTGAGGCTTGATCATGCCGTCACGCTGTCTTATGTCACGTCTTTTTTTAAACTAGGTATATATAAAATACGATATAAATATATAAATATCTTCATGCAAAAACATAAGATTTAGTAATGTCGTCATGTTACGTCTCACGCTATTTATAACTTGATAGCGAGTACTTTAACGTGTTAAAAAAAATAGTGAGTACTTTAATATGGCCTGTTTGGTTAATGTTGTTAAGCCATAACTGATTTTTTAAGTAGTTGGCCGTAAATAAAGTACAAAAGACAAAATAAAAAATGGACCGAAGATGGAGACTGGTGAAGAGATTTGGCAGCAAAAGAGAAAGGAAAAATGGTAGTGTAATCAGAGCAGAGGGATCTGGGTCTCAGTGCTTCCACATGTGGAATCAGTCTTTTTTATACATGAAAAGGGTATGAATGCTTCTTGAGTCTTCTTCCTTGTAAACTTTATTAAATATACTTTTTATAGACGGAGTAGATTTGCACATCATATTTTTTATACTTTCATCACATTTTGTGTATTACAGTATTGTACTTTGTACGGTGTACTATATAACTTGTACAAAATGTTATTTTTATCAAAAAATTTGGTGTGCAAATCAACCCTCTTTTATAAAGGATAAGAAATAACATATAAAAGAAGGGAGGGTTTATATGGTGGAACTAATTTCCTAGTTGTTCAAGTAGGACCTATGTGCGCATAACCACCTGACGTGTCGGTGTTAAAGCGGGAGAAGCGTTTGTGAAAGGATTTTTGGGAGAACCCGGTTGATGGAACGACCGAGTTGTTGTAGTTGGTTGTGTGTGACTATAGAGTTTTCTGGAATATATTTGTGTGTGTAATTAGTGAAGTTCATTGTCTTATTACATATTAGTGCTAATATTGGTGGTGGAGTGAAAAACTAATATGTTGTTGAGTTGACGGTGATGATTGCATTCACCACTACACCTAGTCTAATCCTAACACAAACGAGTATGAGTTACTATTTTGCATTTTTACTCTTTGTTTAGCCGTTTGGGTACATAATATTCGCATATAACTCTTGTAAGTATCTAATCTAGTCAATGTGAGGCTCGAAAGTAAGTAATGCTAACGACGATGATTAATATTGTAACTCATAATTATTCCAATATTGTAACTAACTCTTGTACGTGTCTATCTAGTCGATGTGAAGCTATTTTGCTTGAAGGTATTTTTTAGTCGGAGTCGTTTGAAGCTACTTATTTCAATATTAAAACTAATGTGTGTGAAGATGTTTGTGAGTTGCGGCAATATATTGTTTGATAAAAACTTTTATGATGTAATCATTTAAAATTACTTATTTAATTACTTATAACTATATAAGTTGTATGTGTTGTCATATAGTGATATAACTAAATTATATAATGCAATTCATATTTTTGTATCTATTAACCAAACGTAATTGTAGAAACCATTAAAGTTCATTGAAATAGATTACACTCATAAAACGTATATATAGACTCTTCTCTAGTCTAATTATTGATTAATAAAACGTATATATGGACTCTTCTCTAGACAATTATTGATTATTGTAATAGGTCTACCATTTATATCTTTCAGTATTTGTAATCGTTTTGAGTTATTTCAGTAAAAGTAAGAAGTTGATTTTAAAATTTAATCATAAATTTTTATTAAATGTTAGTTGAAAGCATTGCAATATTTGCCACATTTTATTTGAAACTAGCAGGGTACCCGCGCGATGCGGCGGCGGGTATCCTATAGTAAAATTTGCGGCGATGAATATCTCAAATTATTGTTTCGGGTTGTCGAATATCATATTTTGTGTTTTGGAAGCTTAATATTTTGAAAGCTTAATTATATTGTATATTGTGGTTAAAAAGTTGAATTTTTTTTTTTTTGAAAGGGTGTTTTTTAATAGTGTATTAATAGTATTTTTTTTTTTCTTTTTTATGAAGGGGTGGAAGCTTAATACTTTGGAAGCTTAATTATATTGTACATTATGCTTAAATAGTTGTATTTTTAGGTGAAGTGGTGTTTTTAATAATGTATTAATTGTATTAGATTAATAGTGTCTTTTTATTTTTATGTGTGATTTAAGTACTTGTAAACTATGTTTTATAAGTAGTATTTACTTAAAATCTATATTAGGAAATCTTAAAAAATTAATAGGAGAGAAGTGTCTAAATGTATTATAAGTAATATAGATATTTTGGAAGCTTAATTATATTGTATATTGTGGTTAAAAAGTTGAATTTTTTTAAAGAGTGTTTTTAATAGTGTATTAATTGTATTAATAGTATATTTTTTCTTTTTTATGAAGGGGTGGAAGCTTAATATTTTGGAAGCTTAATTATATTGTACATTGTGCTTAAATAGTTGTATTTTTAGATGAATGGGTGTTTTTAATAGTTTATTAATTGTATTATATGAATAGTGTCTTTTTATTTTTATGTGTATTTTAAGTACTTGTAAACTATGTTTTATAAGTAGTATTTACTTAAAATCTATATTAGAAAATCAGATTATCTTCTAAATTCCTCCCCAATTTGAATGTAGATTGATTCCTAAGTTTCGTCTTCTGGGACTTAGATGCTTTCTTGGACTTTTGACCACTTCTCTTCTGTTGCTTGACCCATATTCTGTGATGCTTAACAAGTGGCCAAACAAATCTCTTTAATCTCCTGAACTTATCTTTCAATCTCTTGATCTGATCAGCTTGAGCATTAACCACCTTCTTCATCCTTCTGAATTCCTTAGTCAAAGCATAAGCATCCAGTGTTCCCTCATCTCCCTCATCTCCTCCAGATGTTTGACACCCATCTGTGGAAGTATAATCATTGGGAGATGGTGGTGGATTCACATCTTGCTCTGAAGCAGTACCTTTCAGAGAAGTACTTTCCTTGAAAACAGAATGTGGAGAAGTACTTTCTCTAGAAATAGTCTTCTCCCTTGAAACATGTGCTGGCAAAGAGGTAGTTCTTTCACTTGAAGCAACTTGCTGAGGTGATGCAAGAGGTGGTGTTGAAGTATGTTCTGATGCAGAATGCTCAGAATTTGCAGAATCACTTGCTGCATCAGCTGCATCTCTAACTGCCTGTGCCACTTCCAAAACAAGTGCTAGGTATTGCTTGCCCAAGGAAGCAGTCAACCTTTGATAACAAGAGGAAGAATGCTCATAAGGCAAAGCAGGACTACCAGGGAAAGGGCAAGAGGCCAATGGAGTAGCTGGTGTAGGGTGTGGGTTGTTAGGATTTGTGTTTTGTTGTTTTGATGATGTTTCTGTCTTGAAAGGTTAATGTAACTCTGTTTATGATGAAGATGAATAAAGTTACTCTTCTGTTTAATGATTAATGTAGCCTCCCCTCAAATAATGAATAGCTACTAATGCCTCCCCTAAAATGTAGCTTAATTATTGATCATCCCAATACTCACCACTAAATAATTGAATCTTGAAACATCAAAGCCCTTTATGAGTAAATCAGCTACATTATCATCTGTGTGAACTTTAACCACATTTATGAGTCTGTGCTCATAAAAATCTCTAATAAATTGATGCCTAATCTGAATATGCTTAGTCTTGGAATGATAGACAGGATTCCAAAGGCTCTATAATAGTTCTTTCTTCAATCTTTTTACATGAAGCCTTATGTTGTTTACCCTTCTTGCAAGCCAGACATGAGTGACCATTCTTGTATGTTTTAGAAGGTAAACCTCTAACTAAATTGCCTTTGACCAACTTGTTAATGTTCTTTAAATTCACATGCCCTAATCTTCTGTGCCATAGATGTGCTTCTTCCATTTTTGCCCTTGCTACCAAACATGTTGCTCTTTCAGTAGGATTGATATTCTTCAAATCTAAGCTGTACACATCATTGGTTCTTGGTACTCTTAGCATCACCAAGTTTTCATCTTCTAACTTAAACTCAGGGGAGAGAATAAGACATTCTGTGTCAAGGAATAACACAGGATATTTCTTGTCACAAATCTGGGATACTGACAAAAGATTGAATTTAAGCTCCTTCACATATCTAACATTCTCAAAATTAATGGATCCAGCCTTCATGGTTCCTTTGCCAGTGATTCTCCCTCCATCAGGATCATTCTCAAATGCAACTCTTCCACCAAAATAAGCCTTAAAATCTGACAAAAGCTCCTTGTCTCCTGTCATGCTTCCAGAGCAACCACTATCAATGATAATATGATCTTTAAGCTCCTCTTCTGGGCTGCCCTGTATAAAGATGAAAATGGTTAGTTTCTTTTAGGAACCCAAGCCATTACTGACTTGTGTTCCCCTTGTGGAGTGACATACTCAAATTCTTTGAGTATGTAATCTCCACTGTTTTTGAAAGCACTATCAAGAATTAATGTCTTTGTTTCCAAAACCTGTGGTTGATTCTTATCAACACTCCCTTTTTCACTCTTATTCTCTAAAAGTACTGTTTCCTCCCCAGCAGTACTTTCTTTCTTAACCCATTTAGTTTAACAGTTAGTGTTGGGTTCTTTGAGCTAGGTACTCTTTTTGAGGTGTAAGGCCTTTTAGGTTTGTAGGAATTGAACTTCCTTGGTCTTACTTTTGAAGAAGTGCTAGCAGTACCTTGGTTGGGTGAATTCCTAACAGTACTTTGAGAAGGTAATGTTTTTCCAGTACTTTGAAAAGTATCTCTTGAAGGTACTGGGGGTTTGGAAAATGGTCTTTTCTGGTGAGGGTACCTATAGTCTTTTGAGAAATTACAATGGTTAACCGTATGTGAATGATTCCAAACTGGTTTATTCTCCCTTGGTTTATTCTCCCTGTGCTTATTGTTTGCAGATGTGGTCTTTGGGAATTTGCTTAAGTATTCTGAATGATAATCACAGTCCTTAATCAAATGGTGAGGACTATAGCATACATAACATATCTTTGGACCCATATTCCCAAATTTTCTTCCAAAAGGTTTTCTAAAATTTGCAGTATTTTGAAAAGATTGTCTTGAAGGTACTGCTGAATGATCAACAATACTTTGAGAAGTTTTTGGAAGTACTGCTTGTTTTGAAAAGACTTTATCATTCCCTGAACCCTTGTTATCATCCCTAGATTTCTCAACAGTTTCCCCTAAGGACTTAGAACTAGATTGACTTGAATTAGATTGACCTTTAAGCTTTATCCTTAACTCCAAATTGTCTACTCCAAAACAAGAAACATCTGTCCTAGGTGGTTAAAAACTACCTGTGGGTGGAGGAACTTCATTATATCCCTTGTCTTTCTTAAATTCAGGAGGTGTTGAACAAGGTGATTCCTCATCACTAGATGTGTTCTCTTCTAAGCTAATGAATTCTTCATCACTAGTTGAGGTCTCCTCTGAAAGACTTAGTTCCATGTTCCTAGTTGGGATTTCTTCTGAACTACTATCATCATAACTAGGCCAGTTTTAATGTTTGTTGTTCTTTGTTTTTCAACAAAACTGACATGTAACAGACATGATTCTTTCCAACTAGAAAGTTTTGCTAACAACTTATCTCTTTCTTTAGTGATCTTTTCTAGTTCAGAAACCTTACATCCTAACTTCCACTCACTTAACTTTAATTGATAATCTTGTTGCTCATATTTTTCTGCCCAAGCTACTTCATTATTTTCATGAGTGATTATCTTGGCTTCCATTGACTCTAAAGTCAATTGGTAACCAGCTATCTCAGACCTAGCCCTTCTATAATTATCTCTTTCAGTTTCATATTCTTTAAGTAATTTTTGATAAGAATTACTACATTTAGAGCATACCTCAGAGATAGTAGATGAACTTGGTGAAGTAGCTACCATAGCAAGCTGAACAGGTTCTTCTTCACTTTCCATGCTCCAATCAAAGCTTCCTAGACCATCTCTTGATTCCAAAGCAGCATATCCTGGTTCCTCATCAAAAGATGTGCTCCAATCAACCTCTTCCAATGCAACCATAGAGTAGGTTACTGGTTCATCATCAAATTCATTACTCCAGTCAACCTCTGATAGATTTTCTTGAGCCACCAAATCTTGTGACTTTGGTTCAGCAATAGGAACCTCCTTTCTTTCAACCTTGGGTTTTTGATTCATTCTGTTTGCCTGATACTTTGCAAACTTGCATTCCCTTGCAAAGTGACCAGTCTTTTGACAATTGAAGCATTCAGTCTTAGATTTATCAAATGCTATACCCAGTGGCGAAGCTAGAAATTTTTCAGTGGGGGGTCGGGATCTAATTTTTTTTTCCTAAGGATATTTTTTGGGTAATACCGAAATTTTGGCGGGTCGAAACCGAATATACCGAAATTTTTCTACATGAAAACTATATAACCCCTACATCGCAAAAAAAAATTTGGGGGGTCGGCCGCCCCTTGCCCCTATGTAGCTGCGCCATTGGCTATACCATGCTTAGCTTTAAAATCAATACCTCTCCCTGTCTTGTTCACGAACTTCTTGATTCTTGCAGTGATCATGGCAACCTGCCATCTTATGTCAATTTCTTCTAGAGCATCATAATCATTTGCAAGACATCTTCTTGATATGTACAGGTAGAGTGGCTTTTGAGCAAAGAATGAACATAGAACATCATATGAGTTGGTGTTGTTCGATGGTGATGAAGTGGTAGTGACCATGGTTGTACAGGGGTGATGTTTTTCTTCAACAGTACTTTGGACAGGGTAAGTGATTGATTCCGAACGGTCAACTAAGTTTACCGGGTGATGGTCAACCAAGTCAAACGTCAAAAACCAACTAACCAAGGAGTTTAGGGAATCCCCGGGTCGTTATGTCCCGACGAGGTGTGATGGTTATCAAACGGATCTGTGATCGGGGGAATTTGGACAGGAAAGGGTTTGGGATTGATTATACTACTGAAATGTACAAGGAAATAGCTTAACTAAGCTATAATAACAAGACTATAAAGTCAAAAAAACCAGAAACGATTTAAACCTAAAAACGTGTACGTTCTATTTAAATTTAAGCGAACGTACAAAATAAAAAGTGAAATCTGAAAACCCCCAGGGGGTGAAAATGACTTTTTTACAAACCTAAGGTTAAAAGAAAAATTTTAGAAAAAGAAAATAAATTTTTACACTATTTAATTATTTAATATTAATTAATTACTATTTAATTCTAATTATTAATTTTTAAAATACTTAAATACAATACAACATTAATTTAACACTAGAAAAATGAAAATTAAATTTCTAAAATTATAAAATAACTAAAAATAAGTTTTAAAATTAAAAATATGTCTTTTTGCCTTTTTGTGATTTTTTCTATTAATTAATTACTAATTAAATATTAATTACCTAATTAAACTATTTTAAATTAAGAAAAATAGAAAATAAATAGTAAAAATTACAAGAAAATTCCTAAAATTATTTTACATCATATAAGAGCTAGGAAAAATATAAAAACTAGGTCTTAATTAATAAAAACTAATTTTGCTATTTAAAACTTAATTATTAATTAATTACTAATAAAACTAATATTAAATCTAATAAATACCAAATGATAATATAAAAATCTGATAAAATTACTAAAAATACTTTAACCTAAGAGAAATTTAAGAAAAATATAAAAATGCTAAATTCTTAACAAAAATCTAAAAAGGAAAATTAAAAATTTAAATTACATTAAATAGAAACTATCACTTAAAATTAAATTGTTTTTTTCTGGATTTTTCTTTTTGAAAACTATTTTACACCTAAAAACAAACAAATTTTGTAAAAACAACTTTTTTATAAATAAAAAATAAGCAATATGGAAGCTTATTTGCTAATCAGATGACTATTGTTGACCAAGACAAGAAATAAGCTAAAATGGACTTAAGTGGGACCGACTATGAGTGATTCTGGTTCACTTGAGTTGCTTAGACATGTTTAAGCAGGTTTCACTCAAATAAGCTCAAAGTATAAGCCTATAAGCCAGAATAAGCAATTGGCTAAACCAATTTCAACTCAGAAATGGGACAAAGTTGAGGGCCAAATCCAAGTGGGGTCCACTAGGCTTGAGGTCAAACTAATGGTCAATCCTAGAAGAGTACTAGGAGGGAGGTTGGGAGAACCAAGAATGGGACTTGTGGGACCACTGTGGTGGCAAGAAACCACCACCAAAGTGGTGGTGATGGATGGTGACCTGCTGAAGCAGGTGAGGTGTTCCTCCCTGCAAGTGACTTTGATCCAAGGTGGGGCCCACCAGGAAAATCCCAAAAATGTAACAATTGTGAGACACTGAAGACTAGCTGGGGGACTACTAAACCTAAAAGTTTTCAAGGCCTAAATCAAATCACATAAATCATAAAAATTCCTTGAACTTTTGGAAAAATTTAAGAACATGCACTTTTGACTTTTTATCCAAACTTAAATCTTTGACTAAACTGAGGTTTGATCTAAATTTAGTGACTGAATGTGATGTAATAAGCTATAATAGGACTAAATTAAGTTGCTAGGGATTGTTTTAAGCAAAATGGGTGGAAATGGGATCACAATTCTCCAACAGTTAACTGTCAGAGGAAGTTGATGGTGATTTTGACTATTTTGTATAATACCACTGAGTTACTGAGTTGAACTATGCTATTGGGGGTCCTAAGTAACCTATTTGAACCAGAAGAAACAATCAAAACACCTTCTGAGTCCCTTAAACTAGATCATCCAAACACTCCTTTAAGAGGGGTTGTTTCTTGATTTTCAATATAAATGACAGATTTAGGCTAAGATTTGAATCCACAATGTCTCATTATGATGACATGAGCTTATTTAAACATAAATACATAGAAAATAACACCTACACTAATAAATCACCCTTAACCATAGTTGACAGTGAAAATGAAATCTGAGTAACAAAATGTTTTGATTGGACAAGCATTTGATATTAAGCACTAAAACAACTAATATACACCAAGTAAGTCTAGAAATACAAAAATAAGCAGTTTATAAGAAGTACTACAGTAACAAGCCAAAAAATGAGAAAATGGCTTACAATTTGCATCCAAGCTTAGAACTTGGAAACAAATATCAAATTCACATCCTAAAGCTTCCCAATAAGCTTCTAAACCAAATTCCATCCATAATCCACCCTGCTTTATGCTTCTTCTTCATTATCTACTGATTTTTTGAATTATGATCTATTTTTGGTTATTTTTGAGTATTTTTAGTTTTTGAAGCAAACACTGATTTTACTGCTTAAAAAGCTTCTCAAGTTTATCATTGAACAAAATGAGCTTAAAGGATCCTTAAACAATAACTTTTATCAATATTGAAGCTGAAATAGAAATTGAAGTGATTTATGCCAAAATGAGATTTGAACTGTGAACAACTAAAATTGATATTAAAGACTGATTAGAGTACAATGCAAATACTGAATACAAACTGTTTTAGCTAAATTTTTATAACTAGAAAAGAAATTACAATAAAACGATTTAGCTAAACTACACTAAAAACTAAAATTAGCTAACTAACTGCTCTCCTCTTGGTTTTCTTCACTTTTATAGATAAAGGCAGCATTCTCTGACTTTCCCACTCCTTTTTCAGCCATTGGATGGCCCAATTGATGCTTCTTGGCTGTTGTGAGAGGTGGCGGAACATGGAGTGGGAGAAGGTGAGGAAAAAGTGGAATAGGAGGGGGGTTGTTTGCAGGGCAAGTGGGGAAGGAAGGTGGAGTTGACTATTTGACCTGGGAGGGAGTATATAAAAATGGGGGATTATATTTGTGGGGATTGGGCTTGGTGTGAAATTGGGCCAGGGGTAAAGGTGGGTTGGGTAAGGGATTGGATCAGGGGTTTTGTTTTGGGTAAATAAAACCAAGGGTCCGTTTGGTATTTGTAATTAACAAGGACCAATTTTGTAAATCTTGAAACCATAGGGACCTGATTTGTAATTTTACCAAAGTAACCATAAGGACCTTAATTGACAAGTTTGAATATTACAAGGACCAAAATTAATATTTTTCAAAATAAAACACCCGGGGACCAATTATGTCAATTTTCAAACTTCAGGGACCAAAAGTGTAAATTCTCAAAACTTTTTACCCAAGGACTATTTTTGATAAATTTTGACTTTTAAAGCACTTGGGTTGATTTTTCTTGCAAAATAAATACTTAGGGACTAGTTTTGTTAATTTTTTAAAGTTGAGGGACTGAAACTGCCAATTTTGCAAACTTTGTACGTTTTTCATCTGTTTTTGCTCATTTTGCATCTAAAACATATAAAACACAAATTTGGAATATTTTCAGTATTTTGATGCATTTCTGAGTGTTTTTGTATGTTTTGCAGTTCAGATTTGACAAAAAATGATGAGTGTTTGAGCACTCATCAATCCCCCACACTAAAATATTGCTAGTCCCTAGCAATAACTGTTTTAAAATTTTAATGGATTTTAAACTCTTTACCAAAAGCCATCACTTCTGGAGTAGCCAGATGTATCGTTTCAAGTAAGAACTATGGTCCACCTGATAACCATGTGATTTTGAGCAAACCACCAGTTGTCAACGGATTTGATTAGTCTTTATCAAAAGTCGTTTGCTTCTGGACTAGCCAACTCTTGATGGAGCTAGTCAACATCTTGGTGATCTGATTACCAATTATGGTTTTTCCACTGCCTTTACCACAAGCCATAATCTTGCGGGCTAGCCAACTCATTCGCTTTTTAGGATTTGGCGAGTTGAGGTACCATACAATTTTGGGCAAATTGCAAGCCATTAACGGATTTGAGATATCTTTACCAAGAGCCGTTTGCTCCTGGATTAGCCAATCCTTTTGTCGTTTAGACATGGCGGACTGATAACCACAAAAATTTTTGAACTCAAGTGAAAAAAATTTAAAATTTTTGAGATTTTGGCCAAAAATGGGGGTACTAGATAGTAAAACGTGATAAAATTCGCTAGAATCCCCCCCCCCCCCCCCCACACTTAGAATGAATATTGTCCTCAATATTCAAAGTCCCGGCTATTATGCCGACTCTTTGAACGTAAAAGGGCAACATTACAAGCTAAATGTGGAAACACCATTTTGTATTTTCACTTTATTGGTAACCATAGTATGGGTGATTCCCCCACACTTAGGGTGAAAACCCTAAGTACATGCTACTATTTTTGTTTACCGAGTCGCTAGCTTGACTCGACCCCGAATTCATTTGTCCTTGGGGAAGCATGATGAGGAAGAAACAATCTAAATCGGACTTTCATTCAAGATGTTTGGACAAACTTTTGAAGCACGTGAAAGTTCCACACCGATGAGATAAGTATCCGGCTTAAGATAATGATACATGAAAATGCCGGGATCAAAGATGGTATCTTCATTCCCGAAGGAGTGAAGAAGAGAGGAAGGCACCAAGAAGGTCATGAGAATAATCATGAAAGGATGCTCATCCTCAAGATCAGGTTTAGTTTCCTGAATTTGGATTTTATCGGTTAAGCTCTTAGGGTTAGAAAACATCCCGGGAGGGAGGGTGGGATAATTTGTCATGGAAATACAAATTCTCATGATTGAGAATCTTTCCCCTCGATCATGATGTTTCTTGCCATCATACTCCGAAGGAGTCATGATAAGGTGATCAATGATGGTCTCAGAAGATATTTCATCAGCATCACTGATGTCTCCATACGATAAAGAATTTTCATCAGTGTTTGAATCACTAAGCCCGGTGCTGAGATAGGAATTGAGTGATGGATCATCATTCAATAAGCTTTCAAGGAAAAGAATATCCCCCTCAGAATCAAGATAGTTATCATCAACTTCATACGAAGTTGAACTATCTAGGGCAAGGAATGCTTCGACTTCTTCCAGATCATCTTTGAAATCAAAGAGATCATCATCAAATCCCGATGGAAGTGGATTGGTGTGAGTGAGTTCATCGGCGAACTCCTCGAGAAGAAAGTCAACATTAGAGTGGGGAAGGGATGCATCAACATACTCAATGTCTCCATAAGATAAACAATCATCACTGGAATCAGAGACAATCTCAATTTGATCATTTGGATTATCAGGGGATGAAGGAATATCACACACTTGATCAAAAGTTCCCTGTGACTCTCTCGGGATTGGGACAAGGATCTCAACACTAGACTTTATTAATTCGTCCGATTCCTTATTAGGAACAGCGCTAAGATGCTCATCCCCCATGTTTAGAGAGTGAGTGTGAACTTCGGGTGTGATAACAACAGACTGAGGGAGATGAGAGGAGCTAGCATTCATGGATTGTACAAGTTCCATTTGATCTTCTGCTAGTAATTTCTCCGTCTCATTATTTTCTCCCTGATTTTCAATGGGAGGAATCACAAATGATTAATCTGAAGAACCCTTATAAAATTGAAGGATATCAAGGGTGTCTTCATTATCACTATCATCACAGTCTAGAAGAGCAGCTTTACGAAATTTGGCACGTATTATAGCTGCTTGTTCTAAGACTAGTAATTCTTCCATGCTCAATTCGTTTCTAGCATCTCGTTCTTCAGCAAGTAATTCAGCCATAGATTTCTCACGAGAGTCTTAAAACGATGTAGTAACCAACTCCTCCTTAAGTTCTTTAAATAAATTAAGAGCCTTTAGTAAAAGGTCTTGCTCAGTATCATGAGGAGTTGTGTGAATCATTTGGTACTGTGGAGGTGGGTCTGAAAACGAATAGTCGTAATTGTTACAAGGAAATGGATTCCTTGTTTGACAATCCGAGCTAGAGTGTGGACCTCCACAGTAATCACAACAGTAAAAATGATGCGGTTGTGGGTGGTATGTGCTAGAGTCATAAGTGTTATCAGGAAACTGCTCATAGACAAGCGTGTTTCCCGATTGACAATCAGAGCTGTAGTGTGAACCACCACAGTACTCACAACAGTAAAACTGTTGAGTCTCATGGTGTGGTAACTGATGGAATGAATCAGTCGTGTCATGGTAGGAATAGGGATTCTGGTTATAGACAGACCCGTTTCCTTACTCTACCATGCCACAGCTGGGGCAATTGCCATCATTATAAGGACTACCACACCAATGGCAAATAAGAAGGTGTGGATGAGACATAGAAAGAGTCAAAAGGTTTGGTAGGGTAAGGAATGAAGAATCAAAAGGGTAGGAGGGTAAAGATAAATATTTTTGGGTTTTTGGAAAGACATTTTGTACAAATGATAAAAAAATGTTTTTGTGTTTTTTGTGTTCGTTGAAAACTGATTTTAAAATGTTTTCGGGAACAGTTTTGTTTTTATATGAAAATAAGAAGATAATATGAACAAGGGTGGTAAATATACAATGGATGTATATCCCGATTCACCAATACGCAAAACCGTTTAGAAAAGCGCGCACAACCTCCCCGGCAGCGGCGCCAAAATTTGATTGATTCCGAACGGTCAACTAAGTTTACCGGGTGATAGTCAACCAAGTAAAACGTCAAAAACCAACTAACCAAGGAGTTTAGGGAATCCCCGGGTCGTTATGTCCCGACGAGGTGTGATGGTTATCAAACGGATCTGTGATCGGGTGAATTTGGACAGGAAAGGGTTTGGGATTGATTATACTACTGAAATGTACAAGGAAATAGCTTAACTAAGCTATAATAACAAGACTGTAAAGTCAGAAAAACCAGAAACGATTTAAACCTAAAAACGTGTACGTTCTATTTAAATTTACGCGAACGTACAAAATAAAAAGTGAAATCTGAAAACCCCCAGGGGGTGAAAATGACTTTTTTACAAACCTAAGGTTAAAAGAAAATTTTTAGAAAAAGAAAATAAATTTTTACACTATTTAATTATTTAATATTAATTAATTACTATTTAATTCTAATTATTAATATTTAAAATACTTAAATACAATACAACATTAATTTAACACTAGAAAAATGAAAATTAAATTTCTAAAATTATAAAATAACTAAAAATAAGTTTTAAAATTAAAAATATGTCTTTTTGTCTTTTTGTGATTTTTCTATTAATTAATTACTAAATAAATATTAATTACCTAATTAAACTATTTTAAATTAAGAAAAAAAGAAAATAAATAGTAAAAATTACAAGAAAATTCCTAAAATTATTTTACATCATATAAGAGCTAGGAAAAATATAAAAACTAGGTCTTACTTAATAAAAACTAATTTTGCTATTTAAAACTTAATTATTAATTAATTACTAATAAAACTAATATTAAATCTAATAAATACCAAATGATAATATAAAAATCTGATAAAATTACTAAAAATACTTTAACCTAAAAGAAATTTAAGAAAAATATAAAAATGCTAAATTCTTAAGAAAAAACTAAAAAGGAAAATTAAAAATTTAAATTACATTAAATAGAAACTATCACTTAAAATTAAATTGTTTTTTTCTGGATTTTTCTTTTTGAAAACTATTTTACACCTAAAAACAAACAAATTTTGTAAAAACAACTTTTTTATAAATAAAAAATAAGCAATATGGAAGCTTATTTGCTAATCAGTTGACTATAGTTGACCAAGACAAGAAATAAGCTAAAATGGACTTTAGTTGGACCCACTATGAGTGATTCTGGTTCACTTGAGTTGTTTGGACATGTTTAGGCAGGTTTCACTAAAATAAGCTCAAAGTATAAGCCTATAAGCCAGAATAAGCAATTGGCTAAACCAATTTCAACTCAAAAATGGGACAAAGTTGAGGGCCAAATCCAAGTGGGGTCCACTAGGCTTGAGGTCAAACTAATGGTCAATCCTAGAGGAGTACTAGGAGGGGGGTTGGGAGAACCAAGAATGGGACTTGTGGGACCACTGTGGTGGCCAGAAACCACCACCAAAGTGGTGGTGATGGATGATGACCTGCTGAAGCAGGGGAGGTGTTCGTCCCTGCAAGTGACTTTGATCCAAGGTGGGGCCCACCAGGAAAATCCCAAAAGTGTAACAATTGTGAGACACTGAAGACTAGCTGGGGGACTACTAAAACTAAAAGTTTCAAGGCCTAAATCAAATCACATAAATCATAAAAATTCCTTAAACTTTTGGAAAAATTTAAGAACATGCACTTTTGACTTTTTATCCAAACTTAAATCTTTGACTAAACTGAGGTTTGATCTAAATTTAGTGACTGAATGTGATGTAATAAGCTATAATAGGACTAAATTAAGTTGCTAGGGATTGTTTTAAGCAAAATGGGTGGAAATGGGATCACAATTCTCCAACAGTTAACTGTTGGAGGAAGTTGATGGTGATTTTGACTATTTTGTATGATACCACTGAGTTACTGAGTTGAACTATGCTATTGGGGGTCCTAAGTAACCTATTTGAACCAGAAGAAACAATCAAAACACCTTCTGAGTCCCTTAAACTAGATCATCCAAACACTCCTTTAAGAGGGGTTGTTTCTTGATTTTCAATATAAATGACAGATTTAGGCTAAGATTTGAATCCACAATGTCTCATTATGATGACATGAGCTTATTTAAACGTAAATACACAGAAAATAACACCTACACTAATAAATCACCCTTAACCATAGTTGACAGTGAAAATGAAATCTGAGTAACAAAATGTTTTGATTGGACAAGCATTTGATATTAAGCACTAAAACAACTAATATACACCAAGTAAGTCTAGAAATACAAAAATAAGCAGTTTATAAGAAGTACTACAGTAACAAGCCAAAAAATGAGAAAATGGCTTACAATTTGCATCCAAGCTTAGAACTTAGAAACAAGTATCAAATTCACATCCTAAAGCTTCCCAATAAGCTTCTAAACCAAATTCCATCCATAATCCACCCTGCTTCATGCTTCTTCTTCATTATCTACTGATTTTTTGAATTATGATCTATTTTTGGTTATTTTTGAGTATTTTTAGTTTTTGAAGCAAACACTGATTTTACAGCTTAAAAAGCTTCTCAAGTTTATCATTGAACAAAATGAGCTTAAAGGATCCTTAAACAATAACTTTTATCAATATTGAAGCTGAAATAGAAATTGAAGTGATTTATGCCAAAATGAGATTTGAACTGTGAACAACTAAAGTTGATATTAAAGACTGATTAGAGTACAATGCAAATACTGAATACAAACTGTTTTAGCTAAATTTTTATAACTAGAAAAGAAATTACAATAAAACGATTTAGCTAAACTACACTAAAAACTAAAATTAGCTAACTAACTGCTCTCCTCTTGTTTTTCTTCACTTTTATAGATAAAGGCAGCATTCTCTGACTTTCCCACTCCTTTTTCAGCCATTGGATGGCCCCAATTGATCATGGCCTTTGATTTGGTTTTGGCGGGAAACTTAGGTTTTGGCAGGTGATGCGTGGGAATCGCACCTTGCTTTACCTCTCGAGGGATCTCGCGAGGCTTACAACCCCCACCATGATGTTGGATGGTAAAGAGTTACGAACAAAAGCACGAAGAAATAAGATAGACTAAAGAAGACCTAAAAATAAAAATAAAAAATCTTACTAGAAAGGAATCTAGCAAGTAGACCTAATAAAAAGAAATCCTAACCTAGACAATAACTATTCCCCGGGCTGCGGCGCCAAAAACTTGATGCGTGGGAATCGCACCTTGCTTTACCTCTCGAGGGATCTCGCGAGGCTTACAACCCCCACCAGGCAGTGTACCTGATCGTTGTAGTATAGTATAGTGACAAGTACCGGGGGATTGATCGTTCAGCTTAGGAATAGTGTCGCTAGGATTAGAAAACCTAATTAATAGTTCTAGAGGTGAAAGATGATTATTTTTGTGTTTTTATAATTTTATGAAAGCAATTAAAATCTCGGGTTTTGAAGGAGTGGGCGGAATTAGTTGCTATTCAACTAACCCAAAAACTACTTTGTAACTAATTAAACTAATGAAAATGAAATTAAACTAATATTAAACTAAGGTTGTGAGCAGTATGTGGAGAAATTGTGTTTACTTAGACTTCATTACTCCCTAGATATCTTTTACATGTTAATTACTTGTTACACTTGTATGAATGACGGGTTGTATTCCTTAATACCATTCGTGGAGTGGCATACATAACTCCCCAACTCTATGAGCTCTTATCTCCTCCTACACCATGACCCAGCACAACTATAGGGATTGTAAACAGTGGCTCATGCATTAAATACAACCAATAAAGACCTAGTACGCCTCGGTTCATGTTTCTTAAGACGTTCAAGCATGTTATCATTTGGAGATCTGCCAGTTTTCTTAAGCCTAACATATAAAATCATTCATTCAAAACAAGAATAGACAAGTAATCAACACATAATCAACATCTAGGTTTCATTAGATCTAAGCAAACACAAGAGAGATCTAGCCTAGCATAGTAGAATTAAGATAAGAACAAAAGATAAACAACCAACACATAGACATATTGATTGAATTAAGAGTATACTTATCTCAATTACAATGCAAGGTTTCAAGGGTTTGGAACCCTTGAAAAACCTGTAAAAGAGGCACCAAAATCGTCTTTAGGGTTTCACCAAAACTTCTCCCTTTTTAATGAAAAAAACTAGAAAACTATATATAGGAAAATCGTCCTGACGGCGTCAAGAGTTAAATCTGACGCCGTCAACTCGCCGCCATACACTTCCTCGGACGCCCTAGATCCAATCGTGACGGCCTATGTGACGCCGTCACCACCCACGGTAAATTATTCTTGGTCACTTTGACGCCATCATCACTCCATCTGACGCCGTCACCAGCTACGGTAAATTATTCTTCATGTCTGACGCCGTCAAGAGAAAACCCTTGACGCCGTCACCTTGTATTTCCAGCTTGGATTTTTGGTACTTTGTCGTTTTCTTTACTTTATGCTCCAAAAACGTCCAAAATAGCCTCTTTTCCAGAATTCACTCTCCAAACACCTAAAATCACAAAAGGAACGATTTAGGGCAATATTTGATCAAATAAATTCCGATTCGGGCTTAAATGACCCCCTAAAAACGGATCATTTTTCGCCTCATCATATACCCTTACACTTGAGATTTGCTTGTCCTCAAGCAAATGAGCTTTTATTCTACTCAAAAGACAAGTTAGGGGTCATTTAACACTAATATAAAAGTAATTACAACAAATAATCGTTCCACTAAAGACCAATAGACAAGCACGGAGGTCATACACAAGCACCTCACAAATAGTGTTTAGATACTCACATCTCTCGGGTGTAATAAAGTAATATAACATTATGGAAATGGAAGATATCTCTCACTACCTGTCATAGCAAAATAGATTACCATAGGCTTGGGAAAGGATCAAACCTCCATCACATGGCGTAAGCACCTAGGATAAACTATCAAAGAGGTCTTTTAAAGGGTTATATCGTTAGGTGTAGGGATATGAATTACACGGTTTTGTTGGATAAAGGGAATTTTACTGGTGGCGAGTTAACAATCTTAGTAAATTACATGTACAAGATGGCGTTGCTAAGCCAAGACTAGACTCGACTTAAGCTAATAAATGAAAAATAACAAAAACATAAAATGAACATAGAATGAAAACAGGATGGTAGTCCGTATGTTTTTTCTCTTTTTCTTTTCTATTTTTTTTTTCTTTTTCTTGATTTTTCTATTTTTTTTCGATTTTTTTTTTTTTTTTTTTTTTTTTTTTTTTTTTTTTTTTTGCATACACTCTTACCCTACCATCCGAAATAATACATCATAGGGGATGAGAATTCCCCTTACACTTGAATCTTTACATACTTTACATTTAACTATTCTAATGACTCGAATTAAGAAAATCAAAACACTTGGAGCACTTTTAAGATTAACGTACATATGGGGGTAATAATATGATGTTCTTCCCCATTACTCCACAAAATAAGTACTTACCCATGAGTCCCAATCGTCCCAAAACAATATGTACACGGATATGACTCGACTTAGCAACCATGTAATCAATTAGAAAGTTAACTTAGGGTTTAACAAATAACAATAATGCACTAAAAATGAGCGCATACACGGAAGGCTAAGGCGATTTGGGTGTACATTTAAGTGAGGTGTAACAAATTCTTCCTTTAAGTAAGATGCTTAAAGTTAGAAACGAAAAGATAGGCTCGGAGGGGTGTACTAGGGGTATCGTGTACTAAAAATGAGTACAACGCAAAGGGTGTGGGAAAAAATTAGTTGACTTAACTAGCCAAGTAATATGACTTAAATGGTCAAGTAATTATGATACGGGTTTAACACAAGGGTGATCCTAATGCCTCTTATCATGTAGTAAATCCTACCACACGAATGTAGTCTCACTAGCGGTCTCGGGATGCGTCACTAACGCAAGTTCTAGAATCTAAATGCTACCGGTACACTCATAAGCACTAATAGTAAATGCTTTTCCTATCAAATCTAAAGGCGAACCTCACAATTTTGGGTGGAAAATTTTTCTGAATATACGGTTATGTGCTAGTCATACAACCTCCTATCCATGAGACGCTTGCTATGGCTAAAGTTTCACTCCTAAATGTTGTAAAAAATTTTAAATTTGGCGCTAAAATTACACTAACAAGTATTTCTCATAGTTTTATTACTCATCTACTATCAAACAAAACAAACTCAAGCGAAAGTGCATATGTATGGCATCATCTTTTTACCCTCCCCTTACACTTAAGATGAACATTGTCCCCAATGTTCAAGTAAAGAATGTAAAAGTTAAAAAGTAAAGAGAATGAAATCAAATACTCCCCTGATTCGCTCGGTATGGATTTTAGTTGGCCAGGTTAAATCTTCTTCCAAGAAAACGAACAATCAAAGCTTCCCTTCCAGAATATAAATCATCTTCTTGTCACAAATAACCTGTAAATCCTGACAACAATAGACAAGGCAACCTCGCGTAAAATCGGCGGCATCCTATATAAGTTACTAAATCCTAGAAAACAAAGTAAGATATAATGCTTGTGGAATGAAGTTTGCAGATTTCCTGGAGATTATAAAACTTAATAATTCACAAAAACCATAAGACTCCGTTAGAAAAACAAAACTGGTAAAATTTCCAGATTTTTGACTCCTGACGCCGTCAAGAGCAATTGCCTGACGCCGTCAGAATGGACCTGCAGAAATCTTTATGTTAAGTTTCCGGAAAATTTCTGGAAAAACTTTGTCCTACTTCCTGGAAAATCCTGCAAAACTTCATTATGACTCAATACAAGCATTTGACTCTAACAAATACGAATATACATGTTCATTAAATATTGTGGATAATCATGATCGGTTTGTTTCTTAAAAACATATTTGGGGTTTCCCCTTACACTTATCTTTTGCAAAAATACCTTTAGGTTGAAGTTAAGACTAGGCTAAACAACATAATAAAGTATTTCACATTTTAATTGAGAAACATGATCAACCAACAATGAAAATAAAACATGCATACGGAAGCAAATAACAATCAAACAAATAAAAATCACACAAAACATGGGTTGCCTCCCAAGAAGCGCTTTTCTTTATTTACGAGTCTTGTAGCTAGACTCAAAGTCGTGGGTTACTACGTGATTCGGGTGAGTTCCTCATTGAGGACATCTTTGGGATCGAACTTAGGTTTCAACTTTCTATTGGTTCCCTTAGTGTGGTATGACCTTTCAAACTTTTCTCCATCCGGATCATACAAGGTCATTCTAATATGCCATGACCCGTTACCTTCTTTAGGTGGCTTGTCCCACCTCCATTTATACTTATCTCCATCTCTTTTCCATTTGTTCAACTCTATATTAATAGGCATTACGCTCAAAAACTCAATCATCTTTCTAAAGACTAAGGGGTCCTCAAAGGGATCTAGCTCCTCATCCCTAGCTATGAGTTGTTCTACCGAATGTGTCTTCTCAACGAAATCCTTTTCTAGATAAAATGGGCATTGAGGTCCTATGAAGTTCCTTTCTATCCAAGGTCCATATCTAGATGGTCTCCTATTCATCTCTACCCAATGCGGTGTTGGTTCATCATCACAATCATAACTATGCTTCTTAACATCATACACCGACCAAGTATCGCCTTCTCCTACCGCTATCTTGGATTCCTTGCAATCTATCATGGCACTAGCGGTTGCTAAAAATCCTCTTCCTACCAATAATGGGCATGTAGTGTCACTAACCATGTCTAGAACGTGAAAATCCGCTAATATAGTTAACCTTCCTACGTGAATAACTACATCCTTAATCATTCCAACAGGGTGGGCAATACTTCCATCCGCTAGCCCTATCAATACCTCCGTTTCCTCTAACTTTCCTAGCTTAAGAGCGGTGAATAAGGATAAGGGAATCAAGTTGAGGCTTGACCCTAAATCGGCTAGTGTGTCGAAAGCTTCGGATCTTCCTATCTTACAAGGCAAAACAAATATACCCGGATCATCAAGCTTTTTAGGCAACTTGTTTTGAACGAAGGCGGTACCATTTTTACCTAGCTTATACTTCTCATATTTTTCTAGGAGGGCACTATAGTAAGGAGCACGCGCTAAGACATCAATGACGGGGCGTTCGAGGTGAAGTTCTTTGAATTCATCGTCAAGGTCTTGCGTAAGAGGTGTTTCAACTATGCTTTTGACCGGCTCTATAGTGGGTGTTTTAGTTGATTGGTCCTTTTGGGGAACTTGGTGTTGTTTGAAACACGTGCTCGTTGATTTAACCGAGTAATATTGTGGACACGAAGTGGGTGACGAAACTGAAGATATGGCATTAACGTTTAGTTTCGGATTCTTGATGGTGTCGCTTGGGAGTGCTCCCATTTCTCGGTCATTGAGAACTTTCAACAATGCATCAATTCTATTGGTCATCTCGCTTTGATTTTGTTTGAAATCGGCTTCAAACTTAGCTATGCGGGCTTCTTGAGATGCCATGAACTTTGACATCAATCCTTCAAGATTGTTGGTACTACCATAGTTGTTAGAAGGATTGTTGTTGAAGGTACGGTTGGATGGTGGACCGTTTAATTGGTAACGATTAGGTGGGTTGGATGAATTGGGTTGATTTTGTTTCCACCTAAGGTTTGGGTGATTTTTCCATGAGGGGTTATATGAATCACCGTATGTGTTCGGCTCGGGCTTGAAAGTGTACCACTTATCTCCCGCTTCGTCGGTACGCGTGGATGCGTAGTCCGCAAAAGCTGTTCCGGGGAGTTCCACACAATCACGAGTGTCATGGGGACCACTACATAATTCGCATGAAGAAGTGATTTTGTTCACTTGGCTTGAATGCTTCGGAGCTTCGTAAGATTTCATGAGAAACTTGACTTGGTCCTCAAGTTCCATGATCCTACGGTCGGGAGTGCTTGAATTATTCGAAGGCAAAGATATTGCCTTGACCGTTTTGTTCAAATCACGGGGATCATTCCAACTTTCGTTGTCATAGAGAGCAAGATCTTCTATGAGTTCCCATGATTGTTCCGCACTAAGATCACGTAGCTTACCACCGGCCGATTGGTCAATGGTTCGCCTCGTGGGGATATCGATATGGTCATAAAAAATTTGGACTTGGAGCCACAAATCTATGCCATGATGAGGGACTTTTTGGAGTAAGTCCTTGAAACGAGTCCATGCTTCATAAAGAGATTCATTTTGACGTTGTTGAAACATCAAGATGTCATTCCTAAGTTTAGCAGTTCTCCCCGGTGGGAAAAATTGAGCAAGGAAACGAGTGGTGAGATCATCCCATGTGGTGATGGATCCCGCGGGTAAACGCTCAAGCCATTGACTAGCTTGATCCCGTAGAGAGAATTGGAATAGGCGTAGACGGGTAGTCTCTCTAGTTTCAACACCTAGGTCTATGGAATCTACGATTTTGAGGAAGTCCTTAAGGTGTTGGTTTGGATCTTCGGAACGAAGTCCATGGAATGCACATCCGCTTTGCACCAACCGGATGGTGTCGGATCGCAAGGGAGTCACATTGGCTCCGGTGAGCTCAATGGTGTTTCGGTAGCCTTGGTGGCTAGGTCGGGAATACTCTCCTAAGGTTCGGGGCCTAAGGGGTTCTAATGGTGGGTTTTGTTGTGGTGGGATGATGGGTTCAAAGATGTTACCACCTTCCATGATGTCGGATGGTAAAGAGTTACGAACAAAAGCACGAAGAAATAAGATAGACTAAAGAAGACCTAAAAATAAAAATAAAAAATCTTACTAGAAAGGAATCTAGCAAGTAGACCTAATAAAAAGAAATCCTAACCTAGACAATAACTATTCCCCGGGCTGCGGCGCCAAAAACTTGATGCGTGGGAATCGCACCTTGCTTTACCTCTCGAGGGATCTCGCGAGGCTTACAACCCCCACCAGGCAGTGTACCTGATCGTTGTAGTATAGTATAGTGACAAGTACCGGGGGATTGATCGTTCAGCTTAGGAATAGTGTCGCTAGGATTAGAAAACCTAATTAATAGTTCTAGAGGTGAAAGATGATTATTTTTGTGTTTTTATAATTTTATGAAAGCAATTAAAATCTCGGGTTTTGAAGGAGTGGGCGGAATTAGTTGCTATTCAACTAACCCAAAAACTACTTTGTAACTAATTAAACTAATGAAAATGAAATTAAACTAATATTAAACTAAGGTTGTGAGCAGTATGTGGAGAAATTGTGTTTACTTAGACTTCATTACTCCCTAGATATCTTTTACATGTTAATTACTTGTTACACTTGTATGAATGACGGGTTGTATTCCTTAATACCATTCGTGGAGTGGCATACATAACTCCCCAACTCTATGAGCTCTTATCTCCTCCTACACCATGACCCAGCACAACTATAGGGATTGTAAACAGTGGCTCATGCATTAAATACAACCAATAAAGACCTAGTACGCCTCGGTTCATGTTTCTTAAGACGTTCAAGCATGTTACCATTTGGAGATCTGCCAGTTTTCTTAAGCCTAACATATAAAATCATTCATTCAAAACAAGAATAGACAAGTAATCAACACATAATCAACATCTAGGTTTCATTAGATCTAAGCAAACACAAGAGAGATCTAGCCTAGCATAGTAGAATTAAGATAAGAACAAAAGATAAACAACCAACACATAGACATATTGATTGAATTAAGAGTATACTTATCTCAATTACAATGCAAGGTTTCAAGGGTTTGGAACCCTTGAAAAACCTGTAAAAGAGGCACCAAAATCGTCTTTAGGGTTTCACCAAAACTTCTCCCTTTTTAATGAAAAAAACTAGAAAACTATATATAGGAAAATCGTCCTGACGGCGTCAAGAGTTAAATCTGACGCCGTCAACTCGCCGCCATACACTTCCTCGGACGCCCTAGATCCAATCGTGACGGCCTATGTGACGCCGTCACCACCCACGGTAAATTATTCTTGGTCACTTTGACGCCGTCATCACTCCATCTGACGCCGTCACCAGCTACGGTAAATTATTCTTCATGTCTGACGCCGTCAAGAGAAAACCCTTGACGCCGTCACCTTGTATTTCCAGCTTGGATTTTTGGTACTTTGTCGTTTTCTTCACTTTATGCTCCAAAAACGTCCAAAATAGCCTCTTTTCCAGAATTCACTCTCCAAACACCTAAAATCACAAAATGAACGATTTAGGGCAATATTTGATCAAATAAATTCGGATTCGGGCTTAAATGACCCCCTAAAAACGGATCATTTTTCGCCTCATCAGCAGGTAGGGGTAGATTGTTAGGTTAGACAAGCAATTAATGCTTCTTGGCTGTTGTGGGAGGTGGCGGAACATGGAGTGGGAGAAGGTGAGGAAAAAGTGGAATATGAGGGGGGCTGTTTGCAGGGCAAGTGGGGAAGGAATGTGGAGTTGACTATTTGACCTGGGAGGGAGTATATAAAAACGGGGAATTATATTTGTGGGGATTGGGCTTGGTGTGAAATTGGGCCAGGGGTACAGGTGGGCTGGGTAAGGGATTGGATCAGGGGTTTTGTTTTGGGTAAATAAAACCAAGGGTCCGTTTGGTATTTGTAATTAACAAGGACCAATTTTGTAAATCTTGAAACCATAGGGACCTGATTTGTAATTTTACCAAAGTAACCATAAGGACCTTAATTGACAAGTTTGAATATTACAAGGACCAAAATTAATATTTTTCAAAATAAAACACCCGGGGACCAATTATGTCAATTTTCAAACTTCAGGGACCAAAAGTGTAAATTCTCAAAACTTTTTACCCAAGGACTATTTTTGATAAATTTTGACTTTTAAAGCACTTGGGTTGATTTTTCTTGCAAAATAAATACTCAGGGACTAGTTTTGTTAATTTTTGAAAGTTGAGGGACTGAAACTGCCAATTTTGCAAACTTTGTACGTTTTTCATCTGTTTTTGCTCATTTTGCATCTAAAATATATAAAACACAAATTTGGAATATTTTCAGTATTTTGATGCATTTCTGAGTGTTTTTGTATGTTTTGCAGTTCAGATTTGACAAAAAATAATGAGTGTTTGAGCACTCATCAGTAAGCAGTACTTTTAGTGGAAGTACTGCCTCTGTTTTCAGAAGACACAAAAGCAATGTTATGAGAACTTGAACCTTTGTTACCCTTCATCTCATGCTCATATACCTTTAAATTGTTGTAGAGATCATCAAAGTCTATAGTATCCAAACCAGGTTGTCCTCTAATCATAGTAGCAACCACATGCCATGCAGATGGCAAACTTCTCAAGAACTTCAGGTTTGCATCTTCAACAGATGCCTCTGCTCCATATAACTCTAGCATACTGAGTAGATTTTGATATCTGTCATAGGCAGAGTCAAGGCTTTCTCTTTCACCAACAATGAATGTTTCAAACTGTTGCTTCAATAGGTTTCCATGCATCTTCTTGGAAGCATCATTACCTCCAAATCTTGTCTTAATAGCAGCCCATAGTTGTTTTGCATCCTTAGCATCATGAAACTTCAATATGTGACCATCAGGAATAGCAGAAAGCAGTATGTTGAGAGTTTTATCTTGATTTCTTTTTGTAACTGCTGGCAAGGTTGGCTTAGGTGGTGTAGGTTGTCCTTCAATTGATACAGGTTCATCAATGACAACAGTACCATTGACAATCACATCCCATAACCCATGGTCTGTGATGGCAATGTACTGCCTCATCTTCATACTCCATAGATCATATTCTCCCTTTTTGACAAGGGAATTCTGATTGAGGTGATGGATGGAACTGGTGCAACTTATGTCGACATCTTTTAGGGTTTGTTGTAAAATCAGTATTAAGGGTTTCTTCTTAATCAGAGTTTCCAAACAAGCTCTGATACCACTTGTTGGATCGATATACCCTTTCCATACTTAACTATAACTTGTAATGGTCTTAGCAATCTTGAATAACTCAAAACTACTAACAATGAAACGCTGATATAACCTTGTAAAGTATGCAGAATCTACTAACACAAAGCTAAGAAGAACTTTGAATAATTATATTAAAACCACCTTAAACCTGCTTATCTTACACAGATTCACTAACAATCCCTAACTCTCTAATATCGTATTCTCTAATCTATGAAATCGTATGCATGTACTCGTACGTCTAATACCATCCTAAGGCTCCTTTTATATGCATAAGGAAAACCCTATGTCGGTTTACAATACTTGAACGACAAGTAAACTAACTCTAACTAATTCTAGAATATTCTAATAATATTATATAACAATTCTTAAACAATTTTGCATATCAGTCCTTTAACTTAGAAGTACTTTGAATATTTTTCATGCACGAGCAGTACTTTGATCATGAGCAACACTTTGACACAAGCAGTACTTTGAACATCAGAAGTACTTTGATCTTCATATCCCAACAGTTTGAGATGGGTGTTGTTTTTTTCATGATACAAATGGACTTTTTTTCAATGTTGACCCAATAGTATAATGAATGAGACAAAACCTTAACTTTGATATTGCCATATCAAGCATTGAACCTTTTTTGTTGTCTTATAATGATCACAAGTTTGTTACTTGTATTAGAAAGAAGAAAAAAAACATAACTACACAGAATTACAAAATATGTCAAGTTTAATGTATTTTGGTGGTAATTTTGTTTTGGTGAAAAATCTAGGTGGAATATATAAAAAATGAAAAAACACACGTGTATATACCACGTGGCACGGGCAAGTTGGGCAGCAAACGAGTGCACGAAATAGATGGATTTAGAAAGTTTGTTACTTTTTTAGGAAAAAAAAGATCGCTACACAAAATTGAAAATGGTGACAAGTTCACTAAATTTGGGTAGTATTTTCCCTATTAATAAACCAGTTTGTCTTATTCAAAATGTCAACAGTGAGTTTCACTTTTTATTTATTTACATATTTTTTGAATAAAAAAGTGATATTTGTGATTGATTTTTTGAATAAAACAATGGTCGCATAAAAAAACACATCAACTTTCTCGACATATGTCAAACTTTTTTAATAGAGTAACGCAGTTTAGCAATCACACACAACTAAATTTAAAAATAACTTAAAAAAAATTAATTAATCATATCAACTTAGAGTTTTATTACTATAATTTATTTTCTCTTTCATAAAGGTACCTAAAGTATATAGATGGGTCGATGTCGAATATTTTGAAAACCTATAACGAGGAGGTTTTTTTATATCCAACCTATTGGACATGTTACGATGGTCAGCTGCACATGATGAGACGAATAGTCATAGGACCACTCGTCAAATTTTATGTACTACTTACTTAATCTACGAGATATTCTATCTATACTACTATATAATGCATTTGAAATTATTTTATAATTAGAAATGCTTAAAATTCAGACTTTTACTTGCTTATTATTGAAAGATTTCAAAATTAATTGATTAGGAAGTTTGTTAGGAAGCAGGTTGGTTGTTCAAACTAAAATTATTTGGCTTAGTCATCTCTATCATCTCTACTTATGAAGCATAAAGACAACTAAATGTGTAACCAAATAACATAAAATATAGTCACAGGTACCCGCCACCGCATTGCGCGGGTATCGTTCTAATATGTTAGAATGAGTCTTTTCCTAACCGATCCAATCCCTATAATTGGTCGCGCATTTACGCTCATTAGCGTGTATCTAAATGACCCGAACAAACATGCATGGGGCTTGTTTGTGTTCTTTTATTCATTTAACTTGAGCCGGACAAATGAATAAACACGAACACGAGTAGACATATTAGGTCCAGCAGTGTAGATTTTCATATATATTAAACATCCGTATCCGGTCCGAAAGATAGTCAAGATAACATCGCTAAGATTTCAATTAACTTGTTAATGTTCGTTTATATCCCAGTTTGCTTGTTTTTATTTTGTATTTATATTTGGTACGTCAATTACATCATATTCTGCTTGTTTTCGTTTTCTATTTATTTTGGCATGCTTAACGGTTGACTTTGGTTTGCTGTTTAGACCATGCTGATAACACTGTCTATTGTGACACTACGTTGGTATTCGCTTCGCATTGGCACCTACGAGAATTTGCAGCAGCTAATATTCTTCATATACGTTTGGTTTTCCAATGGTTTATGTACTCAAAATCTTATTTTCGTTTTGTATTTACAATGGTTATGTGTTGTGTAAGTTTTTTTGTTCGATGGTGACGTCAACATCATGTTTTGCGTATGCATTGGTTTGACACTTCAGACTCTTAATGTGACAATTTGCATTGCATCATACTAGAACTCCGTCCACAATCTGTTTCTCACTGGTCAGCGACAATAATTATCATATTTTTTTTATGCTTTAGTAGGAGCTAAAGAAACAACAGACAAATTACATTTGTGCAGATCAAATAAGCATATACAGTTTGCGTACCCATTCACGCTAATTTGGCCAAATAATTCTAGTCATATGATGTAAGAATGCAAAAAAAAAAAAAAAAAAAAAAAAAAAAAAAAAAAAATCTCGTGTAATTCGTATTCCATAGAGATTGCAAATCAAAGCAAACCTTTATCTCTGTATAGTAATCAAAAGCCATCTAACGAGCGGTATTTCATATTGTGCGAGCATGCTTTAAAATCAAATGGTCATAGACTCAAAGCATCAGATGAACTTGTGATTTAAATTTTAAGAAATATTTAGTTGTTTTTAAAGAGATTCATACGGGAGTTTGTCGACTACATTAAAACATTCTCTCAAAGCATCAGATAATTAACTCGTTTGATCTAGGTTCACAAGCAATCTTAAAATTATTAACAAGATGTTAAGTGGATTCGATCTGTATCTAAATCACATTTAACAAACATCTCACCGAGTAAAGATCATGACATCGCGTTTCTAGATGCTAAACCTGCATCTTTTGGGTTTCAATATTATCGTTTATCTTTCTTTTTTGATTGTACTCTAAAGTTGCATGCTCCAAATCTTAAAAATTCAAAAATTAAAGCTTCAATTGGAGTTCGATATGAAGCTTATATTTTAAATAAAAAGTAAAATGTTATTTTATAAATAGGGCAAAATCCTTAAAAATGCATCATACTTGCCACATATATTATTTTTGTGCACTGAACAATTTTTTTTCTTTATATGAGTACTGAACTTTCATTTTTTGGTCTTTTTGATTTACTTTGTTACGTTTTTGCTCTTCAAATTATTAAAAATCCAGGGTCAAAAATGTCACAAAGTAAATTAAAAAGACCAAAAAATAAAAGTTCGGTATTCATATAAGGAAAAAAATTTGTTCAGTATATAAAAATAACATTTGTGTCAAGCATAGTACTTTAATAGGTATTTTGCCCTTTATAAATATATTTGACGAATTAAATGAGGTTCTATCATACTACAGTAAATCTTTCTAAATAAAACTACATTACACTAAATCACTATAATTCTTCAAGATTTGATATACAACAATATACATAATTTATACTTAAAAAGCACGTTTGATTATCTTGGTTTTATAAAAGTTTACGAGGAGAGTTATTTTACATATCAAATTTTTTTCTACATATCAAGGGACTTATTCTTACAATTCATCTAAAAAGAAATCAATAATTGAGATTAAAAGCATTTTAATATTTCACCCACTTTTTATAATTTAAATATCCCTTAAACCGTTAATCGTTAAGCGAAAATAATTACACCATCGCGACGAGCATTTAATTATCTTTCTATAGACAGGCACTTTAATATATACTTTTGACAAAAAAAAAATCGTTTTTTCCACGTTTTTTTTTTTCGTTACCGAAAAAATCACATGTGATATGTGATATGTAATATCACATGTGATATTAGTGTAATATCAATGTGAAAAAAAAAAAAAAAAAAAAAAAAGTTTGTCATAAATATATCAAAATGCCTATCTATATAAAGATAATTAAAAGCTCATCGTAACGGTATATTTTTTTTCGCTTAACGATTAACGGTTTGAAAGATATTAATATTAGAAAAAATAAATAAAAAAAAGAAGATGAAAATGGTTTTTTTTATTGTTGTGATTAATCTCATCCATTATATTAATAAAGATGAAAGGTAGAGATTAGTCTCTTAGTATATAAAAAAAGTTTAGTTCTCAAATAATCTTAAAACAAAATTCACAACTTATAATACTTATACTCCATAACAAATTAGTATGAGAAACAAAACTTATATTTAAGAGAAAATAATAACGTCTTTCAAAATAACAATAACAATAATAATAATAACCTAAATTCTTATCGTATGCTGAGGACTATGGATGATGGGGGGACCGCCGCCTGTGGTGCCATCACACGAGAAACCTCATAGCGAAGACTCACCACCACGTGCAGTGTTGAGGTTCTTGCTCCTTTTTAGTGGTGAGACCACCAAACAAATTCCAAGAATAAAACAAACGGACACATTTGTGAGACCCCCAACGTTTCAAATGTAACTATATTTTGAAATTTGAATTTCATAATCCTACCTCCAACATTCACATTTCCTCTCCAATATAAGAAATATTCCTTTAGCATATTCTTCATTCTTTTGAAATATTCTCTTTTATCTCATGCATGCCAACTCACCTCTTATCCTTATATGGAATATTCTTGGCATATTCTTTCCTCCCGAACAATGCCAACTCACCTATCCTAAACATGGTTAGACTCTAACCTTACCCAACATTTGAATTTGAATTTCAAATGAACACTCTCATCCCTCCTATCCATATGAAATATTTTTCGTATATTCTTCCTCTTAACCTAATCCAACTCACTTAAACTAACCATGGTTATCTTCTAACCTAGTTTCTTTCATACACTTCTCTCTCTCACACAAATTGAATTTCAAATTCAAATCTTTCCTATCTCTCTATCACAACATCCACATTTTCTTTTTTAAAAAAGGAATATTCCATTACATATTTTTTCTCTCTTATCTATGCCATGTGAGGAATACCCAAACTACCATTATCTAATGATCCCTTCTCTCTTTCTCTTTTTGGTAATTGAATATTTGAATTTACCTAAACACTTCACAAAATGATTTTTTATCAAATGGCTATTGGAATTGGTTGACCTTGAGGATTAATAATGGAAATGTCTAATGTGCGAAGTACAATTGGGGGTTTACTAAGGTTGGGTAGTTAAAAGACCATGTTGATGCAAATAATGTCTAAAAACGTTATTTCTATCTTTCGATATCTCTACGTTTTAATGATAACAAAATATAAAAACACTTTACGTAAAAATTAATATAAACAAGTTTTTAGTCGAATTATCCTGTTTCTACGTAAATCACTCTAGGTAAGAGCAAACAAATTTACAACTTGACAAATGATTAAAGAAGTGAATTTGTGTTACAATTATTTTTTAATTATAAAGAAATGTTTTAATGTGAAAATAAGTTTAAAATTTATAACAGCTAATTCCCCCCACCCCCAATCAGCTCCAAACTTCCTTCCCCCCACCCCCAATCAGCTCCAAACTTCCCCAAATAAACCTTCACCACTAAAAACAAAAATTGGAGCGTCCTTGTCTGGCACGGTGCCACTAAATTTAGTGGTACCGTGTAAACTTTAGTAATACCGTCCCCTCCAAACAGTCAAATTTCTCCTTGCCTATAAATACCTGTTCATTTCACATATTTTAGGCATCCTTTACACACACAACTTTATATGATAAAACCACTTATCACCTAAACCTTCTTTGATCATTTAGTTAGTTTATTTTTGTTTCAAAGAGTGATCTTTTCATCCAACCAATCAAGTGATCACCATCATTCCTCTACTAGTCAAGAGAAGAACACCAAGTATCAAGAAGATACAAAGTGTTAAGAGACTTTGTGTAGTGCACTTGCATTAATTGTTAGTTAACTTGATTGTATCTTGATATACAACAAGTGTCGTAGTCTTGTTTAAGTCTTCTTGTGTTGATCATTGATATCTTGTTGAGATCTTGTAGATCTCTTGTAGCTAGTGTGATAGTGTGTTGATTAAGTGGATCAAGAGTAGAGTGTGTTGATTGTGAGGATCGTGTAAGGATCGGGTAGATCGTGTAAGGATCGTGTTGATCGTGCGAGAAGTTAGGATCTTATGGAACGCGTGAGATTGGTTCTAGCTAGATTAGTACTCGACATTTAGCTCAGTGTCGGTAATCGTGATAAGTGACGTGTACGATTTTCTCCGCCTGAAGGGAGCATTGTTGACATAGTGCTTAGAACTCTCAAGTTGGGTACTCGGGGAGTAGAGTAGGGCGAAGAAGAGCTTCGTGAACGAACCACTATAAATCTCTTTGTCTCGGTTTGATCTTTCCATCTCATCTCGTTATATTTAATACTTATATTAGTTAGTGTAATGTAAAGTTCATATTGGTGTTGATTGATTTCACAAAATAGTTGAATCAAAGTTTTTCAAAGAAACTTTCTTAATAAAGAAAAATAAATCGGTAAAACTATTCAAACCCCCCCCCCCCCCCCCCTTCTAGTTTTCCACATACCAAAATCCCAAAGAAAATACTTCAGGGGTTCTGGCACGCTGCTGGCGCTCTGACACCCCAGCCACCGCGTGAGCCTCGGAAATATTTTCCCACTTTGATATTTTGGCCTAGAAATACCCACCCTCGGCTCTTGTGTTACTCACCTCTTGCCAAACATTCTTTCTCTCTAATTTCTTTTCTCTATACCCTCTAAGTATACATCTTGTGTTCTTAATATTTCACTTATCATCTTTGAAAGAACACATATCTTGCAAGGGAAGAATCATAAGAACCTAATCCAATCTTGTGATTGTGTCGAAGGTCATCTTATCTATACCCTTTATATTAGAATCGATTCACTAGGTTAGGTTAGGTCTTGATTCAAAGAAACAACATTCTATCATTCGATTTGGTTGTAAGAGAATTTTTGTGTCTTGGTGACCAAGCCTAGATCGGTAGAGATCTAGTTGGGGTTTGATACTTTCAGTGGGAAGTCTTAGTTGTCTTTGTGGTAAGTCGAATAACGAGATTCTTTGGGGTGATTTCCGAGGAGGGAATACTATTGGAGTAACTCTTCTTTGTGAGCGCCGATCTTAGTGTATATCGGTTGAGTGAAGTTGTAATGGTTTGTAATCCACCGAAAGGATTATACTTAGTGAATAATATCGTGTCGTGGATTCGCAACTAACGTACGGGTAGTATAAACCCCCATCCCAATTACCGAACCAGTAGATATCGTAGTGACTCTTTACATGCTTTATATACTTTGGTTATAATTGTGGTTGTGATTATTGTTGTAAAACCACGTGGTGATCTTTGAGGCTTGAAGTCAATAAACTTCGAAGAAGCCGAAAAGACCGTATCCACCCCCTTCTACGGTTTTACACGTAGAGAAATCATAAAAAATAAATAATGTTTTTATACATTATTTGTATTAACATATTGCATTGTGCAACGGTTGGGTTCGTACATCCAAAGATTGCGGCCAAGGTAATACGAAGAAAATAAATAGGTTTGGGTGGAGGTTTTAGGTTACCTTGAGAACAATAGTATCTGGTGTTTGAAGTTATAATTTGTTAAACGAGAAATGGAAGGGTTTTCCTCCTAAAGTGGCGTAATTTTTTGGAGTTTACGATAATGTCCATCAAAGGATGCAGAGTGGGGACGGAGCCGAGGATTACACCCAACAGGCACTTGTTGAATATCGTGCTGAGTATGTGTTAGCGGATTATATTATGGCCTGTTAGTATATTGGTTTATTATTGTACTTAGGCCTATTGAAGTGTTATTTATACACAATATTGTACCACATATTGATTAATGAATGATAACCATTCGGACCACATATTTTACCACAATATTGGTTATTGATGTTTTGTGCAACATAAAGTTTCTCAACTAGGATGAGGGTGGGAGGTGGTGGAGGGTTATCACCATTCATCATTATTATGCTGGTAGAGTAGATGATAAGCGGCAATAATGAGGGAGGATGGAAGAAAATTTCATTGGAGATTAGGGTTTAGGACCGATGATGAGGCGAAAAGTGAACCACTTTTAAGGGGTCATTTAAGCCCGAATTCGAGATTATTCGATCAATTATTGCCCTAAATTGTTCCTTTTGTTATTTTAGGTACTTTTGGAGAGAAATCTAGAAAAGGAAGCATTTTGGACGTTTTTGGAGCATAAAAGTGAAGAAAACGGCAAAGTCTCAATTTTCCTTGCTGGGAACAGTACCTGATGGCGTCAAGGCTCTCCACATGACGGCGTCAAGAGTTACAAAAGAGGTGGATGTGGAAAATACACGTGACGGTCCAGAGGATTTTTAACTATAGGACCTGACGGCGTCACCAAGCCCGTCAGGGTCAAAACACAAGTGACGGCCCAGAGGAATTTTACACATGACGGCGTCAAAATCAGATCTAGGCAATACGATTTCTATTATGGCGGCGAGTTGACGGCGTCACAACTTAATACATGACGCCGTCACCAGTTGTAATCTATATATAGTTTTCCAAATTTCATTCAGTAGTGTGCAACTTTGAGGGAAAAACCTTAGGCCGAATTTCACAGCTTTTTCAAGGGTTTCAACCCTTTGAATCTTTCATGTTCAATTAGAGATAAGTACTCTTTCAAATCATTCAATGTGTCTATGTGTTGTTTGATTATATCTTACGCTTGTCTTCTATTTAACATGCTAGGCTAGATTTCTTGTGTGTTTGCTTAGATGTAGTGAAACCTAGATGTTAATTATGGGTTGATTGTTTGTTTATAATTGTTACGGATGATTGTATTCGATGTTAGGCTTAAGAAAACTGGCAGACTTCCATTGGTAACTTGCTTGAACGTCTTAAGAAACGTGATCGGAGGTGTACTACGATTTTTTGTTGTATTTAATGCGTAGGAGAATTCTAATGATCCCATGTTAGGAGCTTCTAACGGCTCGACATAGGAGTGAAGTAGGATCCTATAGAGTTAGGGAATATTGTACACGGCCCTACGACTAGTATTAAGGAATATGACCCGTCATCCAAGCAATTGTAACAAGCTATCAACCTATAAAAGATATCTAGGGAGTAATGAAACCTAAGTAAACACAACTTTCCTCATCATTGTTTACACCACTAGTATAATTAGTTTTGTTTTCATTTCTATTATTTTATTTTGATTGCATCTTAGTAAATTGGTGATGAGGCGAAAAATGATCCGTTTTTAGGGGGTCATTTAAGCCCGAATCCGAATTTATTTGATCAAATATTGCCCTAAATCGTTCCTTTTGTGATTTTAGGTGTTTGGAGAGTGAATTCTGGAAAAGAGGCTATTTTGGACGTTTTTGGAGCATAAAGTGAAGAAAACAACAAAGTACCAAATCCAAGCTGGAATTACAAGGTGACGGCGTCAAGGATTTACTCTTGACGGCGTCAGAAAGGATGAATATTTTACCGAAGGTTGTGAAGGCGTCAGATGAAGAGATGACGGCGTCAAAATGACCAAGATTAATTTACCGAGGGTGGTGACGGCGTCACATAGGCCGTCACGATTGGATCTAGGGCGTCCGAGGAAGTATATGGCGGCGAGTTGACGGCGTCAGATTTTACTCTTGACGCCGTCAGGACGATTTTCCTATATATAGTTTTCTAGTTTTTTCATTAAAAAAAGAGAAGTTTTGGTGAAACCCTAAAGACGATTTTGGTGCCTCTTTTACAGGTTTCTCAAGGGTTCCAAACCCTTGAGACCTTGCATTGTAATTGAGATAAGTATACTCTTAATTCAATCAATATGTCTATGTGTTGGTTGTCTATCTTTTGTTCTTATCTTAATTCTACTATGCTAGGCTAAATTTCCTTTGTGTTTGCTTAGATCTAATGAAACCTAGATGTTGATTATGTGTTGATTACTTGTCTATTCTTGTTTTGAATGAATGATATTATATGTTAGGCTTAAGAAAACTGGCAGATCTCCAAATGGTAACATGCTTGAACGTCTTAAGAAACATGAACCGAGGCGTACTAGGTCTTTATTGGTTGTATTTAATGCATGAGCCACTGTTTACAATCCCTATAGTTGTGCTGGGTCATGGTGTAGGAGGAGATAAGAGCTCATAGAGTTGGGGAGTTATGTATGCCACTCCACGAATGGTATTAAGGAATACAACCCGTCATTCATACAAGTGTAACAAGTAATTAACATGTAAAAGATATCTAGGGAGTAATGAAGTCTAAGTAAACACAATTTCTCCAATTACTGCTCACAACCTTAGTTTAATATTAGTTTAATTTCATTTTCATTAGTTAATTAGTTATAAAGTAGTTTTTGGGTTAGTTGAATAGCAACTAATTCCGCCCACTCTTTCAAAACCCGAGATTTTACTTGCTTTCATAAAAATATAAAAATACAAAAATAATCATCTTCCATCTCTAGAACTATTAATTAGGCTTTCTAATCCTAGCGACACTATTCCTAAGCTGAACGATCAATCCCCCGGTACTTGTCACTATACTATACTACAACGATCAGGTACACTGCCTGGTGGGGGTTGTAAGCCTCGCGAGATCCCTCGAGAGGTAAAGCAAGGTGCGATTCCCACGCATCAAGTTTTTGGCGCCGCAGCCCGGGGAATAGTTATTGTCTAGGTTAGGATTTCTTTTTATTAGGTCTACTTGCTAGATTCCTTTCTAGTAAGATTTTTTATTTTTATTTTTAGGTCTTCTTTAGTCTATCTTATTTCTTCGTGCTTTTGTTCGTAACTCTTTACCATCCGACATCATGGAAGGTGGTAACATCTTTGAACCCATCATCCCACCACAACAAAACCCACCATTAGAACCCCTTAGGCCCCGAACCTTAGGAGAGTATTCCCGACCTAGCCACCAAGGCTACCGAAACACCATTGAGCTCGCCGGAGCCAATGTGACCCCCTTGCGATCCGACACCATCCGGTTGGTGCAAAGCGGATGTGCATTCCATGGACTTCGTTCCGAAGATCCAAACCAACACCTTAAGGACTTCCTCAAAATCGTAGATTCCATAGACCTAGGTGTTGAAACTAGAGAGACTACCCGTTTACGCCTATTCCAATTCTCTCTACGGGATCAAGCTAGTCAATGGCTTGAGCGTTTACCCGCGGGATCCATCACCACATGGGATGATCTCACCACTCGTTTCCTTGCTCAATTTTTCCCACCGGGGAGAACTACTAAACTTAGGAATGACATCTTGATGTTCCAACAACGTCAAAATGAATCTCTTTATGAAGCATGGACTCGTTTCAAGGACTTACTCCAAAAAGTCCCTCATCATGGCATAGATTTGTGGCTCCAAGTCCAAATTTTTTATGACCATATCGATATCCCCACGAGGCGAACCATTGACCAATCGGCCGGTGGTAAGCTACGTGATCTCAGTGCGGAACAATCATGGGAACTCATAGAAGATCTTGCTCTCTATGACAACGAAAGTTGGAATGATCCCCGTGATTTGAACAAAACGGTCATGGCAATATCTTTGCCTTCGAACAATTCAAGCACTCCCGACCGTAGGATCATGGAACTTGAAGGTCGAGTCAAGTCTCTCATGAAATCTTACGAAACTCATAAGCCATCAAGCCAAGTAAGCAGAATCGCTTCTACATGCAAACTGTGCAATGGCCCTCATGAGACCTACAACTGTATGGAACTTCCAAAACGTGCTTATAACGAATTCACATCATCACACGTAGGGCAGGGTCCTCGAACTTCTGCCGAAGCATATGAGGCATGGAAGGATAAACCTAATTTTAGAAGGTACCAAACACGAAGTGTATCATTTAATGATCTCTCACCGCTCACTTGGTCCGAACATTTTCCGCCCCAAAATTCCCCTAGGCAAGGCTGTGAAGATGATTTAAAAAAATTCATTCTTTCTCAAGAACTGCAGCTCGCTACACTCGAGGCAAAATTCAAACAACAGCAGGCTGACGTGAACGACAAGATTTGTAATCTGTTGACTGCTATCAAAGAGCATATTGATAATAAGCCCATTTACGTTGATGAGGTTAAATCTGCTACCGTCATGAGTCCACCAGCCTCCCCTGTAAAAATAAAAAGTCCAAGCAAGCTATTTAAACATCTATCCCCTAACGAGAAAGGACCTATCAACCCCTCCGGACCAATCCACTTCGTAAACACCATCACCACGATACCCGCTTCAACACCCAACCCAACCCAACAACAAACTGATAAACTCAGTCAGACAGCGAAGGATGAAACCTCAAAGGTTGACCACGCTTCGGCGAGGAAACCTACCAGTTCACCCAAGCAGTGCACCGCGCAGAAATCCGACAAACCGGATGATAGGAACGCGACATCGGTGGAAAAGGAGAAAGACTCAACCGTTTTGAGCAAATCTGTTATAAAAGAACCCGAAATAGAGGATTTTATAAGTATAGGTAGCAACCAACCCAAGGAGAGCAACTCTAAACTTTTCAGAATCCCTTGTACCATTGAGGAGAAGGTCTTAATTAACAATCATATAGATCCTAGCCTCCCGATCAACGTAATCCCATTTTCTCTATACCACAAAACCTTCCCAGAGCGCGTTGTATGCAAGAAAGTAATAGAGAATGTATCAATTAGGATTGGAGAATTTGATTACAATACTGACCTCACCGTGGTTAATGACGTGGACCCTCTCGCCAATCAACCACTGACCAACCTTGTCCTTGGGATGCCATTCATCAGTGAATCGGGAGCAATCCTCGACGAGAAAGATGGTAGTGTATTACTCACCAATGGTGTTAGAACGGTAATTTTTCGTAGGGATGGTGAGGAAGTTTATGAGTATCGTCCCTCCCTTGAAGGGAATCCATACGGGTCAAAGGATGGAGAGTTGAGAAAGATCAAACGACGTGATCCGAATAACCTTAAAATCCCTTGCATGATCGGTCACAAGTACTTCGAAAACGTATACATTAATGTATTCCTGCCAAAGAATTTCATGTCATTATTCCATTATAACAATATCTGCAGATGGGGGATGATTTACAAAGGAGAGAAAGTGGTTGGTAAGGATCATGAAATCCAAGTATTCATAGGAAATATGGCATTCACTATGGAGTTCACAATTGTGGACAACATAGAGGACTTTGTTGACCCTAGGTTATCGCAAGTTGTATTTGGAGCGCCCTTTTGTGAAATCACTAAGTTGATAGTGGATGACTTGAACGGGATCATGACTTTCACTGACGGGATTAGGAGGATTTCATACCAAACGCCATACAAAAGAAGAGACCTTAGGGAGATAGATTGCGACGGGCTTGATGTTATGAGCTCCCAACTTGTCTTGTGTGATGACGATGTTAGAAGAGGTTGTAGAAATGTTTCTGATTTATCTTGTGGGTTCTTTAAAGATGTTAGTGAGCTTGGCTCTAAGTATCGACGGGATGTTTTCGAATTTGAAGATCCAAAGTACTTACACTATGAGAGCGATACTAGTTTAGAAGATGACCTAGAGAATGGAACCAATGATGAAATCACGTAGTAACCCACGACTTTGAGTCTAGCTACAAGACTCGTAAATAAAGAAAAGCGCTTCTTGGGAGGCAACCCATGTTTTGTGTGATTTTAATTGTTTGATTGTTATTTGCTTCCGTATGCATGTTTTATTTTTATTGTTGGTTGATCATGTTTCTCAATTAAAATGTGGAAATACTTTATTATGTTGTTTAGCCTAGTCTTAACTTCAACCTAAAGGTATTTTTGCAAAAGATAAGTGTAAGGGGAAACCCCAAATATGTTTTTAAGAAACAAACCGATCATGATTCTCCACAATATTTAATGAACATGTGTATTCGTATTGTTAGAGTCAAATGCTTGTATTGAGTCATAATGTAGTTTTGCAGGATTTTCCAGGAAGTAGGACAAAGTTTTTCCAGAAATTTTCCGGAAACTTAACATAAAGATTTCTACAGGTTCATTCTGACGGCGTCAGGCAATTGCTCTTGACGGCGTCAGGAGTCAAAAATCTGGAAATTTTACCGATTTTGTTTTTCTAACGGAGTCTTATAAGTTTTTGTGAATTATTAAGTTTTATAATCTCCAGGAAATCTGCAAACTTCATTCCACAAGCATTATATCTTATTTTGTTTTCTAGGATTTAGTAACTTATATAGGATGCCGCCGATTTTACGCGAGGTTGCCTTGTCTACTTTTGTCAGGATTTACAGGTTATTTGAGACAAGAAGATGATTTATATTCTGGAAGGGAAGCTTTGATTGTTCGTTTTCTTGGAGGAAGATTTAACCTGGCCAACCTAAAATCCATACCGAGCGAATCAGGGGAGTATTTGAATTCATTCTCTTTACTTTTAACTTTTACATTCTTTACTTGAACATTGGGGACAATGTTCATCTTAAGTGTAAGGGGAGGGTAAAAAGATGATACCTTACATATGCACTTTCGCTTGAGTTTGTTTTGTTTGATAGTAGATGAGTAATAAAACTATGAGAAATACTTGTTAGTGCAATTTTAGCGCCAAATTTAAAATTTTTTACAACATTTAGGAGTGAAACTTTAGCCATAGCAAGCGTCTCATGGATAGGAGGTTGTATGACTAGCACATAACCGTATATTCAGAAAAATTTTCCACCCAAAAATGTGAGGTTCGCCTTTAGTTTTGATAGGAAAAGCATTTATTATTGGTGCTTATGAGTGTACCGGTAGCATTTAGATTCTAGAACTTGCGTTAGTGATGCATCCCGAGACCGCTAGTGAGACTACATTCGTGTAGTAGGATTTACTACATGATAAGAGGCATTAGGATCACCCTTGTGTTAAACCCGTATTACGATTACTTGACCATTTAAGTCATATTACTTGGCTAGTTAAGTCAACTAATTTTTCCCACACCCTTAGCGTTGTACTCATTTTTAGTACACGAAACCCCTAGTACACCCCTCCGAGCCTATCTTTTCGTTTCTAACTTTAAGCATTTTACTTAAAGGAAGAATTTGTTACACCCCACTTAAATGTACACCCAAATCGCCTTAGCCTTCCGTGTATGCGCTCATTTTTAGTGCATTATTGTTATTTGTTAAACCCTAAGTTAACTTTCTAATTGATTACATGGTTGCTAAGTCGAGTCATATCCTTGTACATATTGTTTTGGGACGATTGGGACTCATGGGTAAGTTAATCTTAAAAGTGCTCCAAGTGTTTTGATTTTCTTAATTCGAGTCATTAGAATAGTTTAATGTAAAGTATGTAAAGATTCAAGTGTAAGGGGAATGCTCAAACCCCTATGATGTATTATTTTGGATGGTAGGGTAAGAGTGTATGAAAAAAAAAAAAAAAAAAAAAAAAAAAAAAAAAAAAAAAATCGAAAAAATCAAGAAAAAGAAAAAAAAAATAGAAAAAAAAAAAAAAAAAAAAAAAAAGAAAAGAAAGAGAGAAAAAACATACGGACTACCATCCCGTTTTCATTCTATGTTCATTTTATGTTTTTAGTTGTTTTTAATTTATTAGCTTAAGTCGAGTCTAGTCTTGGCTTAGCAACGCCATCTTGTACATGTAATTAACTAAGATTGTTAACTCGCCACCAGTAAAATCCCCTTTATCCAACAAAACCGTGTAATTCATATCCCTACACCTAACGTTATAACCCTTTAAAAGACCTCTTTGATAGTTTATCCTAGGTGCTTACGCCATGTGGTGGAGGTTTGATCCTTTCCCAAGCCTATGGTAATCTATTTTGCTATGACAGGTAGTGAGAGATATCTTCCATTTCCATAATGTTATATTACTTTATTACACCCGAGAGATGTGAGTATCTAAACACTATTTGTGAGGTGCTTGTGTATGACCTCCGTGCTTGTCTATTGGTCTTTAGTGGAACGATTATTTGTTGTAATTACTTTTATATTAGTGTTAAATGACCCCTAACTTGTCTTTTGAGTAGAATAAAAGCTCATTTGCTTGAGGACAAGCAAATCTCAAGTGTAAGGGTATATGATGAGGCGAAAAATGATCCGTTTTTAGGGGGTCATTTAAGCCCGAATCCGAATTTATTTGATCAAATATTGCCCTAAATCGTTCCTTTTGTGATTTTAGGTGTTTGGAGAGTGAATTCTGGAAAAGAGGCTATTTTGGACGTTTTTGGAGCATAAAGTGAAGAAAACAACAAAGTACCAAATCCAAGCTGGAATTACAAGGTGACGGCGTCAAGGATTTACTCTTGACGGCGTCAGAAAGGATGAATATTTTACCGAAGGTTGTGAAGGCGTCAGATGAAGAGATGACGGCGTCAAAATGACCAAGATTAATTTACCGAGGGTGGTGACGGCGTCACATAGGCCGTCACGATTGGATCTAGGGCGTCCGAGGAAGTATATGGCGGCGAGTTGACGGCGTCAGATTTTACTCTTGACGCCGTCAGGACGATTTTCCTATATATAGTTTTCTAGTTTTTTCATTAAAAAAAGAGAAGTTTTGGTGAAACCCTAAAGACGATTTTGGTGCCTCTTTTACAGGTTTCTCAAGGGTTCCAAATCCTTGAGACCTTGCATTGTAATTGAGATAAGTATACTCTTAATTCAATCAATATGTCTATGTGTTGGTTGTCTATCTTTTGTTCTTATCTTAATTCTACTATGCTAGGCTAAATTTCCTTTGTGTTTGCTTAGATCTAATGAAACCTAGATGTTGATTATGTGTTGATTACTTGTCTATTCTTGTTTTGAATGAATGATATTATATGTTAGGCTTAAGAAAACTGGCAGATCTCCAAATGGTAACATGCTTGAACGTCTTAAGAAACATGAACCGAGGCGTACTAGGTCTTTATTGGTTGTATTTAATGCATGAGCCACTGTTTACAATCCCTATAGTTGTGCTGGGTCATGGTGTAGGAGGAGATAAGAGCTCATAGAGTTGGGGAGTTATGTATGCCACTCCACGAATGGTATTAAGGAATACAACCCGTCATTCATACAAGTGTAACAAGTAATTAACATGTAAAAGATATCTAGGGAGTAATGAAGTCTAAGTAAACACAATTTCTCCAATTACTGCTCACAACCTTAGTTTAATATTAGTTTAATTTCATTTTCATTAGTTAATTAGTTATAAAGTAGTTTTTGGGTTAGTTGAATAGCAACTAATTCCGCCCACTCTTTCAAAACCCGAGATTTTACTTGCTTTCATAAAAATATAAAAATACAAAAATAATCATCTTCCATCTCTAGAACTATTAATTAGGCTTTCTAATCCTAGCGACACTATTCCTAAGCTGAACGATCAATCCCCCGGTACTTGTCACTATACTATACTACAACGATCAGGTACACTGCCTGGTGGGGGTTGTAAGCCTCGCGAGATCCCTCGAGAGGTAAAGCAAGGTGCGATTCCCACGCATCAATTGGGTTAGTTGGCTAGCAACTAATTCCGCCCACTCTTCCAAAACCCGAGATTTTAATTGCTTTTATAAAATATAAAAATACAAAAAGAATCATCCCTCACCTCTAGACCTAGTTTAGGAGGCTTTCTAATCCTAGCGACACTATTCCTGAGTTGAACGATCAATCCCCCGGTACTTGTCACTATACTATACTACAACGATCAGGTACACTGCCTGGTGGGGGTTGTAAGCTTCTCGAGATCCCTTGAGAGGTAAAACCTGGTGTGATTCTCACGTATCAACCGACTAGTTTGGCCTGATACCATGTAATTGGTTAAAATTCATTAATCAATATGTGGTACAGTATTGTGTATAAATAGCACTAAAATGGGCCTAAGTACAATATGTAGAACCGTAGAGGGGATGAATACGGTCTTTTCGGCTTCTTCGAAGTTTAAAGACTTTAAGCCTCAAAGATCAACAAGTGGTTGTACAAGAATCCAACAACCACAAACACAACCAAAGTATATAAAGTAAGTATAGTGACACCACGATATATACTGGTTCGGTATGGGGGTTTATAACATCCGTACATTCAGTTTCGAATCCATGACACCGATACTATTACACTAGTATAATCCTTTCGGTGGACTACAAATTGTTACAATTCACTCCACCGATATTCCCTAATATAGATTCTCACAAAGAAGGAGTTACTCCCACGGTATTCCGCCCTCGGAAACCACCCAAAAGAATCTCGCAATTCGACTTCACCTAAGGGTCACCAAGACCACTACCAAGACTTCCCACCGGAAGTATCAAACCCCAACTAGATCCCAATGATCTAGGATTGGTCACCAAGACACAAGACTTCCCTTACAAATAATTGAATGAATGAATGTTTTATCAACCAAGCTCTAACCTAACCTAGAGACTCGATTGTAATAGAAAGGGTATAAGATAAGAAGACCCTCGACACAATCACAAGAGTGAATTAAGTTCTTTTGATCTTCCCTTGCAAGGAGATGTGTTCTTTCAAAGATGTTAGTATGTTTAACTAAGAACACAAGAGATAGAATTAGAGGATTAGAGAGAAAGAATGTAGAGAGAAAGAGTAATGGCAAGGGGTGAGGAATACAAGAGGCAAGGGGGAATTTATAGGCCAAGACCCAAACTTGGGAATATTTTACCGAGGCCGGCGTGTCGCCCACGCATCAACGCGCGGGTGGCGCGCCAGGCCTAGTGAAAATTCCCAAGTGTTAGGTGTTGGTCTTGTAAATAACTACCCTTGCTAAACCCCCAATTTTACTTCATACACTAAACCTTATCATTAATCAATCTAAGGTTTCCCAACTCAAAGAGCCAATTTGGAAAAGGTTTTGTGAAGTGTTTATTAGAAAACCAATTATCAAAGATAGATAGAAATAAGAGATAATTGGGTAGGGGTAGAATGGGTATTCCTCATATGGCATAGAAAAGAGAGAAAGAATATGCCATAGGATATTCCTCTAAAGGGAAGAGTGTGATAGGCTAGGTTAAAAAGTAACCATGGTTAGGTTTAGAAGTGTAGAGAATAAACCATGGTTAGGTTAAAGGGTGTATCCAAGGGAATGTTCCATCCTTGGTGTTGTTAAGAGTTAACCATAGTTATGTTAGAATAGAGTGTAGAGAGTAAACCATGGTTAGGTTGAAGGGTATATCCAAGGGAATATTCCATCCTTGGTGTGGTTAAGAGTTAACCAAGGTTATGTGTAGAGAACTAACCATAGTTAATTTAGAAGAACCATGGTTTGGTTAAAAGAGCATATCCAAGGGAATATTACTTCCTTGGAGAGAAAGTGTGGATGTCGGTGAAAGGATGTGAAAGGGTGTAAGGAGTGTAAGAGTTAGATTGTGTGTGTGTAAGAGAATATGTAAGTGTGGATGTGATGGGGAGCCTAGTGTATGTAGAAGGTGAAATGGTTGTGAGTAGTGTGTGTATTTTGAAAATAAAGTTTGTTGGAGGTGTAAGAATGTGTAAGAGAATATGTAAGAGTTGGATGTGATGGGGAGCCTAGTGTGTGTAGAGAATGGGATGGTTGTGAGTAGTGTGTGTAAATTTGAATGTAAAGGTATTGGGAGTATAAGGTATGTCTTTTAAGGATGGGATGTGTATAGAGGGTGAGTTGTATGTGTAAGGTATGTGTAAGAGAGATTGGATGGGGAGCCTTGTGTGTGTGAAGAGAGGTGTGTGAGTGAAGTGTGTGTATTTTGAAAATAAAGGTGTGTGTAGAAAAGAGTGTATGTATGTATAGGGAAGAGTATGTATTGGTGTAAGAGAAAGGTGTATTGGTATTGTATAAATTGGGGAATCTTGTGTGGGAGAGTGTCAGAGTCAAAAGGTATGTGAGTGTGTAAGAGGTGTTAGGGAATATGTAAGAAGATGTAAGAAGATGTTGGGTTGTTTGGAGGCTTTGTCCCTTGTGCTTAAGGAGGTGATTAATATGAGATTAAGAAGTAAATGAATTGTTATTAAGGAGAAAAGGTTTAGACAATTAAGATTATAAGTTGAGAAAATCATAGGTTACTTATAAGTTCAAGTAACACAACGTCGAGAATCTATAGTTTCATAACTCATGACTTTCCACGACTCAACGTACTCAACTAACACCTTGGTACAAACAAGCCAAGTGCTTTGCCTTGATGTAAAGCATAACCCAAGTGGGAAAGGATGCGTTTACGCAAAGTGAGCCTTGACTTAGTTTGACCAATAAGGGAGTAAACCCATTACATGATTAGAGAACACGTAAGCACGGGATATGAGCATATGGATGCTTTCACATGATGTTATGTGAAATATATAAGCTCCCTAAGTTTAGAAAAGCCTTGGCTAAAGGCAAGAGTTGGAAAACATGAGTTGGTGATTTCCCGTAAGCGGGTGTTTCAAAAGTTGGATCTCTCTAATCTCGAAACTCATTTCGAGTGTTCTCAATTAAGCACATAGCATATTCATACCTGTATTGAAAGATCCATATTTGTCGGGTAAGGGGAAAGCCGACTTTCAAAGTTCGTCCCGACAACATCAGTAGCCTGGCGCGTCGCCCACACGTTGACGCGCAGGCATCGCGCCAGCAACAGATATTGAGTCGGGAGAACTTTGGCTAACGTTTGTTATTTTATGTGTTTCGATGATTTATTTGTCATCATTAAAACATAAGGAAATCTTGATAATGTTGCCTCAACAATCTCCCCGTTTTTAATGATGACAAATAAAAAACGAAAGCAAATAAAATTACAAAATGTAGCGAAGACAAAGCGCGCCTTTGGTGTAGCTTGCGTCTTGACCTTGTCTTGTAATTTGGTGAAGCCATTGTACTTGAATTGGTCTTCACGGCTCTTGCTTTCTTTCTCCCCCTTTTATCGAATCAAAAAGGCGGGACTACAATTCAATCCAGGTTACGAAATTGGGCCTTAAGGATAGAAAGTAGGTTGTATATGCACCCAAACTTGCTCCCCCTTGAACATAGCTCCCCCTAGATCGTTGCTCCCCCTTGTTTCAAGGCGGGGATCCATGGGTCAAGAGCCTCACCTTTGCGGTGGCTTAGCTACACAAAAACATACACAACAAGCAACAAACAAACAAACAATCCACACATGTGGAAGTCCAAAATGGGTTAGATAACCATTTGGATACTTGCAACATGGGTTAGTCTAAGTATAACATCATATCTATTTGCAAACAATACATCATAACCTACGCATGTAATACATATTCAAAGCATTATATCCCAAATGTTGATAATATCGTCACATAGTCGTTCATAGAACGGATCTATCAATCATGCATAAGCATATCACTTACTCAAGTGAAGATAACAAATTTTCAAATCAGAGCACATAGTTTCACATATAAACACTTTAAGAGTGTAAAAGAAGACCTAAGCACAAGTTACTTCCTAGTAACAAGCCAAGGTATTAGGAAATTCCTAAGTGAGTGAATAACACCGTGTATTACCCTCTTCCTAGATTAATACAATCTTGCAAAGAAAATGCCTATTTGATGTAAAGGTAACCTCAAAGACTACAACATATCATACTTCTTAGAAATCAAATTAGTCTTAACCCATACAACATTTTTCACATAATTCCTTAGCACTTTGATTAACCAAACTTTTAAGAGTTTTGAAAAGAGCAAGCAAGCATAATCTTTCTAAAGACTCTAAGTGACTCAACATCCTATGTTCCATATCAACCATGAACAATCTTTTCTATGACTCAAATGTGCAATTGGGATTTTGGGAAATGTTATGAAAAATCCAAAGTATTCCTAACTTGTGACCTAAGGGTTCGTTTATTCATCTCTCCTAATACTCGTTTTATCGGATTTCCCTTGGCTTTCTTAATTGTCTCAGAATTTCCTTATTATGCACCATGTATGCCATACTAGTTTTGAGAGTATCCTAAAAACACACTTTCGTAAGACTTTGTGTCGAACTTGGTGATATAATCCTTTGTCTTGAGTATGAAACAATTACCATTTAATTTCCTGAGGTACTCTAGTGATGGTGTCCTACTTCTAAGGATTTCATAGGACATTTTGGTTAAGTATGTTTCCTAGATTAAAGTGTAACATGTGGTATCTAAGGCATGACACCAAAACTTTTGCTAAATGGATTGCTCGGCTATATGCACGACATATCTCTTGTAAATTCTTATCCTTCCTTTGGACAACCTCATTGGTGTGAGCAGGACTAATGTCTAAGAAATTATGTGAGATTCCATGTTGTTAGCAAAATTCTCAAATTGCACCCTATGTTCAAATTGATTACCATGATTAGATTGAATCAAAGCTCAAGTAGGTTTTTCTAATCTTCTTCCTAAGATCCTAAACTTGTCTAGAGCATCTTCCTTATCACCTAGAAATAGAGTCCATATATAATGTGAATAGTCACCAATAGTCATTAAAGTATAGAAGTTGCCTCCGTAACTTCGAATATGTAATGAACCAAACAAATCGATATGAGGTAACTCTAAGACTCTATTGGTCGAAATGGTGTTACTAATCCTATTGGTTGCAAGACCTTGTTTGTCTAAGTGATACGTAAATGTGCACCTAGTGTCTAATTAACTATAATATTTAAAGGTGAGCACATGGGCAACTATCTTTGACAAATATCCAAGCAATTAGCATGTTAGCAAATATGCACGAAATCAACTATCATCATAGCTAGTAGGCATATAAGCAAATAGTATCAAAACATATTTCTCATGTAAGCATATTATTCATGCAACTACTAAGCATACATCATTTAGAAAATAATCATTGTAAGTAAGCATATAACCACATAGGTCTAACCTATCATCAATTACAACAAGTAATCGTAACACATTACTAAGCATACCATTTCAATCATAAGTAGCAAAAGACAAATAATCACATACAAGCATTCACTAGTAGGTATATAATCATCTATCACAAAAATCACTCAAGTATGTCATGTAACTATCTATATGAAGTCTATAATGATATCCTTAAAGTTTGGTAAGTTAATGTTTGTGATATTTCCTTTTAGATCCTCGGTCATCACTTTTTCATGATTCTATTATAAACAATATAGAACCTACATCTCATCATACATGACCCAATAGCAAGTATTTCATGCAATACATCCCAAGAAAGTAGTTGTTTGTGTGTAGAAATCAAGTGTATATTTTATCATTGAATACGCAAATTAGATCCTATAAACCATCACACATTGCATAGAAAGTCAATATACCATGCATTATAAATCTCTGGTTTATAGTTTGTTGTGTAGTGTGTCAACATTGATAATCCTTGTTTGTCACTTGCATTGACAAAAATAAGTTTCTAAGATTTCGGATGAAATACTTAGTTTATGAAGTCTATTCATTGGGTATTTTAGTTTGATATGCAATACAATATCGAATTCAATCCACGTGAATTCTCTTCAACTACGTAAGTAGTTTGTATGTTTATATAAAATCCTTTCTTTTCTTTTCTACCTTAAGACACATAGCATGCAATTTTCACATAAATTGAACAAGTAGAGGTAGATATAGAATCTTCAACACAAGAGTGAGTTGTGATCCAAAATTTTATCTAGTCTTGGTAATTCGACACAAAAGACTTTCAATCCTAGCAAGTGTAGTACGATAACACATAGTATAGACATGTAGAATCTAGGATAGTATCAATCATTGTTTGAATAATTAATTGATAGATATATTTCTTCTTGGAAAACACTTGTTTGTATTTCCTTCCATGCCTTCACATAAGTCCTAGTCACATAAGCACATAATCTTTAAGAGCACTCAAAAGTACCTTGCATATGACCAACTAGAAATTTAACTAATTTATCTTAAGGGGTTGATCTCTTATGGTGCATGTCAACCATGTACTCCCAAAACTAAACACAAGAAATTTGGAGTTTTGAAAATGTCATGCTAAAATCTTAATCTTGTTTAGTCTCTGACCCAAGTGTTCTCCTATTTAAGACGCCAATTACTTGTTCCATGGAATCACGTTTAACCTTTTTGACACTCTTAGGAAAGCCTTCTTCCGAGACATTAATTTCTAATGTGGGTGACGTATTCCTATTTCTAATTATTTGTTAGCTTGTTCTATGTTTAGAAAGGCTTAATAAGGTTCCAATAGAGTATGGAAAATACGTTTTAGAGATTATGGACGCAAGACGAAAGTTTTTCAAAAAATTAGAAAAAACTAAACAGTGTCTGGCGCGTCGCCGGCGCGTTAACGCGTGACCAACGCGCCAGGTATTGTCTCCAAAACACTCAAAACATGTAGATCTCCTTTTTCTCTTTCTGTGGCCTTTTGAATCAACTAAATCGGAGTTCAGATGAAGAAATTATGATCAAAATACTAAAGCAACTTCTAAAACTTAATTTCTTCTTTTGGATTTAGTTGTTGATTGTTTTTATGTGTTCTTAGAGATCTAAGACTTAGACTATGATGTGTTTAAGTTATAAATTATGCAAGCACATAAATATATTTCCTAAGCACATAGCATGCAAGTTTAATTCGACTTTATGTTAATCACCTTTAGTTTTCTTAAGTTCTCCTAGCATCAAACAAGTTCACATAGCATTTTTAACAACTAACATATGAAACACTTAAAGATTCATAATCACAAAGGAAAACTTATCTCGATTTTAATGGATGACTTTTGTTTCATGATCACGAGATAAAAATTCACCATTGATGTTTAGACTACGGATGACCTTTCCTCAAAGTTAACTTATGTACATCATCATGCCCCCAATGAAGTAAATAATATTCTACTACAATCATGCACTTGGAACAACCACTTTTGACAATCTAATAGGTAGAACAAACATATAACTCAAAAACTTGGTCCCTAATGTTTGTTTGGTCCATTGTGGTTAGTATAAAACATTCCTAAGTTGAACATCCTTGGGTCTTGAAGTAGGACACTAAGTGTTTCAAGACCATACGTTGAGAACATAGACCAATGATTATTTTGAAAATTACTTTGGTGTTGAAGACTTGGCCTAATGTTTTGATAAATGTTTGGTCTAAAATATCTTTGGTTTGGGTAGGAGTTGTCTCTCTTTTGAGATGAGTTATATGGTTGACGATGTGATGACCTCCGGTTGTTGATAGAACCTTTTCTCTTTTGAAATGAAGATCGTTTGGATAAGTTAGGTTTGTTTTGAAATGGACGTCTTTGGTTGTATTAAGTTGAAGGTCTCAAATTGAGTGTTGGTAGAAGTGGTCTTTGGTCAACTCTTGTTTTAGTGTACCCAAGTTCATTACTTGAAACCGTTTGTAAAATTGTTTTGTGGTTTCATGTTTTTTAATGGGTGCTTGAGTACCACGAGTGTTTGAAGAACGACTTTGAAGAATTACGGATTTTGACTTTACATGTTTAATTTCTTTTACAAACATGGTTGGTTTGCTTTGACCCGTTGGAGTAGTTTCATGAAATTTTGAAATTCCAAGACCTTCCTTATCTTGGGACAATATTTGTTGACTCAACATATTATCAAAAGTGACACTACTCTTTTTGAATTTTGAAAAACTTAGAGCTTCATCTTGAAGGTTAGACAAGTTGTTTTACAAAGAGTCAACCTGATGCGTAAGTTTTTCACAACTTAAGCAAGATTCAACCACCTCTTTGGTTTTTGCAAGTTTTATTGTCTCAACTTCAAGTTCAAGCTCCTTTGCTCTATTAGCAAGTTCATTTGTTTCTTGTTGCAAAATACGTTTTTCTCTAAGTAAAGCTTTTATCTCTTTAATCCAATTATTATTCATTTCTAAGAGTTCAAAATTATCATTTTGTAAATCATGAATATTTAAATCTTTATTTGAGTAAGAATGGTTTAGATGTACCTCTTGAGATCCGAATGCCATGAGACATGATTAGTTCCTTTTTTCATGATCACCTTCATCACTATCGCTCCATGTGACTTCACAAAATGTCTTCGGATCTTTCTTGTTGGAGTATCCATAACCACTTGTGTCACCCCTCAATGACATAAGGTTCTCTTGAGCCATAGATCTAATACTCAGCTTTTTCAAAAATTGATTATAGGGTCTCAAATTAAAAAAAAAAAAAAAATCACTTTAAAACGCCTTCACGGAAAGGTTTTAACGCTTGAAAACTTGAGTATCCCGCTCTGATACCAATTGTAGTACCGTAGAGGGGGAGGGTGAATACGGTCTTTTCGGCTTCTTCAAAGTTTAAAGACTTTAAGCCTCAAAGATCAACAAGTGGTTGTACAAGAATCCAACAACCACAAACACAACCAAAGTATATAAAGCAAGTATAGAGACACCACGATATATACTGGTTCAGGATGGGGGGTTTATACCATCCGTACGTCCAGTTGCGAATCCACGACACCGATACTATTACACTTGTATAATCCGTTCGGTGGACTACAAACCGTTAAAATTCACTCCACCGATATTCCCTAATATCGATGCTCACAAAGAAGGAGTTACTCCCACGGTATTCCGCCCTTGAAAACCAACCAAAAGAATCTCGCGATTCGACTTCACCTAAGGGTCACCAAGACCACTACCAAGACTTCCCACCGGAAGTATCAAACCCCAACTAGATCTCCAATGGTCTAGGCTTGGTCACCAAGACACAAGACTTCGCTTACAAATAATTGAATGAATGAATGTTTTATCAACCAAGCTCTAACCTAACCTAGAGACTCGATTGTAATAGAAAGGGTATAAGATAAGAAGACCCTCGACACAATCACAAGAGTGGATTAATTTCTTGTGATTCTTCCCTTGCAAGGAGATGTGTTCTTTCAAAGATGTTAGTGTGTTTAACTAAGAACACAAGAGATAGAATTAGAGGATTAGAGAGAAAGAGTAATGGCAAGGGGTGAGGAATACAAGAGGTAAGGGGGTATTTATATGCCAAAGCCCAAACTTGGGAATATTTTACCGAGGCTGGCACGTCGCCCACTCGTCAAAGCGCGGGTGGCGCGCTAGGCCCAGTGAAAATTCCCAAGTGTTGGGTGTTGGTCTTGTAAATACCTACCCTGCTAAACCCCCAATTGTACTTCACACACTAAACCTTATCATTAATCAATCTAAGGTTTACCAACTCAAATAGCCAATTTGGAAAATGTTTTGTGAAGTGTTTATTAGAAAACCAATTATCAAAGATAGAAAGAAAGAAGAGATAATTGGGTAGGGGTAGAATGGGTATTCCTTATATGTCATAAAAAAGAGAAAGAATATACCATAAGATATTCCTCTAAAGGGAAGAGTGTGAGAGGCTAGGTTAAGAAGTAACCATGGTTAGGTTTATAAGTGTAGAGAATAAACCATGGTTAGGTCAAAGGTGTATCCAAGGGAATGTTCCATCCTTGGTGTAGTTAAGAGTTAACCATAGTTAGGTTAGAAGAGAGTGTAGAGAGTAAACCATGGTTAGGTTAAAGGGTATATCCAAGGGAATATTCCGTAGTTGGTGTGGTTAAGAGTTAACCAAGGTTAAGTGTAGAAAACTAACCATAGTTAGGTTAGAAGAACCATGGTTTGGTTAGAAGAACCATGGTTTGGTTAAAAGATCGTATCCAAGGGAATATTCCTTCCTTGGAGAGAAAGTTTGGATGTTGGTGAAAGGATGTGAAAGGTTGTAAGGAGTATAAGAGTTGGATTGTGTGTGTGGAAGAGAAGTGTGTAAGGGAATATGTGAGTGTGGATGTGATGGGGAGCCTAGTGTGTGTAGAAGGTGAAATGATTGTGAGTAGTGTGTGTATTTTGAAAATAAAGTTTGTTGGAGGTGTAAGAATGTGTAAGAGAATATGTAAGCGTTAGATGTGATGGGGAGCCTAGTGTGTGTAGAGAATGGGATGGTTGTGAGTAGTGTGTGTAAATTTGAATGTAAAGGTATTGGGAGTATAAGGTACATGTTTTAAGGATGGGATGTGTATAGAGGGTGAGTTGTATGTGTAAGGTATGTGTAAGAGAGATTGGATGGGGAGCCTTGTGTGTGTGAAGAGAGGTGTGTGAGTGAAGTGTGTGTATTTTGAAAATAAAGGCGTGTGTAGAAAAGAGTGTATGTATGTATAGAGAAAAGTATGTATTGGTGTATGAGAAAGTGTAGAAACTAGAATGGGGGGTTGAATAGTTTCACCGCACATTTTATGCTTTGCAAAATGTTTTGCCATTTTTAGGTCCGGTAATTTTTCTTTTGAAAACTTATTGAATTCTACTTGTTATGTGATATCTAATTAGCAACTAGGAATGTAAACAAACAAGTAAAGTAAAGAGTAAGGAAAGAACACAACCAAAGAGACGCGGCGATTTATAGTGGTTCGGCACGAAGCTCACTCTCCGTCCTACTCCACTCCCCGAGTACCACACTCGAGAGTTATCAATCACTATATCAACACACTCCTTCAGGCGGAGCAATCTGTACACATGCTTACACAAGGCTTAACGACACTAAGCATAATGTCGAGTTCTAATCATAGCTAGAACCAATCTATTCCAAAGGCCCACGTGGCCACACGAAGAAGCACTCTTGTTCATCTTGAATCTTCACCCGATCCAAATCTTCATTTGTTAGACATACTTTGTTCTTCACCCGAACCAAGCCTTCACACACACGACTCACTTGATTCTTCACCCAAATCAAGTCTTTACATACATATCATACTTGATCATCCCCGATCCAAGTCTTTACATAATGACTCAACAAATCCTAACCTAAACATTAGGACATCACTCTCCTCACAAGAATTACATGAACTAATCTAGTTACAATATTTCTTGGAACTACATCACCATCCAAGCTCACACAAATACAATACTTGGAACTACATCACCATCCAAGTTTATACCCCATCCTCGACTCACATGCAAGTCGGAAAACAATGATATCAATCCTACCACGTAACACATGTTACGTGTTGCGTGTGGACACCTATAACATCTCGAATCTTCATATTATAGTGACATATTATAGTGATCAAATAATAAAAGGAACAAAGACAAGAAACTTTTGTCTGAATGAAAAGTCTTGTTTCTGAAAGAAAACAGTCCAGTATTTATAGTTGACACAAAGGAGCAGACGGTCCCTTAAATAGGCGACAGTCCTTTATCACTAAGGGACCGTCGACCCCTTTACGTGACTGCCCCAAAAAACGCTCCCATTTTTGTCCAGACGTGGTGAAAAACTATTTGGTGCAGGTTGGAGGGAAAAGTAGTTGTTGTAATGTTTGAATTTGAATTTATTTTCTTAATAAAACATTTCTTTAAAAACACAAAAATACTTTTGTGAAAATGTTTTGTCAAACTTAAAAATGTAAGTTTAGGAGAAAATAAAAGTCTTTGATCACTTAACTAATGACGGTATAAAGTTTGTTCATACCTGAAGTGATGTTGAAGCAGCTACGTAGAAGTAACGAGTTTCCTCGATTAAAAACTTATAAACCGTAACTTTACGTAACATGTCTTTATATTTTGTGATTATCAAAATACGAGAAGACCGAATAATGCGAATAACGTTTTTGACATTATTTGTATTAACAATCTCCCCCTTTTTGATGATTACAAAATATAAACTCATTTTAAGTAAAATTAAGCGTTGATAAATTTTTAATGAGTTTTTCCGTTACTTCTCCCTCTTTTTGTAGAATCAAAAAGGTGTGTCGTGGTTGTTGAGGAGAGAAGACACGAGCATCCTTGAAAGATAATCGTTGGAGTGACTAACAAAACACAAGCTCCCCCTAGCTAAGTGCTTCCCCTTAATGAGGGCACCGGGGAATCGAGCTATGGTGATGTGCTACAAAACAGAGTTAGAACAAAGCACATGTATGCATATATAGAATATGATAAGGATGTGAAATGAATTATGTAGTGAAGAAATCTGAAAGAAAAACAAAGGGTAGAGTTTTAATTCTAAGCACTAATGGGGACGGTCCCTTAAATAGGGGGACGGTCCCTTATTGATTAGGGGACCGCCAACACAATAAAGGACCCCACCAGTAGGTGTTCAGGTTGGCTAAAGTGTTGTGTTTTAAGTAACTTCTCATTTTTAAGGTTAGATAGTTTTAGTCCATTTTCATGTTTAACAATGACTAATGTTACAACACGTTATCATATCTAAAACATAATCATCCATTCATTCCTTCAAGAGAGTTATACAATTACTACCATAAACATTTCACAACAAACACATCATGGAAACAACAACATCAATCATAAACTACTACAACACATTAACTCCCATTGCATGTTTGGTCCAAAGCACAACTTCCATTTGATTATTTGTGACTAGATTTTTGAGAATATAGTCAGAGGGTGGAATGGATGATGGAGAGGATGAAGGTGGAGCCGAAGGAGTTGCCGATGATGGCATGGAAGCAAGAGGAGTTGGTTGCACATTTTGTTGAGCAAGGAGATACTCAATGTGACCAAACATGACATGAAGTTCATCTCGAAGAGAGTGAATGAGATGAAAGTTGTGATAACAACAAGCACACCCCACAGTGTGGTTGTTAGCAAAATAGTAGGGAACGGGATTACCAAGATTTGGAGATGATGGTGGAGTGAGAGGATTGTTCTCCAAAGGCCCATTTGGTGATGTTGTGGTATGATTAGATAAGTTTGTTGGAGGCGGATGTTGGTTTCTTGGATATGAGATAGAATGAGTGGGAGATGATGGTTGATTACTTACAAATGGAGTGTAAGCACCCGAACTAGATTGGGTGAGCAAGGGTGACAAGTTTTTGGCAAATAATGAGAAAGGTGATGTGATTGTCTTTGAGCTAGAGGATGTCTTAGAAGAGGAGTGATATGTTCCATTGGTAGATGGTGTTTTGAGTGGTGCACTAGGTGCTTGAGGTGATGATGGTGGTGACTTAGGAGATGGAGTGGTGTCATAGAGTGTGAGGTCAATGAAATTTGTTTGAGGCCGAATGATTTTGAGCTTAGGCCTTTTGCTTGATTGTTGTGTTGTGGGTTCTTTGTTTGTTGTTGGCAAGGAAGTGGAAGATGAGGCCATTGTAGATGATGAAGTCGATTTGAAGGATGATTGTGATGAGGTTCGCTTAAATAATCAAGCATGGTTGTGATTTGGGCAAAGCATGCATTAGAAGTTTTTAAGTACTTCAAATTGATTAACTAAACATGGCAAGGTGGTGATAAACATGCAATAGGTTTAGGATTGCAGGAATGAAGAAAATAGTGCAAAAATCCGTGATCCCACTCGGACGGACCTTTAAACATGGGACGATCCCTTATTACTGGAGGACCGCCGGATTAATAAGGGACCGCCGGCAGTGGGTTGTCAGGTTTTTGTCTAGTTTCTCATTTCTGCAACCTGTATATAACAACACTTATTCAGAGTGTGGAAAACTAGAAGGGGGGTTGAATAGTTTTACGTCCTTTTAAAATTTATAAAAACAAATTTGTTTTAAAAACTTCGATTCTAGTTTATGTGATATCAATACTTGCACTATATGAACAATTATATAGTAACTAACTAACTAAGCTAATATAGTATAGGTAAATAAGTAAGTAATGAAAAGAGTTGGAGAGATCAAACCACAACACAAGAATTTATAGTGGTTCGGCTACAAGGTCACCTTCCTTGTTCCTACACCACTCCCCGAGTCACCTACTCAAGAGTTTTCTTCACTATGTCAACAAACTCCCTTATGGCGGAGAAAACCTTACACACCAATTTACACACCACAACTACGTCACAACTTGATCACAACTTCTTCACACCAATCTACTTCACACCTATCTTCTTCACACCTTTCTTCTTCACACCCATCTTCTTCACAACTACACTACTTCACTACTAAACAACTTCTTCTACCTACACAACTTCTAATTCTTCTAAACTACTAATTACAAGCACAACATAACTTCACAAATAATATACACAATATACACAACTACTCTTCAATGCTTCTTGAACTTAGTTGTAGAAGGAGTGTTCTTCTTTTGCACTTTGGATGAGGATGGATGAGAAAGGATTAAATCACTTGAAACAAAGATTAGTAATCAAATGATCAATGGATTTTGGAAGATGTTTAGAGAGTTTTTAGATCTGAAATTATTGTGCAAAAGGTGGGGAAAAATTCCAGATTTAAGGTGGTATTTATAGGAGAAAAATTCTAACAGTTTCTGACACATTAGCCTGGCCGGTCCCCTTAAATCATGGTCGGTCCCCTTAATTTTAAGGGGATCGCCCCTTATAATTAAAAGGGCCGCCCAGCTGCAACGGCCAGAAAACTTGTCATTTAGTGGGGAAAGTTTATTTGGTGAAAAACTAACTGATTTTGGTTAAAATTTTGAAATCATATATTTAGTATGATTAAAACATTTTTCTTTATTATCAAAAGTGTTTTTCAAAAATATATAATATGTTTATATAATTAAATAAACTTTGTATTAATTAATTAAATACCCCTTTGATTATGAGATGTATTAAGCACTTGTTTATTCATACCTTAAGTGATTAAGTTGGATATAATGATATAAACTAGCTTAATACTTGTTTACGTAGTAATCTTACGTTTGATGAGTTTACATTTTGTGATCGTCAAAATATAGAGATATCGAAAAATATAAATAACGTTTTCATACATTATTTATGTCAACAATCTCCCCCTTTTTGATGATTACAAAATCTAAACTCATTAAGCGAAAAATTAGTTTATATACAAGTATTATTGTGAGTTTATAGCAATTCTCCCCCTTTTTCTTAGCATCAAAAAGGTTATCCTGATTTTAATGGAGCTCCCCCTTGATGTATACTCCCCCTCGTTTTGAGGTCATAATCGAGATATGAAATGCTTGCAAAAATATTTAGAACAAACAAAATATATATGCATACAACAATTATATATAAAGATAAGACAAGCAATATAAGCATAGAAGAAAACATTTCATTAAAGAGATAAAGACACAAACATTATACATTCAAGATGTATGATCAATACAACAATGCAACTATTACAACTAATAACCCAAAACTCTAATAGAAGTGTTTTTCCTAGAGCTTGTCATCAAAATGGTTTAAACAAAGTTATTCTCAACCATGAGTCATGCTTAATTTGGGAGGAGTATTGTTGTAGGTGGAGATGATGGAGTTGATGGAGGTGGGGTTGTGGTGGATGTTGGTGGTGGAGGAGTGGATGTTGTTGGTTGAGGTTGAGGAATCAAGCTTTCAATATATGAAAACATGTAACGGATTTCATCTTTTAATCCAAAGATGATGGTGCGGTTATGGATGCAACAAAGACAAGTATCACCATGAGCTTCAAGTAAGCTCCATGGGATGGGATTGTAGGTAGGTGGATTGAGTGGTGAGGGTGAAAATTGTGCATCAAGAGGTGTGATGGGTGATAATGAAAGTGTTATGTCTAAGGTTGCATTTTCAAGAGGTGATGGTGGTGGAATTCTTGGTGGAGGTGATAGGTGAGTGTTGATGTAGTCATTGATGGATGATGATGATGGTATGGAAGAGGTGGAGGTTCCATGTGTTGATGGTGTTTTGGATGGTGCATTTGGAGCACTAGGAGATGAGCATTGAGGTGGTGGTGATGGAGTGGTATTGTCTTCATTTGTGAGATCAATAAAGAGTTATTTTAGTGGAATGATAACAAAGTTTTGTTTCTTGGCATTGTTGGAGGTGGTGGTTTTTGGTGATGACATGATGGATTTGTTGAGGTTGATGATGATGAGAAAGTGTGGATGAAGGTGGAATGGGTTATATAGCATGAAATCATGATTAGAAATGGTATTAATTTGAAATTGCATTGTTAGATTCCAAAATCAGTTTAGTTTTTAAGGGAAATGGTAGCTGGGGCTAGCAAAAGAGGTCACAAGTTACAAAAGAAAACAGTGTAAAAACTGTTCCAGATGGCCGGTCCCCTTAAATGGAGGCCGGTCCCCTTAAATTTAAGGGGGCCGGCCCTTATGAATTAAGGGGGCCGCCCATCTGACGACCCAGAAATCAAAATTTTTCTGGAGAAATGTTATATTCTGTTTTGATTTTGCAGCAAGCTCTATTTGAACATTTCACATTTTTTTTGGTCTATTAGAAAGCATATATATATATATATATATATATATATATATATATATATATATATATATATATATATATATATATATATATATATATATATATATATATATATATAATTCTACACAAGTCACGCAAGCATAGATTAAAATCAAGTATAAAAACATGCATACATGTAGAGCAAATAATATTAAGGAGTAAATGGCAATATGGTTCAAATATGTCTAGAAGCAAAGCAACAAATAGCACATAAGTAACATATTACAAATTGTTTAAGAGGAAAAATAAAGCCAATTTCATAGACAATATCACTACTATTTCTTTCCTAGCACCCCGTCAGCAGCAGTGGTAAGTGACTATAAGTCCTCCTCATCGTCATCCCTTGGAAAAGAGAATGAAACAAGAATGCTAGGACGATTAGATGTAAACTTACGGGTTTTGCGAATTTGAGGAAGAACGAGAGGTCGGAGGGTTGGATAGATAGATTGATAAATACTATCATCGAGATCGGGATAGTTTTCAATGACATGCTTGTGGAGACGAGTGAGAAACATACCATACGGAAGAATAGCTTTAGGATTTGCTCTTGCACATTCAATTCGTTTAATAAAGAAGTAAGCCAAATTGTAAGGTTGCTCGGCAACAATACAATACAACATATGAGCGAGACAAGCCGGAAGATGGTCTGAGTGTCCTTCGAAACCAAACGCATTCTCTCGAACTAGTTCTTCCCAATACTCCATGTCGGAACTTAATTCTTTACGAAGAATTTGATTTTTAGGATTTGAGACATGTTTGGGTATGATGCTTTGGGTGGAAGTTTCACATTCCAACCCGAGCATTTGACGAATATCTTCGGGAGATGGAATTTCAGAGATATAAGGACCATGAGTAGGACGAGAACGTTGGAGAGCGCAAAGATCCCATTCATTTGTGAATACGGATTGACCGGAAAAAGGAATTTGAAGGATTTGACCAAATTGTGCAAGAGTGAGAGTAATAAATTCATGTTGGATCATGAATGAAATGAAGATGGAACCAAAGTCATCAGTTTGAACCGTGACTTGGCTATAGAAGTCAAGAATGAAGCGAGAAATGATGGGTTCATTAATTTGGAAGAGACATTCAAAATGGATATTGGTGAATGAGCTTTCGATGAAATCGGATTGATAGTAAGCTTGATTTACGACTCGACCTTCATGAATGTTTCTATCTTCTATTTGACGATAGATACGTGCAATGGAGGGAGAGGTAGTGGGAAGTTGAGAGACTTTGGGAATGTAGTTTTTGGCATTTTCACCTAAACACAACAACAATACAAAAGACCAAAATAAATATAAAGAAGAATAAAAAATATATATATTTTTAAGACTTATGTTGGAACGTAAACATACTTCGACTCTAAAACGATAATCCCAGGAAGTAGTTTACCATGTTCCTTAATATTATTTTTAACTCGTTCTAGATATATTTTACGATGTTTAGTAAGTAGTTATGGACACATCCAAACGCCCTTTTAAACATCTTAATATATCATGAAATTTACTAGATTTACATTAGGTTGTAAAACTAGCCATTTCTTACGAGTTTTTATGCATGTGATTAATTTTCGAAAAAGGTAGTTTATATTTTGACTCAAAAATGTCATGTTTCGTACTAAACCAAACGCTTCCTTAACTAGACACTTACACTACAAGTATGTCAATATATATATATGAATTATATATCTTGACAAGTCCGAATTACAAGTTTTAGGTTTATAATCTTGACAACGTTTTATAAAAATTATAATGACTTAATTTCGACATTATTTGGACATAATCCAAACACCCTCTTATCGTGTACAAAAATATTTTTACTAAGTCGAAAAATATAGTTTCATGTTTTACAAGTTATAAAAATATAATGTGGTTAGTTTTAACAAGTTTTTATAGCATTATTCAACAAATATTCAACAATGTTTTCCAACAAATTTTGAAAAGGAGTGTATGAAATTTTTCGACAAGAGGGTTTATAATTATCAGTTTCTAGTGTTAATTAAGCATCCTAATCCTAAGGGAAGCATTCAGTTATGGAGATTTTAGACCCAATTCGAAAGAAATTATGAATTTGAAAAATTTAATAAAACATGCATAATCTTGAGTTTGACCAAATTAGATGAAATGTGTTATGAAAACCTTACAATATGTAATGGTGATTGTGTTAGATGAATTTGCCCTTTGCGAATTAACCCGAATTATGTGATTTGGAAGTGGTTTTAGGTGTTTTGGGGTTTGGTTTTTCGTCACAGCAGTAGCAGAAGGAAGGGGTGTTGAAAAAGTGGAGTGTTTGGCAAAAAAAACAAGAGGAAAAACGGGTCGGAACTATCAGATGGCCGGCCCCCTTAAACATTAAGGGGGTCGCCATTCATTTGGCTGCCGGTCCCCTTAAACATTAAGGGGGCCGCCCTCCAAACTTTTATTTTTCGTGGTTTTGGTTTCTGGAAAGAACAAGAAAATATATATATATATATATATATATATATATATATATATATATATATATATATATATATATATATATATATATATATATATATATATTAGATTTATATTTAATCAAAAATACGTTGGTGAGTATTCGCACGAAAGGAATTTCTTCACACTTTTACTTGACATTTCGTCAATTAAAATTTCTTGATCATTTCGGATGAAATTTATTAAGTTGTCAAGTGGACGAGAGAGTTGTGAAAGGTATATATATATATATATATATATATATATATATATATATATATATATATATATATATATATATATATATATATATATGTATAGGGTGAGGATCAGGTACGTTTTTGTCTTTTAGTGCGGATGGTACGGACGAATCTCAGCCCTCCATCTAGTCAAGCATCTGAAAAAGGTGGAGTGGCAATATCGTAAATATCCCGTCTTTTTTTAAGATCGTTACTATCGTATTAGCTTTTTTTCTGAAAAAAATTCAAAAAAAATTGAAAAAATTAAAGAGGACAACAAATAATTAAGAATCGCTGAAAAAAATTTCAAAAAAAAATCGTTTTCATCGTTAAAGGTATTCTGATATCAGAATCTGATTTTGACTTTTTTATAAAAGTCAAGATCTGATCTTGACAATCAAGATCTGATCTTGACTTTGTCAAGATCAGATCTTGACTTTTGTAAAAAATTCAAAATCAGATTCTGAAAACTTTTTTTTTAATAAAAAATTTAATATCACAATAACTTTTTTAATATCGTAAAAACTTTTTCTTAATAAAAATTGTTAATATCGCCATAACTATCATGCTAAAGTCAATATCAGATCTTGACTTTTGTAAAAAAGTCAAAATCATATTCTGAAAAAAAAATTTTACTAAAAAATTTAATATCACAATAACTTTTTTAATATCGTAAAAACTTTTTCTTAATAAAAATTGTTAATATCGCCGTAACTATCATGCTTTCTTAATATCAAAGTTAATTTTTTTAATATCACCTTAACTTTTTCTTAATATCGTAATATCACGGTTAATTTTTACTTGTAAAAAAGCTTAATATCACGGTACCACTCATAATATCGTTAATATCACATTAGCACTCATAATCAAAAAAGAAAAAAGTGCTCAGAAAAATCTGAAAAATAAAAAAATAAAAGAACACAACTAGAGTAAGGATCGCTGAGAAGGAAAAAAAAATCAAAAAAATCGTTTTCATGATAAATTGGTACCGTGATATTAGCGTCAGATCTTGACTTTTTTACAAAAAGTCAAGATCAGATCTGGAATGGGCGGTCCAGATCCATCCGCACGTCCGCACTAAAAAATGTATCCGCACGTGATCCTCACTATATATATATATATATATATATATATATATATATATATATATATATATATATATATATATATATATATATATATATATATATATATATATAGTATGGGTTTTTAAGACGAGAATATAGGAGGGAGACATATGCAACGGAAGACGGGAGTTTGTTTCATCCATAGATTTTTTGACTCATCTCTCTACATCAGCATGAGTGTTGTTTGAACATTAAAGTTCAATAAGGCAAATGGGGGAAAAGAAAAGGTTCGTAAACGAACAATTTCTAGTTCTAGAAAATCAACAAATGAATTTTCTAGGTTATAAGATCCTAGATATACCTAAGTATATATATGTATATATATTTAGATATAATATAGTTAGATAAGTATATATATATATATATATATATATATATATATATATATATATATATATATATATATATATATATATATATATATATATAGAAGAAACAATGAGCCGAACAAAATCACATAAAAAGTAGATACTAAACTAAGCATGCATTTCTTGTCAAGGAAATAAAAGAAAATGTGTACCTTTCGTCTTCAATGCGTTTATCATCAAAGTCTTCAAGGAATAGTCCGAATAATAGGTGACAACAAAAATTTCCATGTTTGAATGGCGAATTTTCTACGTTGGTCCCCATTGTCTCATTTGACCAAAGTTATTTGATCCGAACATATTTTGTATTTGACTTGGGTGCATATATGGTGGAAACATTCCCCACGGATTGAAGTTCTACAATTGTTGATTATTGTTAAAGTTTCGTCTATTTTGGTTTGCTCTTGGTTGAGGTGTTTTAGGTCTAGGGTAAGGATTATTTGGTTTCCTAGGTGGTGGAGTTTTAGATCTTGTTTTAGGTTTAGACGATCCTACCTCGGTTTTTAAAGATGGTTTATAAAACGGTTTTATTTCTTCATCACTAGCAAGATCTATTTTCTTATCATTTATGAGTATATACTTAGGATTAGATTTTGGAGGTTTTAGTTCCTTGAGTTCACTTTCAAATTTAACATTTTTAATTTCACTTGTTGAAGCTTCGGTTGAGTTAAATCCTAAACCGGTTTTATCTCCGGATACTCTTTGAATACTTATAATTTTACTAAGTGAGTTACTACTATTTTCAAATTTATCAAGTTTACAAATTTCTTCCCTAAGTTTGTTGTTTTCACTTTTAAGCTCTTGACATGATTTACATTCTTCAAAAATTTCTTTACCCTTTTCAAGTTGATGTATTTTAATTTTTAGTTCTAGTACTTCATTTTCTAATTGGTTGTTTATGTATTTTATTGATTTGTTTTTAGCCATTACTTGTTGTCATAGTTTGCATAATCTATTGTATTCACTATCTAAATCTTTTTCATCTAATGATAAATTTTCATCACTAAAGTATTCGGTTTCGTAACGTACCTCACTTGATGTCTTTGCCATGAGACACTTTTCTTCCTTTGTTATTTCTTTCTCATCTTCATCGCTATCACTCCAGGCTCCTCCAACAAATGCTCTTTGATTTTGATCTCTTGTCATCATTGACTATTTTCCAATGAGGTGATTCGGATCACCACACTTGAAAAACTTTCTCTCATTCTTGCTATACTTGTCATCATTATTCTTTTGAGGTGCTCTCCTTTCATCGTGTGGTTGTCTAACGAATCTTCTTCGCCTTTTGAAGAATTTCTTGAAATCTCTTACGGCCATGGCATATTCTTCGTCATCGCTTTCGGAAGATGAGCTATATTCGTTGTTGGATTCCTTTATAGCTTTCAAGGTGATTGACTTGCTTTGTTCTCGTTTTCCTTTAATCATTTCGGAGTCCTTCTTTATAATTGCTTCGTAGACTTTCAAATTTCCAATTAATTCATCAAGTTGTAACGTTGACAAATTCTTTGATTCTTCAATCGCCGTCACTTTAGCTCGCCATTTTGAGTGAAGAGCCCTAAGAAACTTCCTAACAAAATTCTTACTAGAAAAATTCTCATCAAGTGCTTTTAAACTTGTGATGATAGTGTTAAATCTAGTGAAAGCATTATCAATTGATATCTCTTCCGGAATCGTGAATTGCTCATATTGTTGAACAAGTAGATCTATTTTATTATCTTTGACTTGATTATTACCTTGGTGAGTTATTAATAAAGAGTTCCAAATTTATTTTGCGGTTTCACACATAAAGATCCTTTCGTACTCTTTACGTGGTAGCGCATTATAAATAACCATTTTTGCTTTATTATTTTTAGCAAGTTTTCTTTTTAAATCATCATTTTGTTTTTCAAAAGGTACAATTTCATCTTTCTTTGTTTCGGGATTATTTTGAATAAGTAAAAAATCACCATTGGTAATAACATGCCAAAGATCTAGATCTTTTGATTTCACATAAATTTCGAATCGATTTTTCCAATATAAAAATCCATCACTTTCAAATAGTGGTGGTCTTTGCATAGATTGCCCTTCTAAATATTTTTCAGATTCCATAGATAGTTACAAGTTTTAAAATACAATATATTTTAAAGATCTTGCAAAACCTGGCTCTGATACCAATTGTGGAAAACTAGAAGCGGGGGTTAAATAGTTTTACGTCCTTTTAAAATTTATAAAAACAAATTTGTTTTAAAAACTTCGATTCTAGTTTATGTGATCTCAATACTTGCACTATATGAACAATTATATAGTAACTAACTAACTAAGCTAATATAGTATAGGTAAATAAGTAAGTAATGAAAAGAGTTGGAGAGATCAAACCACAACACAAGAATTTATAGTGGTTCGGCTACAAGGTCACCTTCCTTGTTCCTACTCCACTCCCCGAGTCACCTACTCGAGAGTTTTCTTCACTATGTTAACAAACTCCCTTATGGCGGAGAAAACCTTACACACCAATTTACACACCACAACTACGTCACAACTTGATCACAACTTCTACACAACTTCTTCACACCAATCTACTTCACACCTATCTTCTTCACACCTTTCTTCTTCACACCTATCTTCTTCACAACTACACTACTTCACTACTAAACAACTTCTTCTACCTACACAACTTCTAATTCTTCTAAACTACTAATTACAAGCACAACACAACTTCACAAATAATATACACAATATACACAACTACTCTTCAATGCTTCTTGAACTTAGTTGTAGAAGGAGTGTTCTTCTTTTGCACTTTGGATAAGGATGGATAAGAAGGGATTAAATCACTTGAAACAATGATTAGTAATCAAATGATCAAAGGATTTTAGAAGATGTTTAGAGAGTTTTTAGATCTGAAATTATTGTGCAAAAGGTGGGAAGAAATTCCAGATTTAAGGTGGTATTTATAGGAGAAAAATTCTGACAGTTTCTGACACAGAAGCCTGGCCGGTCCCCTTAATTTTAAGGGGACCGCCCCTTATAATTAAGGGGGCCGCCCAGCTGTAACGGCCAGAAAACTTGTCATTTAGTGGGGAAAGTTTATTTTGTGAAAAACTAACTGATTTTGGTTAAAAATTTGAAATCATATATTTAGTATGATTAAAACATTTTTCTTTATTACCAAAAGTGTTTTTCAAAAATATATAATATGTTTATATAATTAAATAAACTTTGTATTAATTAATTAAATACCCCTTTGATCATGAGATGTATTAAGCACTTGTTTATTCATACCTTAAGTGATTAAGTTGGATATAATTATATAAACTAGCTTAATACTTATTTACGTAGTAATCTTACGTTTGATGAGTTTACATTTTGTGATCGTCAAAATATAGAGATATCGAAAAATATAAATAACGTTTTCATACATTATTTATGTCAACAATCTCCCCCTTTTTGATGATTACAAAATCTAAACTCATTAAGCGAAAAATTAGTTTATATACAAGTATTATTGTGAGTTTATAGCAATTCTCCCCCTTTTTGTTAGCATCAAAAAGGTTATCCCGATTTTAATGGAGCTCCCCCTTGATGTATACTCCCCCTCGTTTTGAGTGGAATGCTTGAAAAAATATTTAGAATAAACAAAATATATATGCATACAACAATTATATATAAAGATAAGGCAAGCAATATAAGCATGGAAGAAAACATTTCATTAAAGAGATAAAAACACAAACATTATACATTCAAGATGTATGATCCTTGTCAAATCATCAAGGTACATCCTTGTCAATGGTGTTTGTGACAGGTTCTTGTTGCAAGACTTTCTTAGCTCTAGCTTGTTCTTCAATCTCGAGTTTGGGATCATCATAGATGTCATAGTCAACAGATGCCGATGAGATAAAGATAGAGGAGATACGGAGATCATTGATGGGTTCCATGACAGGATCAAAGAGAGAATATTGAGGACCACGGAGATAGGGATGAAAATTCATCATGTGGTGATAAAGACGAGTAAGGAACATCCCGTAAGGTATCAATTTAGTTTGATTCCCCTTGAGATGTACAATTCGCTTAGCGAAGTGATAGGCAAGATTATATGGTTGTTGGGTGTGAAGACAGTACATCATGTGAGCACAGCACGCCGGAAGTTGCTCACGAATCCCTTTGAGACCAAGAGTGTTCTCTTTCAGGATGACATCCCAAGGAATTAGTTCATCACGAACCTTTATCATATGAATTTTTGTTTGATCGAGGTAAGGAAAGTTCCTATTGGTGCGAAGGAGTTTGGTAATTTCACAGGGGCGAGGTATGTAGGAGCAATAGGGACTATTTTCTTCCCTATAGTTGAAAAGTGATTGAGACACCAATCTTTAGAGTAGGCACATTGCCCATGATTAGGAATACGAAAGATTTGAGCAAATTGATCAAGAGTAAGGACAAATTTGAAGTTTCTAATCCAAAACCAAAGTGACAAAGATTGATCCTCGTTACGTGCGAGTTCAACTTGTCGGAAGAATTCTAACACAAAGCGGGGACAAATTTCTCATTGATGTGAAGCAAGCAATTGAATCCAATAGCGCGAAAGGTAGTATTAATATCTATGTCATATGCTAAGGAAGGATCAACGATTCGTCCCTCATGAAAGCGACGAGTCTCAACATTCACATAAGGACGAATATGACTTCCCGGAGTGGTTGGTTCAAGAGAAATTCTAGGAATATAAGAGTCGGTGTTGAGATGATAAAAATCATATATGTGTGACATTATGTTTCCTATGAAAGAAAGAATCACAAGATTATTGTTAGAGTTTTACCTTAATTAGAATTTGTTTTGATTATCACATAAAACTAATGTTTTTGACATGTATTTACCATTGTAAAGTATATATATTTTAGAACATCATGTTAATGATATCTTCCCATCTCGTAAATTATCATATTAGTATCTTGTATACAAGAAAGCATTACAATTAATTTATGATTGTACTAAATAATATCAATATTGATCTATTATTGAGTATAGATTATAATTTTACTTAATGTGAAAAAGCTGTTTAAGATCCCAATTTCAATTTTATAATGACTTCTAATTGTTAATCTTAAAGAAAGAATTAGATGAGTTTGACTTACAATTGATGATAAATATGTAGAAGTAGTTGAAGATTATACGCTTGAACCCTTGGATTAAAATCTTAATGTAATGGATGAAAGCTTGATCATGTTTCTCAGCAGCACATCAGTCAAAGTAGGTGTTGATATGTTTTACAGGTATTTATAGAATGAGAGATATGTTTAGCACAAAAATTCACAAACGGTCCCTTATCAATTAGGGACCGCCGGTCACACGGGGACCGTCGCCAGTAGCATTTGGTTTCTGGACGGTTTTTGGTGTTTTGGTTAGTATGAAAAATCTTTAGTTTCAGATGGTTTTAAAACATTACAAATTGAGTTTTAGGACACGAAAATGACTCAATACGCACGAGTAGGCTAAGGAATGGGTAAGGAGTGGAATCAAAACATAAGAAGAATGAAAGACTCGATACGCTTGATTAAAGAGTGGATTTTGAGTCAAACCAGAAGAAAAGAAAGAATGAGATTTACATGGAGGAAGCTAGAAGTCAATCAAATGAGTTTCAAGAAATGTCATAGACGAGAACTAGAGAGCAAACAAAGAGTGAAGCAAGTATGCATCATCTATAGTGATTGATTGACGTTAAATTCATTATAAACAATGGTTGTGGTAAGGCCATTGTTTTTCCAAATAGTTTGCTTGAATCCAAAGAAGGATAAGCATTTAGACATAGTGTCTAAACAATATAAAGCATTTAGCCCATAACGGCATACAAAGTTTATCTATCATGCAAGCAAGTAACACCTAATCATATAGTTTCATGGATCATATAGCAAGCAATCAAGTAGCAAGCATAATAGTCAAGATTAGTAATAAGACTTACCTTGGCCTTAGCTATCCTTATTTGCACATAACCAAAAATTATGTTGTTGGTGATGCTATAGTTAGATGATACTCACTTGGCAATTAGGCTTAATGATTAGTAATGCAATCGGCTTGGTGAGATGACCATTAGGTTGTCAACATGCTTAAGGCCCATAATGTCTTCTTAGCTAGCTATCCACATTGCACATAAAACCGCACATTGTCTTCTTAATAGTCATTACATCAAAGCAAGTAGATTGATACACCAACAAGGTTGCTCAAGAAATTCTTGTCGGCAACATTACCTACAATAAAAGCATTCAAACTAGTAGTATATGATTTCACTTAAACTAAGTGTTTTTCTAATATCACATTCTCATCATCTTTGGCTTGAACATTTCTTTGATGAATGTTAAAACTATTTTACCAAGTGCCATTTGCCATTTGACACAAAATTGTTTTATCAAACTAGATTTTCGGCAAAGATTCATAAATCAACATTTTTGCTTCAAAAATTTCACATAAGTTATTTGTGAAAAACTTATTTGTAAGACTTCCTATTATTGATTATACATCATCAATAGAAATGACATGCCAAAGATTATGATCTATTGAATTCCAATAACTTTCAAATTTATTTTTCCAAATGACAAAGTTTTCATTTTCGAAAAATGGTGGCTCATTCAAATGACGCCCTTCTAGATATCATCTTGATTCCATAGATCGATTCAAGTTTTAAAGTACAGTATACTTTAAAGATCTTGATAAACGAAGCTCTAATACTAATTGTAGAAACTAGAAGGGGGGGGGGGGGGTTGAATAGTTTCACCGCTCATTTTATGCTTTACAAAATGTTTTGCCGCTTTTAGGTCCGGTTATTTTTCTTTTTCAAACTTATTGAATTATACTTGTTTTGTGATATCTAATTAGCAACTAGGAATGTAAACAAACAAGTAAAGTAAAGAGTAAGGAAACAACACAACCAAAGAGATGCGGCAATTTATAGTGGTTTGGCACGAAGCTCACTCTCCGACCTACTCCACTCCCCGAGTACCACACTCGAGAGTTATCAATCACTATATCAACACACTCCTTCAGGCGGAGCAATCCGTACACATGCTTACACAAGGCTTAACGACACTAAGCATAATGTCGAGTTCTAATCATAGCTAAAACCAATCTATTCCAAAGGCCCACGTGGCCACACGAACAAGCACTCTTGTCCATCTTGAATCTTCACGTGATCCAAATCTTCATTTGTTAGACATACTTGGTTCTTCACCCGAACCAAGCCTTCACACACACGACTCACTTGATTCTTCACCCGAATCAAGTCTTTACATACATATCATACTTGATCATCCCCGATCCAAGTCTTTACATAATGACTCAACAAATCCTAACCTAAACATTAGGGCATCACTCTCCTCACAAGAATTACATGAACTAATCTAGTTACAATATTTCTTGGAACTACATCACCATCCAAGCTCGCACAAATACAATACTTGGAACTACATCACCATCCAAGTTTATACCCCATCCTCGACTCACACACAAGTCGGAAAACAATGATATCAATCCTACCACGTAACACATGTTACGTGTTGCGTGTGGACACCTATAACATCTCGAATCTTCATAGTTGTCGAGAGTTCTTCTCTTGCACTTGACGGAAGAGGAAATCACTTATAAACATATATCGACATGTTATAGTGATCAAAGAATAAAAGGAACAAAGACCAGAAAGTTTTGTGTGTGTGAAAAGTCTTGTTTCTGAAAGAAAACAGTCCAGTATTTATAGTCGACACAAAAGAGTAGACGGTCCCTTAAATAGGCGACGGTCCTTTATCACTAAGGGACCGTCGACCCCTTTACGGGACCGCCTCGGCAAACGCTCCCATTTTTGTCCAGACGTGGTGAAAAACTATCTGGTGTAGGTTGGAGGGAAAAGTAGCTGTTTTAATGTTTGAATTTGAATTTATTTTCTTAATAAAACATTTCTTTACAAACACAAAAATACTTTTGTGAAAATGTTTTGTCAAACTTAAAAATGAAAGTTTAGGAGAAAATAAAAGTATTTGATCACTTAACTAATGACGGTATAAAGTTTGTTCATACCTGAAGTGATGTTGAAGCAGCTACGTAGAAGTAACGAGTTTCCTCGATTAAAAACTTATAAACCGTAACTTTACGTAACATGTCTTTATATTTGTGATTATCAAAACACGAGAAGACCGAATAATGCGAATAACGTTTTTGACATTATTTGTATTAACAAAAAGGTGTATTGGTATTGTATAAAGTGGGGAATCATGTGTGGGTGAGTGTGAGAGTTAAAAGGTATGTGAGTGTGTAAGAGGTGTAAGGGTATATGTAAGAAGATGTTGGGTTGTTTGGAGGCTTTGTCCCTTGTGCTTAAGGAGGTGATTAAGATGAGATTAAACGCAAGCCCTTCAGAAAGAAAGAAATAATAATAAATAAATAAAAAAAATAAATAAAAAAAAAAAAAAAAAAAAAAAGATAAGACACCATCTTAAGTAATAGAACTCCCAGTTGTGTTACACGAACCTTTCAAGAAGTAATCTAATTGTCATTAAGGAGAAAAGGTTTAGACAATTAAGATTACAAGTTGAGAAAATCATAGGTTACTTATAAGTTCAAGTAACACAACGTCGAGAATCCATAGTTTCATAACTCGTGACTTTCCATGACTCGACGTACTCAACTAACACCTTTGTACAAATAAGCCAAGTGTTTTGCCTTGATGTAAAGCATAACCCAAGTGGGAAAGGATGCGTTTACGCAATGTGAACTTTGACTTAGTTTGACCAATAAGGGAGTAAACCCGTTACGTGATTAGAGAAGACGTAAGCACGGGATATGAGCATATGGATGCTTTCACATGATGTTACGTGAAATATATAAGCTCCCTAAGTTTAGAAAAGCCTTGGCTAGAGGCAAGAATTGGAAAACATGAGTTGGTGATTTCCCGTAAGCGAGTGTTTCAAAAGTTAGATCTCTCTAATCACGAAACTCATTTCGAGTGTTCTCAATTAAGCACATAGCATATTCATACCTGTATTGAAATATCCATATTTGTCGGGTAAAGGGAAAGCCAACTTTCAAAGTTCATCCCGACAACATCAGTAGCTTGGCTCGTCGCCCACACGTTGACGCGCGGGCATCGCGCCAGCAGCAGATATTGAGTCGGGAGAACTTTGGCTAACGTTTGTTATTTTATGTGTTTCGATGGTTTATTTGTCATCATTAAAACATAAGGAAATCTTGATAATGTTGCCTCAACACAATAATAAACCAATACACTAACGGGCCATAATATAATCCGCTAACAGTATGGAGTGCTTTTTACACTTCTTCATGCAAGGAGAATTTTAAAAGATGCTCTGAAATGAAAGAACGTGGAAATTCCAATTTGAAAAGGTGAAACATGAAGAGTTCAAGAGATATAAGTCATCGAGGTCTAAAGAGTTCAACACATCACAATAAGGAGAGGGTGGTTCTAGTCTCAATAAATGGCTGATGATGAGGACGAAGAGGATGTGTAGGGAGTTTAACCAATGGCAAGGGCAGAGCAACGAAGAAAGCGTTGACATCATCTATTCTGCCAGTATCGGCAACAGCTGGCAGTGATGAAGCATTGGCTAGGTTGTTGGTCAACGAATTTACAAGTAAAAAAATTCGTCAATTATGATAATGAAGAAATCAGACTACACCTTTTTGAAAATCAAAAGGCATGAAATGTAAATGCAACAAAATAAGCTCAAACTAAAGCAACAAATGTTCGTCTGGCAACAACACAAATAATGACAAAAAGATGGATTGTTCTGTATGAGCCCTGTTTTTCACCTAAGTGAAATCCACCTCGAAATGGTGTTGCAGATGAAGCATGCGATAAAAAAGAAGTATAATTTATATTACGTATTAATTTACGTTTTTAATTTCGTAAGTTTTTGTTTCTAATTATTAATGTAATATTTTTAAATTATGAATAAAAGTTTAATTTGATTTTTAAATTATTTGGTTAAACAAATGGGTTTGGGTATGGTTTTGATAGTGACTATAAAACTTAAAAGGTGATTGATTTGGTTGTGTGCTAAATGGTGATGTGAAAATGATAGTTTTGATAAACATAATGTTTAGTCTAAGAGATAAATTATTTTAAATGCTCACGTATTAACACGTAAGGATGGCAAAAAAATTCAAACTCGATGGGGAAATCCAAACTTGAACTATCTGGAGCGAGGAGAGACATGCTTATCGAGTTGAGTTATGGGGCGGGTTTGGGGCTTAAACGGGGATTTTAAACGAGTTTGGAGTGGGGAACGAAATCTTCGCCCCGCCCCACCTGAATAATATATATGCATATACAAATATATCTATATTCATATAGATATATTTACGTAATAAAAACATCTTTCTCTAATGTTATATATGTAAGATTGCAAAGTTGTTATCATATAAAATTGTTTACTATCATATTTTGAAGTTGTAATTTGTTACGGTATAATTTATAATTATTTGTTTGAGTTAGGATCAAATAAGAAAAAAAAATTAAAATAAGAATGATTAAAGAAAACCACAACCATTCATTTTACATGCACTTAGAAAAATGGATGCATCTCCTTTAAAAAATCTCTTCCTAGTTGAAATGTGTGTCTAAAAATAATTCTTATTTATTTTTTTTTTTATTTTTTTATTTTTTTTTTCATTTTAAGAAGGCTTGTTTGTAATTGACTATTAATAGGTTATTGATTATTCAAGTTATTTTAAAAGTGTAAAAGTAATAATAAATGAGGAACGATGCAACTTTGGCAGAGCACCGTGCTCAAAGAGGACACTTCGATAACATCCCGACTAGTACAGAACAGGGTTGTAAGGGCATCACATTCTAGCAGAGCGCTACGATTAGATCCCCGATGATGATCGAGGCGAGTTTGGAAAGAAATTTGATAATCGGGTTTGGAAATTGGAATGACCGCCCCGCCTAAACCTCCTGCCTCATGGCCATCCTATTAGGGTGCTGGGAGTGGTTCACTCACCCTCCTTCCTTTCACTCACTCCCAACCAATCCCCTTACGCCACATCATTCCCTACTTTTTTCATCACTCACCCTTCACTCACTTCTTTTTTGGAGGCCCCACTTCATTCACCCTTCACTCACTTCATTTTTTTTTTCTTTTTTCTTTTTTTTTTCTTTTTTTTTTAAATTCCATTAAAATTATAAAAAAAAAACTAAAATTTCATTAAAAGGAAAAAAAAAACATTACATAATATTATTAAAAAACATAAAATAACTAAAGTTCCATTAAAACTAAACTTAAAACCATTAAATCCTACAAACTACACGACCACCAGTATTTTGCGCATATCTCGCGTTTCTTGTTGATGACGAAATCCTTAAAAGTCGGGTCTGGGATATGGTCATGCGGATCCATAACAAACCTCATGTCACGATTCATCACCTCTCCATCAAGAAACTTGAAATATTATTCGTCTTTTTTCTTTTGAACCTCCAATTGCGCCTGCATTAAAATTTTCTTTTCGGTCGTGTAACTTGCAAGGGTATCACGCATCGAGCTTCGGCTTGAATCTCCAGAATTCAATTTTTTTTTTGCCTTTCAATTCACGTGATGGAGTTGGGTTCTCGTTGAGGTTCGATAAGTCACACTCGAAATCTTCCACGTTTATTGGAGTATCGTTTGTTGGCGTTTGAGCTCTACTTGACTCCGATGACTTTCTTTTCTTGCTCGATCTCGTGGATTCTTGCATCTGGCTAACCAACGATTGTTCTTTCCACTTTGGTTGATCTTTGAGAATTTGCCACGCTTTCGAATGCGCGAAAGTTTTCTTATATTGTTTTTTAAAATCACGATTGACTCTCTCAAGGACTTGAATATCATTGCACCCACTATCTCTCAAGCGGTTCTACATATTTATAAAACAATATACAATATAAAACAATATCCAAATAAATAAATATATATATATATATATATATATATATATATATATATATATATATATATATATATATATATATATATATATATAATGTATTTAAAACTTAAAAAAAGCATAAATATAAAAATATACCGCTTGTGTGTAGTAACCGTTGAACGCAGCGATCAAAATATACCGCTTGTCCATTTCGAGTTCAATTGATGATGAGTGCGTTCGGTTCTCGGGACAAGGCTTTGAAAATGAATTAGAACTCGCTTCCAAAATCCCATCTTTGTTTGACGGTCGCCAACAACTTTGTCCACCGAAATTTTGATCCAAGACTTAGCTAACGCCTCCTCCTCATCGGGTGTCAAAGGCTTACTTGGTTTTTTTTTCTTTTGTACATGCGGTTCGACCTCTTCCTCGTCTTCGACCTCGTCATCAATTGGTTGTGTCTCGGCTACCACGTCAACATTGTCGAAATATTCATCATCATCGGTATCATCAACAATGGGTAACGGTTCACTAACCCGTTCACGCCTTTTTTCGTGGGTAAAGCGCGGCGCATACGGGTTGAAAGTAGGAATTGGCGGTGGGGATTGTTGGGTATAGCGGGAGGGGTTGTTGGGAGTAAAAAAATGGTGGAGATTGAGGATACATTTCGGGGCGGTAAGGTTGTGCTTGAGAAGATTCGAAACCGGGTTGTGATTGGATTCGAGGACGAATTGTGCCTCTCGAGCCACCTCTCGCTCCACGACCACCTCTTCTTGGATCTCTATTTTTGCCACGTTCCATATTTTTTTCTCTCGGTATTTTTTTTTTTTTTTTTTTTTTCACACAGTCGTTTTTGTTTTTTTTGCTTTCTACCCACCAACACAAGACCAATACCTTTAAAAAAAATAATAATAAATAAAAAATAACCGTTGCACCCAACGGTCCTTCCCAACGGTCAAAAGTTACATCCAACGTTCAAAATTTCAATTCTTCCCGTGCGTGAGATACTCACTCATTTCCCCTCCTCGTGCGATGTAAAAGTCGAGGCGACGGTGCTACCATGCGAGGTAGCTTACCGTACCGCACCCTCCCACATGCACTCCCAGCGCCCTTAGTATTAACACACCCGTATATTTTTGCTGTATGCACTATAGGATCATACGACATGAGATACAATGATATTTACATTAAATGCAAATCATTTCCCTGTCAAAATAATTCTGCACAACCACGATAATTAAGAAAATAATAAACGACACCTAATTATTGTTAGCAAGAATCTAAACAAATATTAAACATAATGATTACTTACATGCAAAGCATACTTCATGCCACGCGTAAGGAACGAGCAGCCACGTTGTTTAAGAAGTGGAAAGCAGCTATGTGGGCCCCATTTGCTTTTCCTTCCCTCCCTCGTACATCCCATTAAAACCGGAATTTTGGGTCCCACCTTAATCTCACATGCTACTGGCGTGACTACCGTCAGATAATGGGCCCACCAACAAACACAACGCAACATTCACCAGATTTTCTCACCGACTTCCTACTTTTCAAATATCTTTTTTCTAATTACAATTTTAGAGCACTGGGTACCGTGGTGCCGTTAATGTGGTGTTGTGGGAGTTTTTTGCTGCCACGTTAGTAGAAAGCTCCAAAACACTAGAAACCGTACGGCAACACATTTCAGGGGTATCCGTTGATACCAGAATTTCTGATGCCGTCTACCAATTATTTTTTTTCTTTTACTTAAATTAAAATATACACAATCTTTTATAGAATAAAACAAAACCCTTATTAGAAATTTTCTATTTTAAAAAAAATCAATTTATACCTTATTTAGTAATAATTGTATTTTAAAAAAAATATCATTTTCTTATTAGATAACATTTTATATTTATTTAAAACACAAGTAGAAGATAAATACAAAAAATATAGTTATGATATAATTAACACAAGTAGAAGATAAATACAAAAAATATAGATAAGATGCAATTAATAATAGGATTAAAATTTTTAAATAAATATATTTAATAATAAAAAACTATAATTAAAGATCATAAATCAAATAAAGATAAAATTATTTATTTTTTAATAAATAAAAATATATGATTTAAAAATTAAGAAAAACCCGCGCGTGCGCGGGAATTATAACTAGTATAAACTAAAATAAACTCCATTAATATTAAAAACAAACATTACATATTAAAAAACACACATTACATTAAAAAAAATACAAACTAATTATTCAGGTCCATAAATGCTCCACAAGGTCTTGTCGAACGTCGTCGTGAACTTTTCGATCTCGAAGTTCTTTATTTTGTCTAATATGTAAATCACATCTTTCGATCCAAGTATCTGGCATGTTCGGGCGTGGATCGACGAATGTTTCTCTTAAATTCACTTCGAATCATTCATCTTCCAATATCATGTTGTGTAACATTATACAACAATACATGATTAGTTTCAAAGTGTTGGCTTGAAAAGCATGTGCTGGTTGTCGTATAATCCCCCACCGACCTTGTACGACTTCGAAAGCTCGTTCAATATATTTTCTAGCATTTTCTTGAACCCTTTTGAAGTTCAATATTGTAACACCTCCAAATTTAAGTTTGTCGCAGCGGAAAAGTTATTTGGGTGTTACGGTGAGGATCGAAGTTTTAACCACATAAAACAGCTTAAAAGAAGCGTTTTAAAAGTTATTTGTCATTTAAATATTATTTTTGATAAAAGATGAACCATTTGATTTAAAATCTTATGAAAAGATATAAAGGCTTCTAAAAATGACAAATTTGATTTTTACACCATTTTAATTTATCAGAGTAATAAATGCCCACTCCGAGTCTTGTCATGCTCCGTTAAATTACCTGAGATACACATGCTTAAAAGTGTCAACACAAAGGTTGGTGAGTTCAAAGAGTTTTATGGAAAACCCTTTATTTTGTTAGATTTCAGGAATATTTGGTATTGATAAAATACAAACTGTAATGAAACAAGTATTGAATATATTGACTATAATCACAAATAAATCATATAAATATTCAATCACATTCAAATAATGAATCAATAATCCTAACATTAGCTGCAAACTCATTATGCTAATTTAATAACATATACAATTCACGTATGGTCAAATTCCTATACAGCTGTATCTAAATATATGTTGAAAACATGCATTTCCTTATAGATATTGCCCCAAGCCTCATGACACACAAGCTTAACCAAAAGAGGTGTTTTATCAAATCAATGATAAATTTTGCCCTCTAATAATAGGTGATTTGTCAATTCCTATTTGTCTACAAATATAGTGTATCGCGACTAATACGACTAACCAATTGCAATTGGCATTCCGTCAAGTATTAGTGGGACAGGAGGTCAATCCTTAACAGGTTTCGAATCTGCTCACTATATTCGCGCCCACTTTACATGTGATTAATGGCTCATGATTGAGGGACTTTATGGCGATAAGGTAACTTAGGCAATATCAAGGTAATAATGGGATTATTCAGAATAACATCATGTAATCAAGTATCATATCACATAAATCAGTTTGAAAATATTATCGTTTGAGTATCGGAAATTCAGTTTAAGTATTTCGCCAGTAACATATATATATATATATATATATATATATATATATATATATATATATATATATATATATATATATATATATATATATATATATATATATATATCACATACCACAATAATCGAATTAGAAACATTATCATCAGAGTATCAGTATTTCAGTCAAATAATTCATCAGTAAAATATATATATCACATACCACAATAATCAAATTGGAAGCATTATCATATGAGTATCAGTATTTCAATTAAGTATTTTATCAAGTATTGTATATATCACATTTTAAATTACAAACCATATTAATTTAATATCAATTAGGAAATTGATTTGAATCATGTATTTTATTCATATACTTATCAATTTATCAAAGTATATGTAAGCATATATCTCCTCCAATGAGTTTAAAACAATTATTGGAAATGGGACTATGACTCACCTGGATTGATTTGGAAATGATGAAAAGTAAAGTAGGATGAGATTTATGGGAACGATTATGGAAACGTCTTTGATACGGAACCTGATAAATAAATTTATCTGAGAATTTGACCAAATACTATTTGGTAAATACGAACGAATAACGAATAATATTTATTCGTTATGACGAATAGATGATGTGCAGTATAATTATTATGTCATGCATGATATGATAAAATACTTTATTTAAATTATCCATCGTAGTTTTACCTTTTTAATCGTAATTAAAAATATTGACTTTTTTAGATATTGTTATATATATATTATTAACGTAAAAATAAATAATATATAAATAAAACGTAATAAAATGCATATGACGTGATGATTGCCGTAAAATAGAAAATAAAATAAGAACGTCAAATAGATTATGTTTAGTCCTTGTCCTTTTCCAATTTTTACACTTTTTATACTAACGGCGTTAGCGTTACACCGTTAGTCCTTTTCGTATCTAATTTACATTTATAGTCCACTACTTGTCCAAAATTACAATCTAAGCTTGGAAATTAATAATATGTCATTTTATAACTTATATTTTGTGTTTTTACCATTTCAGTCCTTATCTTTCTCGGTTTGACATTTTTAGTCCTTTTAGGTGTCGTCGCGTTAAATTTTTAGTCCAAAATTACAAAAATGATTACAAAAATTTTATAAAAATTTTCGTAGCTTATTTTATTAATGCTAAGCTTATTTCAACAGCTTATTTTATGAAAAGCTTATTTATTTAGCTTATGGGCCTTAATTCGAACCAAACAAAAGCCCATTTTGAAATTTAGAGGCGAGGGCATGAAAATTGTTTTGGGCTTGAACTTGGGCTTCTTTTGTGATTCCAAAAATATATTTTATGGGCCCAGTGGGCTATCTAAACGTAAAATCTTAATGGGCCTTGGTTAAGCCCACTCGACAAAATATAAAGTTTTTATTTAAAGTTTTGGTTTGAAAAACTTGTGATTGTCGATTCAATATGGCTCGTTTAGTGTGTCAAAACGTGATTATTTCTGTAAGTTGTGTAAACGAAACTAATAGTTTTCTAGGTGGTCTATTAGGTCGAGTAATAATATATGGTGCTCGTTAAATTAAATTTCAAGGTATGCGTGCGTTTTCTTGGCTACATGGCTCGTTCATATATTTTGAAAATATGGAAAATTTTACTAAGTATTTTTGGTACAATTTCATACGATGGATTATGGTTCGAAAATGATTTATTTGATGCATGTAACGTGAGAATAAATGTGAAGTGTGTGTGTTACGTGACTCCTAGGCCTTCCAAGATAGAGGCTAGTCACGTTGGTGTTGCTACAAATGTATACGTACGTAAAAAAAATATGCATGAACTATATAGGATCGAAACAATTAATAACAAAGTGCATGATTATATTTAACGTGGGATTGTGAATGGAAATGATTTGAAATAACTTACAACACCTTAGAGGTGGTAGAGAGTCGAGTAGGAACGAGTGAAACACAAGAAAATCTTGTCTAATCGTATAACCCAAACGTTATACGTATTTATTAAACCCGATTTCACTTTTCTTGCTTCCAAACATATAGTAATCGACTTCAGGTCTCGTAGGAGTAGTTTTTAGGACAAATTTACTATGTGAAAGTGTATGAGAATGAAATGAAATAAGTGCATGCATGGGACGTATATATGTATCAATTTGAATGAATCGAATGGTTTGAAATCATCTAAAGAACTCAATGAACTATGCATGTCAGTGATACTTGGCTTCTTAGTACAATTATATGGTTATAATATAGGATGTGAGAGCTAAATTTGAGGTACTTGTTTGGTGACTCATTTATACATGTCGACAACCATATATATCTTGGTGTACGATTTACAAAATCGTATACTACTTGTACATACATGATCATCTTCGACATTTGAGCATAGAATCATCTCGGAAATATTATTAGGAACCATTAGAAATAAACGGGAATCAAAACGGTTAAGTTTTGAATTAAATATGAAACGTTTGGTTGTGTTGATGGCTAAACGATTTGCCTCGTAAAAACATATCAAAACTCAACGTATGAACGTGAGATTCGACACACTAATAGTTGGCTAGGAGGTTAATGAAATGAGACAGTAAAATACGTATGTCGTGTGTAGAAATTAGAAATGAACGAGGTGATTTGGAGCATGGTTAGTCGATCAAATAAGGATTAAGATAAAAAAAAAAATGGGCTTGTGGCATTGGGCCGGTGAATAGTGAACGAGTGATTGGGCCGAGTATTAATGGTCTGGTTTGTTAATTTAGTGATTAGGAAATATTAATTAGTATTAGTGAATTATTAATATTTTGTTAATTGTGTCGAGAACTTGTTTTGTCGTTTGACAAACTTGGCAATATCGTATTCGTGACCATTTTAATATACTAAGAAAATTTTAAATTTCCCCGTAAAAATGGTGATTACAATAATGACAGAGATTATTTATTTAATTAACCGAAGTTAATTATACGAATTTTTGCGAGGTTTTACAGTACCCACATGTCATTCTGAATTTCGTCCCGAAATTCAAATTTAATGTGATTACTTGAGTAAAGAATTTTCGAACAGAAGTTGTCGGGAGATTTTTTTATTCCTAAAATTAAGGATACGTGATTCAGTTAGATTTACTTGTACCAAACAAGACAAGGTAACTGACGTATTTGAGGGTTGTGAATATTGAAAATAGTGGTCATGAACAGTGAAATAACGGCTAGTAAATAGTACCCAACGGTCGGGAATAGTAACCCAACGGTCACATTCTAGCCTATATATACCATTTCAAATTTCCACTCCTTCCATCAACCATTTTCCTCTCATTTTCCATCAAAATGCCGCATCTCATAACCATCTTAGCGATTGTGTATGTCGTCCTTGCCGCCATCTACTTAGCGTACGTTTCGGATGAAGACTTTGGATTCTTGGTCGCGATCTTGATGTTCGTCGTACCCCTTACTATCCTTGCTATTACCGTCGACAAGATCTGGGGGTAAAATCTTGAGCTAGGGTTGTTTTGAATTAAGTTCTTGTTATGTTTCTATGTACTTGTAACGAATAATGAATAAAACTCGTTTTGTTTTTTTTAAGAATTTGTCTAATTATTGTTTTTAATATTTGGTTTATATTTATTTTTCAGCATAATTAAAGTGATTCATCCTGTGGTGGCTCTTGCTATTGTTTTGTTGGTGGGAGTCTTATTTGTCATAGCGGATCAACCTATTGAAGATTCCTATGTTTGTATTGTAATAATTGTAACGATAGTACTTCCGATGCTAATTATTTGTTTATGTATTATTAACTTTTATGGATTTTAATAAAAATTTCGCTATTGATGTCTTTTATCAGTTGTTGTGAATTATTGGTGTTTTCTTGCTTGTACTTTTGTTGATTTCCTATCATAATGGTGATGATATATGATAGGTATTTATTATGGGTTGTTCAATGTATTAATTATGAACAGTTTATTTTAGCTCTTTATCTTGCTTTTGAATGAAGATTGTTATTTAATTATTTGAAAATGTCATTGTTCCTTTCATAACATAATTCTTCCTAAATTATACATAGTTGATCAGGCTATGTATAATTGAGGACCAAATGATGTGATGTTTGGTTCAATCATATATTTCTATAAATTGTTTTAGATGGGGTTCAACGTGTTGTTTTTATGATATAACACGTAATTCCTTTCTTTTTTAAAAATAAAGTGGAAAATTTTAGGTTTCATATTATAAATAAGAAATTTATGGAGTAATTATTGTATATTGTCATTTGGTAATTGAGACAGAAATTTAAATTAACTTAGATTATCATTATTATGGAAATATTACAAAGGAGATTTTTCGATACAGTAGAAAAATTATTGTTTAAGTTACATCCATCGTAACTTGAAGTGAAATACAGGAAAGAGATACAACTTAGGAAATTTTAAACTAGATTTTATTTATCTTCAACAGGAATTTATTCATCTGTTCCAATCTAGTTGCCATTCCCTTGATACTATCAAGGTCTTTAGAGATTCTTCATTTTCTTGTAAAGGTCTTGGCTTTCCAATTAACATTGTAGTTTGGACATCGTTTCACATGATGACCATGTCCACCACATCCGTGACATACAATAGTTGTTGGTTGTATTTTCATGTCCTTAGTCCTGCAGCTAATTGCCTGGTGACCTGTTTTCTGACATTTCGTGCATTTAACCCTACAGCTTCCGGTGTGATGTTGGTTGCATTTTTGACACCAGGGTAAAGTTCCATGATAACCACTTCCAGTAGTAACAGGTGTGACAAGACAATTTTTATTAGCTTTCTGATTGTGTCCCAGCTGACGTTGGTACTCCATGCGATCTTCTAGATGTTTGCGATAACGGTCTTGAGCATTGAAGATGTTGCAGTAGATGGGATTGATGGTTCCTGTCTCGGGGAGTTTCCTCTTCTGATTATTTCCATTTGGTATAATCCCATGCCTAATTCCTTGATGATGTTTGATGGTAGGGTTGATCATTCCTTCTTGAATTTTTAAGTGAGGTGGCCTATACTTCATGAAACTTGCAGGGTGTTGATTACCAAGTATACACGTCTCTCTTCTCGGATAAACTACAGTAGTCCCTTCTAGTACCACCGACACTATGTCTTTTACCAATTTCTGGATAGCTCCAGGAGTCATGGTGATTTCTGATGATGATTGATATGCATTGTTCATGTTGTTCATTTTCTGTAAACATAAATGAAACTCAACATTAGAATCCATATAATATCAGAAAAATTTAAATAATGAAGTTAATTATTTCATTGATGATAGACTGAATTGACTCCCTATTGTAATCTGATTTTAAGATATGTCTTTGTTATATCATTTATCCATGATCAACTCTTGATATGGGATTACTAAGGAACAAACCGACTTATCTATTTAAAATGAAGTTTAGTTATCTTTTCTTCATTCTTTAAATTCTTTTTCACAAATTGGTATTTAGACGATTCTTAAAGTTTTAGGTTAATTATGGTAAATTTAAGAAATCTTAACAATTTGTAAGAAATCTTACGGTGGATTTGAAAAATATTACAGAGATAAACAGAATTTTAATAACTTGACCGATTATTTTTGCAAGATAAACGATACAAGATCTTTTATTAATCTTCCATTGATCTATGTAGAATCATTTGGTTACAAAGAAATAGCCAATGATGAGATCTTTGCATGAAAATATGAGGATTCATTACATGCATGATTGATACGGAAGAAAAGATTGATTCATAACATAGAGATATAACATAAAGGATGGTATTATACAATATGTTTTGATTACATGTTCTGAAGTTTCAGAATTATTGAACATTACATGAAATATTAACCAAGTCTATTTGGTTTATTAGGAACAACAAGGAAACTTGTAAACTTAAGATTAGTTACGCCTCTGACGTAAATATCTAATTTCTTTCTCAAGTTCAAGTTGTGCAGCTTCCATGTTTGAGAAACGTTCTTGACACATGTTCATTTGGTTTGCCAACATATTCTCTAATGCGGCAATCTTTTGACCCTGGTTTCTGGCTGCATCTCTGGCCATCCATAGGGTTCTCTCAATATCTCCAATTCTTACATGTGTCTGACCGTGTTCTCTTCTTGCACAACGAACCCTGGAGTCCAAACTTCCAAGTTCCTGGTTGGTATTGTCCTTTATTTCACTAATCTTTATTCCTAACTCACATATTGTTCGCCTCTCAGCATCCGCTCTTTTGAACAATGCGTCAAGGTTACGGTCGTACCATTCAAATTGAGTTGGTCGTAACCCTTTTAGCTGTTTAGTGTGAGCATCTAATATGCCGGCATGTCGATAAATAAGATTCCATATTGATTCAGGAGTGCTTATATCGTAGTCGGGAGAGTTAGGTGAGGATAAATTATTTGGAGAATCTGGTATTGTGGAATCTGAAGTATAAGGTAACGGAGAATTTGGCTCAACATTCGTCCATGATATCTCTTGGCTTGAACCTTGTCCAACTTCGAATGTTGCCTGGCCACCAATCAAATCTTCATATGATTCGGTAGCTCTCCTGATTCTTTGACGTAAAGGTGAACGAATAGGTGACGATGGAGGTGATCTCGGAGTGAGTTTTATATTAGGTTGGGATTTTGATATTTGTACGTAAGGATCTTCAATATTCGGAGAATTTTTATTGATAGATGAGGTATTAGTATTATGGATATTTGTTTTGACATTCACGGGCGTTCCTGAAGACATGCTACAGTAGTAACCGAGAATAATATATTATGAGTATTTTGTATGTTAAAATATAACAGTACAGATAAATAATTATTGTGTAAGAGTAACTTCTAAACATGTAAGATAATCTCAACAGATAAAGTATGGAGCATGACAGTCAGCAGACACGGAGGGCATAAAATGTTATGGTGTAAAATCATTATTTTGAAAATGTAGTTATAGTTTTAATGTTTGAAAACATTTAATTCTCTATAACTATAGCTCTGATACCAATCTGTAACACCCCCAAATTTAAGTTTGTCGTAGCGGAAAAGTAATTTGGGTGTTACGGTGAGGATCGAAGTTTTAACCACATAAAACGGCTTAAAAGAAGCGTTTTCAAAGTTATTTGTCATTTAAATATTATTTTTGATAAAAGATGAACCATTTGATTTAAAATCTTATGAAAAGATATAAAGGCTTCTAAAAATGACAAATTTGATTTTTACACCATTTTAATTTATCAGAGTAATAAATGCCCACTCCGTGTCTTGTCCTGCTCCGTTAAATTACCTGAGATACACATGTTTAAAAGTGTTAACACAAAGGTTGGTGAGTTCATAGAGTTTTATGAAAAACCCTTTATTTTGTTAGATTTCAGGAATATTTGGTATTGATAAAATACAAACAGTAATGAAACAAGTATTGAGTATATTGACTATAATCACAAATAAATCATATAAATATTCAATCACATTCAAATAAGGAATCAATAATCCTAACATGAGCTGGAAACTCATGATGCTAATTTAATAACATATAAAATTCACGTATGGTCAAATTCCAATACAGCTGTATCTAAATATATGTTGAAAACATGCATTTCCTTATAGATATTGCCCCAAGCCTCATGACACACAAGCTTAACCAAAAGAGGTGTTTTATCAAATCAATGATAAATTTTGCCCTCTAATAATAGGTGATTTGCCAATTCCTATTTGTCTACAAATATAGTGTATCACGACTAATACGACTAACCAATTGCAATTGGCATTTCGTCAAGTATTAGTGTGACAGGAGGTCAATCCTTAACAGGTTTCGAATCTGCTCACTATATTCGCGCCCACTTTACATGTGATTAATGGCTCATGATTGAGGGACTTTATGGCGATAAGGTAACTTAGGCAATATCAAGGTAATAATGGGATCATTCAGAATAACATCATGTAATCAAGTATCATACCACATAAATCAGTTTGAAAATATTATCGTTTGAGTATCAGAAATTCAGTTTAAGTATTTCGCCAGTAACATATATATATATCACATACCACAATAATCGAATTGGAAACTGTTGATATAAATAATGTTTGAAAAGGTTATTAATATCTCTCAATAAACCTATATTTTGATAATCACCAAACTCAAATCAAATTAAGTCAAGATTAAGACGTAAACAAGTATTTGGTAACAAATATTTACTTCTATATCTTAAATCACTTAAGGTATGCATAAACTAAGCATCTTATACATTACATGATCAAAGGAAATTTTGTCTTAAGACATAACATCTTATAAAATGATATAAACATTTTATATATATTTGTAAATCATTTTTGGTAATGCTATATTAAACCACAAAGATATGATTTCAAATTTTCAACCAAAAAGGGCAAATTTTATCCAGAAAAACTTTTCCAACGTTTAGGAGGGCGGCCCCCTTAATTTTACTAGGCGGCCCCCTTAATGATTAAGGGGACCGGCCCCTAATTAAGGAGACCGGCACGCTCCCGAACAGTAAAATCTGGCCCTATAAATATTTGATCATTTCACACATTTTCCTCACCTTTTTGCACTAAAAACTTTCTGATCCAACCTCCATTTCTAGATCTAAAATCCTTTGATCATATAATTCATAAGTCTTTGTTTCCAAGTGATCCAAAGCTTCATCCATTCAAGTGCAAGAAGAAGAACACTTCTCTACATCCATCTAATTGCAGTAGTGTTGTGAATAGCTAGTCTCATATTGTAGTTGTGTTAGATATTTGTAAAAGTGTTGTGTAAATTTGTTGATTGTAGAAACTAGGTGTGTTGTAAAGTAGTTTAGTAGTTGTGAATTAGTTGTGCATAGAAGAAGGTGTGAAGTTGTGAAGGTGTGAAGAAGGTATGAAGCCTTGAAGAAGTTGTGAAGTTGTGAAGAAGGTGTGAAGCCTTGAAGAAGTCATGAGATTGGTTCTAGCTACGATTAGAACTCGACATTTAGCTTAGTGTCGTTAACTCGTGTAAGCCAAGGTGTGTAAGGTTTCTCCACCATAAGGAGTTTGTTGACATAGTGAAGAAAACTCTCGAGTGTGGTACTCGGGGAGTAGAGTAGGGGCAAGGAAGGTGTCCTTGTAGCCGAACCACTATAAATTCGCGTGTTGTGGTTTGATCTTTCTAACTCTATTTTTTCTTCATTACATTTCAATACTTTCATTATTAGATTAGAATTGCTTATATTGGTTGTCATTTGAATTCACTTGAGATCGAATCGAAATTTTTAATAAGCTACAAAATATTTTTGATAATAAACTTTTAAAATGACGTAAAACTATTCAACCCCCCTTCTAGTTTTCCACAATCGGTATCAGAGCGCCACGTCTAGCAAGATCTTTAAAATATATTGTATTTTAAAACTTGTAACGATCTATGGAATCTGAAAAATATTTAGAAGGGCAATCTATGCAAAGACCACCACTATATGAAAGTGATGGATTTTTATATTGGAAAAATCGATTCGAAAGTTATGTGAAGTCAAAAGATCTAGATCTTTGGCATATTATTACTAATGGTGATTTTTTACCTATTCAAAATAACCCCGAAACTAAGAAAGATGAAATCGTACATTTTGAAAAACAAAATGATGATTTAAAAAGAAAACTTGCGCAAAATAATGAAGCAAAAATAGTTATTTATAATGCGCTACCACGTAAAGAGTACGAAAGGATCTTTATGTGTGAAACCGCAAAAGAAATTTGGAACTCTTTACTAATAACTCACCAAGGTAATAGTCAAGTCAAAGATAATAAGATAGATCTACTTGTTCAACAATATGAGCAATTCACGATTCCGGAAGAGGAATCAATTGATAATGCTTTTGCTAGATTTAACACTATCATCACAAGTTTAAAAGCACTTGATGAGAATTTTTCTAGTAAGAATTTTGTTAGGAAGTTTCTTAGTGCTCTTCATCCAAAATGGCGAGCTAAAGTGACGGCTATTGAAGAATCGAAGAATTTGTCAACATTGCAACTTGATGAATTAATTGGAAATCTAAAAGTTTACAAAGTTATCATTAAGAAGGATTCCGAAATGGTCAAAGAAAAACGAGAGCAAAGCAAGTCAATCGCCTTGAAAGCTAGAAAGGAATCTAGTATCGAAGATAGCTCATCTTCCGAAAGTGATGACGAAGAATACGCCATGGCCGTAAGAGATTTCAAGAAATTCTTCAAAAGGCGAGGAAGATTCGTAAGACAACCGCATGATGAAAAGAAAACATTTCAAAAGAGTAAGGATGACAAGAACAACAAAATTGAAAGAAAATGTTTCAAGTGTGGTGATCCAAATCTCCTCATCGGAAAATGTCCAATGATGACAAGAGATCAAAATCAAAGAGCTTTTGTTGGAGGCGCTTGGAGTGATAGTGATGAAGATGAGAAAGAAACGACAAAAGAAGAGAAGTGTCTCATGGCGAATACATCAAATGAGGTACGTTCCGAAACCGAATACTTTAGTGATGAAAGTTTATCATTAGTTGAAAAAGATCTAGATAATGAATATAATAGGCTATGCAAATTAGGACAACTAGTAATGGCTAAAAACAAATCACTAAAATACATAAACAATCAATTGGAAAATGAAGTACTTGAACTAAAAATTAAAATACATCAAATTGAAAAAGGTAAAGAAATTTTTGAAGAATGTAAATCATGTCCAGTGCTTAAAGGTGAAAACGAAATACTTAGGGAAGAAATTCGCAAACTTAACAAATTTGAAAATAGTAGTCACTCACTTAGTAAAATAATAAGTATTCAAAGAACATCCGGAGATAAAACCAGTTTAGGATTTAACTCAAATGAAGCTTCAACAAGTGAGATTAAAAATGTCAAATTCGAAAATGAACCTAACGAACAAAAACCTCTAAAATCTAATCCTAAGTATATACTTATAAATGATAGAAAAATACCTCTTGCTAACAATGAAGAAGTAAAAGCTTTTTATAAACTGTCTTTGAAAAATGAGGTAGGATCTTCTAAATCTAAGACAAGATCTAAAATACCACCACCTAGAAAATCAAATAATCCTAATCCTAGGTCTAAAACACCTCAACCAAGAAGAAATCAAAATAGACAAAACTATAATAACAATAGTAATCAAATGTGGAACTACCAACAAAGCTACAATCCTTGGGGTATACAACCACCTTTCATGCATCCTAGTCAAATGTTAAACATGTTTGGACCAAACAACTTTGGACCAAAGAGACAATGAGAATCGAATGGCTAGACGAATATTCCTTGAGGCAATCTTGAAGTTTCTCTCAACATAGACTTTTTCAAAGTCTATATATCATCTTGATGATTTTGAAGATTTTTTTGAAGACCACCGGGTACGCCATTCTTTCATAACTCATTGCCATGCTTAGATAAATATGCTTTAGTTGATTACGTTGTTTGCATAGATATAGCTTGCCTTCTTCTCTCTACTTGTTCGATCATATATATACTTATATATATATATATATATATATATATATATATATATATATATATATATATATATATATATATATATATATATATATATATATATATATATATATGTAATTGCTTGCACATAACCTAGATACGTCATTAGTTGACTTTCTAGAACTCCAGGAAATTGTTCTTTATCGAACCCTTTCCTTCCCCCCTCGCGTTATTCTATTAAGTCCTCTTTTAGGAGACTCATGATGATGAAGGGATATGAGTCAAGTGGATTTTTATCATGAAAGAACGCCTTTGCACGTGAACACTATGGATGAAACAAACTCCTCTCGCCGACGTTATCCTATCTCCGTTACTATCTTTCAAACCTCACCCATCAACCCATTTTTCACTCACACTTATTCACGTATTCCCGAACACACCTCAAACTCTTCATCAACTTAACACTTTGATCATTTTATCCAAAATTGTCAAAGGTATATTTTAATTATCGAAACGGTAATTAAAAATTGTTAAGAATTTTATCATCGTGCCAATAAACATTTACGTATTTTTGATATATTTTAAATCTAATTATATACGTATAAATATTTTTGTTCCAGAAACTAATTCCGCGAAATTTGGAAAATTTCAAAGGCGGCCCCCTTAAAGATTAAGGGAACCGGCTTGTTATCGAGGGCGGTCCCCTTAATGTTTAAGGGGACCGGCCATCTGACACTTTCAAATACGTTTTCCACCTTATTTCCATTCCCAAACACCCCATTTGCTCATTCATCTCTTCCCCATTGCTGCTGAGCAATGTTGCAAAAATCGTGAATCGGTAGCCGGGCGGTCGACCACCCTGCAGCCTGTAATCGGTCAAGGCGGTGATTAATCGGTTTGGCATTTCCTGCATGTTTTGGGAATTTCTAGAGAGCAAACTAAAGATCTTAACTGATTCAAGCCTTCTATGTTTTCAAACCTCAATAAAAGGCTTCAATTCTGATTATGAGGCCCATTGTGCGTTATAAGTGAAATAAACGATCCCCAAATTAAGTAAAATGCCTAAATTTTTATTTTTTTAAATGTGACCGATTCAGCCGATTCGGCCGATTTTTGACCGATTCGGCCGATTTTTGGCTGATTTTTTACCCAGACCGATTTTTTTAGCCGATTTGCCTAAATCGCCAAGGTCTATGGCCGATTACCTTGGAATCGGCGATTAATCGGCCGATTTTTCCGATTTTTGCAACATTGCTGCTGAGTACGAACCAAAACACCAAAAACCATCAAAATCCTCCACCATATCACCAATCCGGGGTTGTTTCGCAAGGGGCAAACATGAACCAAACATATAACAACATCTTTTGTAAGTTTTTCAACATGCATTTCATCACATTTCATTCGATTTGGTGTCTATTCAATAATTATGCATTTTATTAAAATTTATTTTAATTCGAATTTAAGTGTAATAGAAGCTAGAAATTGAACTACCAAATGCTTCCCATAGGATTAGGATGATGTATTGCAACTCAAATTTAGTATAACATATCATTTTGTCAAAATCATTAATCGCCCATAAACCCTTGTTAAATTTTATTTTTCAAGAGGCACATTGTTGATATAACTCTTAAAAACTACTTAAAACTTACTACATTACATTGTATTAACGTTCTAAACAATCAAAACATACGTTTCAATTTGTTATAAAATGGTTCATGAAGACAACATGGGCGTTTGGGTCATGAACAAACTATAACTATATGTAGTTATTTGAAACTTAAAACTAGTTCATAAAACTTGTTAATACTACTAGTATCAATAGACGTCATCAAGATATATAATCAATATATATATTGAAGTTTTAGGATGTTTTTTTTATCTAGTTAAGGGAGCGTTTGGTTTATCTCGAAAATGATATTTTTGAAAACTAAAATTCGCATTTTAATCTTTTAAACAAGCTTATGTTGTGTCAAACTCTTACGAAATGGAAGATATATAATCTAATATATATCTAGCCTTATTTCGAAATAAATTATGATATCATACTCTTTGATATTATATATTCTAAACGAGTTTAAAATCAAAATAAAAGGAACATTATGAAACTACTTCATTGAATATTTTTTTTTGTCGAAGTAGAATTTCGTTCCATATATAGTGCATATAATTATATAAATATATATAACATATGCATGATAGTTGTTTTTATATTAATTTTATTTTTGTTGTTATATTGTTTAGGTGAAAATGCCTAAGACCACGGTTGGTGATGTCTCCAAAACCAAACAATACATTCCAAATGTCTCTTCTACTCCCGGCATGTCTCCTTCAGTTGCATGTTTCTATCGTCCTATTGAAAATAGAAACATTCACGAAGGACGAATTGTCGATCCATCTTTCTATGAAAATGATCAAACCGAACGAATGTTCACCAATATTCATTTTGAATGTCTTTTCCAAATCAACGAACCAATTATTCCTCGTTTTATCCTCGATTTCTATAGCCAAGTGACGGTACAAACCGATCCCTATGGTCATCTCCTCATTTCCTTCATGATTCAAAATCAATTCATCACTCTTACTCTTGCTCAATTTGGACAAATTCTTAGAATCCCATTCAACGGCCAAGCCGTTTTCTCAAATGAATGGGATCTTTCCACTCTTGAAAGAAATCGTCCTCAGGATGGCCCCTACTATTCTGAGATTCCTAGTCCTGAAGACATTCGTCGAATGCTTGAACTAGAACGTCGTACGACTAGTCGAGTAATCAAGTCGAAGAATGTCGATATTCATGCCAATCAAATCCTCCTCAAAGAGCTAAGCCGAGATATGAAAAAGTGGGAAGAACTCATTCGCGAGAATGCGTTTGGCACTGGTGGTCATCGTGATCATGTCACGACGAGCATTGCCCACATGTTATATTGTGTAATTGCTGAAGAGCAATACAATTTGGCTTATATTTTTATCCATCGAATCATGTCTGCCAAGAATACCCAAAATGCCAATCTTCCTTACGGTATGTTCCTTACACGACTTTATCGTTATGTCATGGAACATTACCCTCATATTCAAAGAGATTACTACGTTCAAATCCTTCCTACATTGAACCAACTCACTCTTGTTCGTACTCGTCGTCCTTGTAGTGACAAAGGAAAATCTCATGTTCCTTTGTACTCTAGGCCTCGTGGTTCTACATCTCATCGTGATGACGATGATGATGAGGAGGAAAACACCTCACGTGTTACTACTCCATCCCCCACGACCTTTGTTGAAGATCTTTCCGATATTGATGATACCGAGTATCAAATTCCTCTTCCTCATGAACGTACCGATGAGCTTCTCTTCACTCGTCAAACGTCTATCATCAATCGTCAACAACAAATGCATGAAGAACTTCGAGGAGGCTTCAAATCCGTTGGGAAGATGTTTAGGAAGATGCTTGGAAAGAAGAAGAAGTAGGAGATATTGACTTATTGCTACTTGTTATTACTTGGTTCTATTTGACATTTGTATGATTTGTTATTTGTCCGATTTATTCGGAAATACTTGTGTTATTTTTTGTTTATCTCTTGAATGATATTTAGACTTTAAGCATGCTACTATCTTAATGTTATGCCATACTTATTTTCAAAATGGATTATAATATGTTTATTTGCATGCAATTTGGTTATATATATATGTTTATATATCATCATTTCTAGAGTATATACTTCTAATAGAGCTTGCTGGGAAAACACACTTGAAAAATCACCAAATTCTGCAAATTTTGGGTTTCTGGTCGTCTGGGAAAACACCAGATGGGCGGTCCCCTTAATTCCCTAGGCGGTCCCCTTAATTATTAAGGGGGCCGGCATATAATTAAGGGGACCGGCCATCTGGAACTGGATTCACTATTTTCTTTTGCATCTTGTGAACCCTTTCTCTAGTTTTATCTACCATTTCCCATTTTAACCCAACTGATTTTAGAATCTCATTCAACCATTTCTAATACATACCTAAATCAACCATTTCCATACTATAAATTCCCTCCACAATCACCATTCTTCATCTCATCATTCACCATCTAAATCATCATGACTCCACCAAGCACCTCACACTCCAAAGCCTCCAAGAAACAAAAACTTGTGGTCATCCCCCCAAAACAACTCTTCATTGATTTAACAAATGAAGACAACAAAACACCATCACCTCCACCCAAATGCTCATCCCCAAGTGCACCCAATGCACCATCTAAAACACCTTCCACTCATGGAACTTCCTCATCCTCCATACCCTCAACCTCATCAATCAATGACTACATCAACTCACACTTGTCACCACAAGTATCATCACCACTTCCTACACAAGAACCCATGTCCACCCATCTTACCATATCACTTTCACCAATAACACCACTTGATGCTCATCTCTCATCTCCACCAATTACACCACCATTCTTTGCCAATCCCGTGCCTTGGAGGCTACTTGAATCCCATGGGGATACTTGTCTTTGTTGCATCCACAACCGCACGGTCATCTTTGGCCTTAGAGATGAAATTCAATATATGTTCTCATATATTGAACATTTGCTTACCAACCCACCACCACCTCCAACTCCACCATCCTCTCCAATCATTCCTCCACCACAATTCTCACCCATTCCTCCATCATCACCATCATGCTCTCCTAATTAAGCATTTGATATGCTTAATAAATAAAGCCTCTACCACCCTTTTGCTTGCAAGCTCTATGAAGACCATGTACTCTTGCCATGATGATGTATTTTCCTTGTTGTTAGTTTGTGAACTAGTTTTTCTACTTGTAATCCACTTGCTACTTGTATGTTGTGTTTTGACACAACCTATTATTTAATATGAATGCTTTCTTTCAAACATGCTTTATTTTCTTTCTAATCACCTTATACATGTTTGCATGCCTATACTTGTGCTTCTAATATTTTTTTTGCAAAGCATTCCATAGCTCGTTCTCTTGGTGCCCCCAAACGAGGGGGAGTAAACATCAAGGGGGAGATATCTACCCTTCAATTTTTCACGTTTGAAAATTGTCGGCATAACCTTTTTGATTCCACAAAAAAGGGGAGAAGTAAATATAAATTCACTAAAATACTTGTTTAAAAATTAATTTTTGAGTTAATGAGTTTAAGTTTTGTAATCATCAAAAAAGGGGAGATTGTTGATATAAATAATGTTTGAAAAGGTTATTAATATCTCTCAATAAATGTATGTTTTGATAATCACAAAACTCAAATCAAATTAAATCAAGATTAAGACGTAAACAAGTATTTGGTAACAAATATTTACTTCTACATCTTAAATCACTTAAGGTATGCATAAACTAAGCATCTTATGCATTACATGATCAAAAGAAATTTTGTCTTAAGACATAACATCTTATAAAATGATATAAACATTTTATATATATTTGTAAATCATTTTTGGTAATGCTATATTAAACCACAAAGATATGATTTCAAATTTCCAACCAAAAAGGGCAAATTTTATCCAGAAAAACTTTTCCAACGTTCAGGAGGGCGGCCCCCTTAATTTTACTAGGCGGCCCCCTTAATGATTAAGGGGACCGGCCCCTAATTAAGGGGACCGGCACGCTCCCGAACAGTAAAATCTGGCCCTATAAATATTTGATCATTTCACACATTTTCCTCACCTTTTTGCACTAAAAACTTTCTGATCCAACCTCCATTTCTAGATCTAAAATCCTTTGATCATATAATTCATAAGTCTTTGTTTCCAAGTGATCCAAAGCTTCATCCATTCAAGTGCAAGAAGAAGAACACTTCTCTACATCCATCTAATTGTAGTAGTGTTGTGAATAGCTAGTTTCATATTGTAGTTGTGTTAGATATTTGTAAAAGTGTTGTGTAAATTTGTTGATTGTAGAAACTAGGTGTGTTGTAAAGTAGTTTAGTAGTTGTGAATTAGTTGTGCATAGAAGAAGGCGTGAAGTTGTGAAGGTGTGAAGAAGGTGTGAAGCCTTGAAGAAGTTGTGAAGTTGTGAAGAAGGTGTGAAGCCTTGAAGAAGTTGTGAGATTGGTTCTAGCTACGATTAGAACTCGACATTTAGCTTAGTGTCGTTAACTCGTGTAAGCCAAGGTGTGTAAGGTTTCTCCACCATAAGGAGTTTGTTGACATAGTGAAGAAAACTCTCGAGTGTGGTACTCGGGGAGTGGAGTAGGGCAAGGAAGGTGTCCTTGTAGCCGAACCACTATAAATTCGCGTGTTGTGGTTTGATCTTTCTAACTCCATCTTTTCTTCATTACATTTCAATACTTTCATTATTAGATTAGAATTGCTTATATTGGTTGTCATTTGAATTCACTTGAGATCGAATCGAAAGTTTTTAATAAGCTACAAAATATTTTTCATAATAAACTTTTAAAAGGACGTAAAACTATTCAACCCCCCATCTAGTTTTCCACAATTGGTATCAGAGCGCCACGTTTAGCAAGATCTTTAAAATATATTGTATTTTAAAACTTGTAACGATCTATGGAATCTGAAAAATATTTAGAAGGGCAATCTATGCAAAGACCACCACTATTTGAAAGTGATGGATTTTTATATTGGAAAAATCGATTCGAAAGTTATGTGAAGTCAAAAGATCTAGATCTTTGGCATGCTATTACTAATGGTGATTTTTTACCTATTCAAAATAACCCCGAAACTAAGAAAGATGAAATCGTACCTTTTGAAAAACAAAATGATGATTTAAAAAGAAAACTTGCGAAAAACAATGAAGCAAAAATGGTTATTTATAATGCGCTACCACGTAAAGAGTACGGAAGGATCTTTATGTGTGAAACCGCAAAAGAAATTTGGAACTCTTTACTAATAACTCACCAAGGTAATAGTCAAGTCAAAGACAATAAGATATATCTACTTGTTCAACAATATGAGCAATTCACGATTCCGGAAGAGGAATCAATTGATAATGCTTTTGCTAGATTTAACACTATCATCACAAGTTTAAAAGCACTTGATGAGAATTTTTCTAGTAAGAATTTTGTTAGGAAGTTTCTTAGGGCTCTTCATCCAAAATGGCGAGCTAAAGTGACGGCTATTGAAGAATCGAAGAATTTGTCAACATTGCAACTTGATGAATTAATTGGAAATCTAAAAGTTTACGAAGTTATCATTAAGAAGGATTCCGAAATGGTAAAAAAAAAACGAGAGCAAAGCAAGTCAATCGCCTTGAAAGCTAGAAAGGAATCTAGTATCGAAGATAGCTCATCTTCCGAAAGTGATGACGAAGAATACGCCATGGCCGTAAGAGATTTCAAGAAATTCATCAGTAAAATATATATATCACATATCACAATAATCAAATTGGAAGCATTATCATATGAGTATCAGTATTTCAATTAAGTATTTTATCAAGTATCGTATATATCACATTTTAAATTACAAACCATATTAATTTAATATCAATTAGGAAATTGATTTGAATCATGTATTTTATTCATATACTTATCAATTTATCAAAGTATATGTAAGCATGTATCTCCCTTAATGAGTTTAAAACAATTATTGGAAATAGGGCTATGACTCACCTGGATTGATTTGGAAATGATGAAAAGTAAAGTAGGATGAGATTTATGGGAACGATTATGGAAACGTCTTTGATACGGAACCTGATAAATAAATTTATCTGAGAATTTGACCAAATACTATTTGGTAAATACGAACGAATAACGAATAATATTTATTCGTTATGACGAATAGATGATGTGCAGTGTAATTATTATGTCATGCATGATATGATAAAATACTTTATTTAAATTATCCATCGTGGTTTTACCTTTTTAATCGTAATTAAAAATATTAACTTTTTTAGATATCGTTATATATATATATTATTAACGTAAAAATAAATAATATATAAATAAAACGTAATAAAATGCATATGACGTGATGGTTGCCGTAAAATAGAAAATAAAATAAGAATGTCAAATATATTATGTTTAGTCCTTGTCCTTTTCCAATTTTTACACTTTTTATACTAACGGCGTTAGCGTTACACCGTTAGTCCTTTTCGTATCTAATTTACATTTATAGTCCACTACTTGTCCAAAATTACAATCTAAGCTTGGAAATTAATAATATGTCATTTTATAACTTATATTTTGTGTTTTTACCATTTCAGTCCTTATCTTTCTCGGTTTGACATTTTTAGTCCTTTTAGGTGTCGTCGCGTTACATTTTTAGTCCAAAATTACAAAAATGATTACAAAAATTTTAGAAAAATTTCCGTAGCTTATTTTATTAATGCTAAGCTTATTTCAACAGCTTATTTTATGAAAAGCTTATTTATTTAGCTTATGGGCCTTAATTCGAACCAAACAAAAGCCCATTTTGAAATTTAGAGGCGAGGGCATGAAAATTGTTTTGGGCTTGAACTTGGGCTTCTTTTGTGATTCCAAAAATATATTTTATGGGCCCAGTGGGCTGTCTAAACGTAAAATCTTATTGGGCCTTGGTTAAGCCCACTCGACAAAATATAAAGTTTTTATATAAAGTTTTGGTTTGAAAAACTTGTGATTGTCGATTCAATATGGCTCGTTTAGTGTGTCAAAACGTGATTATTTTTGTAAGTTGTGTAAACGAAACTAATAGTTTTCTAGGTGGTCTATTAGGTCGAGTAATAATATATGGTGCTCGTTAAATTAAATTTCAAGGTATGCGTGCGTTTTCTTGGCTACATGGCTCGGTCATATATTTTGAAAATATGGAAAATTTTACTAAGTATTTTTTGTACAATTTCATACGATGGATTATGGTTCGAAAATGATTTATTTGATGCATGTAACGTGAGAATAAATGTGAAGTGTGTGTGTGTGTTACGTGACTCCTAGGCCTTTCAAGATAGAGGCTAGTTACGTTGGTGTTGCTACAAATGTATACATATGTAAAAAAAATATGCATGAACTATATAGGATCGAAACAATTAATAACAAAGTGCATGATTATATTTAATGTGGGATTGTGAATGGAAATGATTTGAAATAACTTACAACACCTTAGAGGTGGTAGAGAGTCGAGTAGGAACGAGTGAAACACAAGAAAATCTTGTCTAATCGTATAACCCAAACGTTATACGTATTTATTAAACCCGATTTCACTTTTCTTGCTTCCAAACATATAGTAGTCGACTTCAGGTCTCGTAGGAGTAGTTTTTAGGACAAATTTACTATGTGAAAGTGTATGAGAATGAAATGAAATAAGTGCATGCATGGGACGTATATATGTATCAATTTGAATGAATCGAATGGTTTGAAATCATCCAAAGAACACAATGAACTATGCATGTCAGTGATACTTGGCTTCTTAGGACAATTATATGGTTATAATATAGGATGTGAGAGAGCTAAATTTGAGGTACTTGTTTGGTGACTCATTTATACATGTCGACAACCATATATATCTTGGTGTACGATTTACAAAATCGTATACTACTTGTACATACATGATCATCTTCGACATTTGAGCATAGAATCATCTCGGAAATATTATTAGGAATCATTAGAAACAAACAGGAATCAAAACGGTTAAGTTTTGAATTAAGTATGAAACGTTTGGTTGTGTTGATGGCTAAACGATTTGCCTTGTAAAAACATATCAAAACTCAACGTATGAACGTGAGATTCGACACACTAATAGTTGGCTAGGAGGTTAATGAAATGAGACAATAAAATACGTATGTCGTATGTAGAAATTAGAAATGAACGAGGTGATTTGGAGCATGGTTAGTCGATCAAATAAGGATTAAGATAAAAAAAAAATGGGCTTGTGGCATTGGGTCGGTGAATAGTGAACGAGTGATTGGGCCGAGTATTAATGGTCTGGTTTGTTAATTTAGTGATTAGGAAATATTAATTAGTATTAGTGAATTATTAATATTTTGTTAATTGTGTCGAGAACTTGTTTTGTCGTTTGACGAACTTGGCAATATCGTAATCGTGACCATTTTAATATACTAAGAAAATTTTAAATTTTCCCGTAAAAATGGTGATTACAATAATGACAAAGATTATTTATTTAATTAACCGAAGTTAATTATACGAATTTTTGCGAGGTTTTACAAATATCTTTTCCGTCCTTGCAACACTAAACGTTTTAACAAACACGGACCATGCTGGATAAATGTCGTCGGCTAAATAGTAACCTTTTTTTTATATGTATGTCTGTTTACTTCAAACAGACATTCCGGAGTTGTACCGACAAGTTCTTCATCAAATATCGGGGAACCGTACAACACATTAAGATCATTATTTGCCCCTGGAACCCCAAAATAGGCATGCCAAATCGATAATCTTTTATCCGCAACCGCTTCCAACATAAAAGTTGGGTATTTATGATCACGTCTTTTGAATTGAGCTTGTAAGGCCTTTGGACAATTTTTCCAATCCCAATGCATACAATCAATACTCCCGAGCATTCCCGGGAGTTTATATTTTTCTTCATGCAATGCATATATTTTTTCAATGTCATATGAAATGGGCTTTCTAAAATACGTCTCATTGTATAAAACATGTATGCATTTAGTAAAGTAATATAAACATTGTCGTGAACAACGTTCACCTATTTGCAAGTACTCATCAAATGCATCAGGTGCAGTGCCGTACGCCAATTGGCGCATGGCGGATGTGCACTTCAAAACAACACCAATACTAAACCGACCGCTAGCATTGTAACGTTGGTGAATAAAACTAAAGTACTCGGGAAGAGGCTGAACATCATAAATTAATATATTGTTGAGAATTTTATTAAAAAGTCTAGAGTTCATACGATACATTCGCCTAAAATTATCTTCGGGATATTTAGAATCAGTCTCGGCGTTGCCAAAATAGTCATCGAGTAAACGTTGTTCCGCCTCTTCTCGTTCACGAGGTATGTATGCCCTCGTTTTCTTTTCTCCCGATACCGATCCCTCGGCTTCTTCATACAAAGATACATATTGTTCATACGCCATGTAATGTTGAAGATATCGTTCTCGATCATTAAAAAAACATCATACGGATCGAAATTAGGGTCGTTGAGATTATTTTGGTTAGGATTGTTTGGATTTATGATTGAAAGAAGTAAAGATGTAATAGATTGGAAGTGTGTTTGAAGTATGAAATAATAGGGGGTATATAAGGTTTGTTTGGGGATTAAATTTATGAATTTAATTGTTTTTAGTTGGGAAAAGTGGTAAAAACGGCTATATAGCCGTTGTATGTAACAGTCAAAATTTCCAAATGCCAAAAAAATGTCCAACTTTTCAAGGAAAAAAGGAAAAAAATAAATAAATAAAATCATGGTGCTGAGCCATCACCACGGCGCGAGCACCCACGGCGCCACCACCGGTACGGTGCGCCGTGGGGTTTTCTCGGCTGGTGGTGATGGCGCCAGCCACAATGCCACCGTACCCTATGCACTTAAGCTATATTAGATTGTATTTACTATTTAGAAGATTATTAGTAATATCAAATTTGAGGGGGGAAGAAATAGATCATTCATTTTGATTCTTTGATTTGGAAGTTAGTTTTTTGATATGTTGATAAAAAGTTAGAATATTTTGTTAGATTTGGATTTAAAAGTGCATATGCTCAAATGATTTATAACCGATATTTAATGTTTCGGTTGGTGAAAATAGTATTACTAAAATAAGATCAAAAGGGACGTAAGAAACATGTATATAATGTGACGAATACCAATTATCGTTAATAATCGCGTAAAGTGATGATGTACCGACCTATCTTACAGAGCTAGGTGCAGTGGTGATGAATAACATGTTATCCGTTTGTCATCTTAACGCCACCTCACCAATAACTAAAACAACTTTCTAAACAAAAAAGTCATTTACAGTTATGGGTGTATGTAGGTCTTACAAAATGCCTTATTAAAAATAAAAAATAAAAAAATAAAAAAATATGAATGGCATGAATTAGTAGAATGGCTTGCAAGAGGGGGGTGTAGAATAACATGTTATTGGTGAGAAACTGATACTCAAAAATACCAATAACACATTGCACCGTGCACTCTTAGAGCATGAGGTACGTTAACATAACGAACCACATGCATTTTCTTTTTCTTTTTTATCTTATGTGATACGTCATAATTTTTTTACACAATTCTATCACTCACATACCAAAAACATCATTTCTCATAACATAAAGCATACTATCCTCTTCGGACCCAAACTTCTCAACGGTGAGAAAACCGCATACTAATCATGTTATACCGCAATCATTGGCTTGACGTGCCTTACCGCACATCCCCTTTAATGCACTAGGCGGTGGAGTGGTGTGGGTTGACGTGCGTCAAAAAGAATGCCACGACCTTCTCCATGTCATGATACCTCGCGCTTTTTGACCGATAAATTTAACCATAATAAGTACTAGAAAACATCACTATTCGATTTCAAACACCATCTAGTCCAAAAGTCCAAAATATGATATGTCAAATCTGTCACCAAAATAATTTCATAGTAGCATTAAATACCGACACAACCCATATTAAATATCTCTCTGCTAGACTCTTACCTGGATGCAACTATACAATCTCCATAAAAAAATTTACATCCTTCCAAAATCTTCCCTCCCAAAAACCAAAAAAAAAAAAAAAAACCGCTTGTCCCTCCACTCGCCAAATAAACCGCGTACATTTCACCCTTTACTAGGGTTCCCACTCTCTCTTCCCACTATTTAACCCCCCCTATCATTTCACAGCCTCCCTCCCATTTTCCTTTTTTTCCCTCCCTCTCTCCCTCTAGTGGGCCCACCGTCAAATAAACACCCACCCACGTCCTACGTACTATATATAAATAATCATCCTTAAACAACAAGCAAACCCATTATTAGCCATTTTAAGAAATAACACACAGTTGTTGCTTTTGGGTTGTTTGGTTTAATGGAGAAGAAAGAAGAAATTGTTGATGGGTTGTTTTGGTTGCCGACTGAGTTCTTGAATGATGATGATGATGATGACGTGGAAATGTTTAAGTCTGTGAAGCAACCTAAGTTTGGTGTGTTTTTTGGGTCTGGGTTGAGTTCACCGGTTGAGTCTGTGGTGGGGTCCACTGAGAATGAAAGTGATGAGGAGGATTATCTTAATGAGATGACTAGGAAACTTGCTCAGTCTACTTTAGATGACGGTTTGTGGAAGACCGAAGAATTTAAGGTTACTTTTTTTTTTTTTATTATTTTTTTTAATGGTTTGTTTCATGTTTTTTCTAAGGTTAAAGTGTTTATTTGATGTTTTTAAGGGTTTTTTTTTTTTTTTTTTTTGAATAATTTCTGATTTTTGGGTTTTTATTTTTGTGATAAAATGGCAGTCAACGAAGGTGATGTCGGGTTCGCCGCAGTCAACGTTGTGTGGATATAAGCAGGGTTCAAGCAGGGGAAGTCCTAATACCTGTCTTTCACCGGCGGCGCCGCCAAAAAGCTACAATAACGGCGCCGCCGCTTTGGATGTTTTGTATGCGGCTGCGGGTGAAGTTGCGAAACTGAAAATGAGTGAACATGGTGGTTTTAGTTACGGGTATGGTAACGGTGGTAATGGAAAGGAAACAGTTCAGCAACAACCTCGCAAGATTCCAAGTCCTAATAATCAGTTTCAGCAAAATCAGCAAATTCAATTTGCTCAAGTAAGCAAAAAATAAAGTTACTAGTTATTAGCTTTTTATTGTTATACGTTACTAAATAAATTAGGGGTGTTTGTTTTATAGCTTATTTTGTTTTGGCTTACTTATTTACAAGTCCAATTTCCTGTCATCTCATTTTAGAAATGACAGAAAAAACAGGCTTATAAAGTTGTTTGTTTTGGCTTATATAGCCTCTTTATGGCTTATTTGATTTTGGCCTTATGTTTCATGAGCTCACTTTTTGTGGCTTAATTTGATTTTTTTTGGCTTATATAAGTTTCTTAGCTTATCATAAGCTTATATAAGCCAAAAAGTTTCAAAATAAGCCACAAAAAGTACAGTGAGCTTATCAAACATAAGCCTAAAATTAAATAAGCATAAGCTGGCTATAAAAGCCGAAACAAACACCCCCAAAGAGTAAACTAGATAAAATGAGCTCTTAATAATCCATGTTTATAAACAATCCCCTTATAACTCGTTGAAATTATAAATAATTGGTGTTTGGCTAAACTATCATTTTGTCATCACTTATAGTTTATTAACTACAGTGCATTTTATATTGTATGTTAGACAATAATGAGTTCTGATTATAATGTTGTTTTTGTTAAAACAGCAACAGATGATGATGAAAAAACAGCAACAACTCCAACTACAACAGCGGCAATATCAGCAGTATGTGCTTCAAAACAATGCAAGGAATGTTGTAACTGGAAACACTAAGCCGGCGCCTAGACCGATGCCTTTGTCGGCCTGGCCGACTTTGCAACAATCTCAGCAACAGCCTCAGCCGCCACGTGGATCAGGAATGAGGGCGGTTTTTCTTGGAAACCCGAACCTTAAACGAGAATGTAGTGGTACTGGTGTGTTTTTGCCTCGACAAGTTGGAGCACCGACAGAACCGCGCAAGAAACAAGGTTTGTTTATGTTTATGCTAAATGTTACTTTTAAGATTCTTGTTGAATGTTAATTTGGAATTTAGTTTATTCTTAACTGTAATCTCACATGCTCATTGCTTTACCATTGGAATGTACTTTATATACTAATTCTAGTAATTTGAAATTTTGAATAATACCAAACACACTATAGTTTTTTATAAATAAAAAATAAGAGTAATACATTAATACCAACATCAATTTCACCATTGTCAAAATCTACTTTAGTATGTCTTGCTATCAAGTTTCACCAATAAGGGGTTTTGGTTCAATAAATTGCTTATGACCCTTGTTCAAATTGATGTCCTGTTTTGGTTCTTTTTGTATTTCCAACTCTTTTCACAAAAATGGCTAAATGTCTTGGTTCAATAAATTGCTTATTTTGTAGCATGATTGTGATCTCTTTTGTACATATAGACTTATCATTGATTTGATTTTGTTCATCAGGGTGCTCAACTGTCCTACTTCCGGATAGAGTTGTACAAGCATTGAATTTGAATCTCGAACCCCAAACTCAACCCAATGGTGGACGTCTGCCCCATGATTACGGTATAAACTCGAGCTTGTCTAATAACAAAATGGGAAAACTAAGAGGGTGTTTGGCATTTTGTTTTGGGGAGGTTATTTGAAACATTGTTTTTGCGAAAGACAATTTAAATACTAGTAGTAAACACAATTCTGATAAAAAAACAAGAACATGTTGAGACCTTTTTGGAAAGGCCATTTTGATGTATTTATATTCTGTTTTGTGGTCGTAATCTTGAATAACCACCTTAGAATTGGAATTGATGTTTTGACTGATTTGGTTTTGCAGATTCGAGAATGAGGTACCTGAACAATGTTATGATGGCGGAGCAAAGTCGACAACAGGCGGAGATGGATCTTCGCCTGCCTCAGGAGTGGACTTATTGAATATGGAATTATTAGTGGAATTTGGAATAGGACTTATTGAATATGGAATTATTAGTGGAATTTGGAATAGGATTTTAGAGGGTAGGAGTGGAGAATAAGTTGAAGTAGAAAGATGGCAACAGCAACAAAAATGCTCTGATTTTGGTATGAGATTTTTGTTGGGGGAGGATTTGAAACAAAGAAATAAGGGGTTCTTGCTATTATATTATTTTATAGCTTATTAATATTATATTATTATTTAATTCATGAAAATATAGGAGTTTGACATTCTCTATTTGTTTGAAAAATGGTCCATAGGCTAGAAGTTGGTTTCTTTTTCTTTCTTGAAAGCTTGTAGGAATCAAAATTCCAACCCCAAATATGGAGGGGATGATTATCAATAAAAGGGTGGATTTATTTGCTATCTATCTCTTGTTGTGGTTAAATGGTTAATGCACCATGGATATCTTTGTTGACAACTGTGTGGTCAATTGTCATGGTTTTTGTTGTCGACAGACTTTTACTTCAACTTTAACCCAATCTCGTCTTTCACGAGGTATGGAAGAGATGAGATGTAGACAGCATTACCTTTACCTGAACGTAAAGAGTTGCTTCTAAAAGGACCTCCTGTCTTGACGAGGTATGGAAAAGATCAGCCTTACCTTTACCTAAAGGTAGAGAGTTGCTTCTAAAAGGACCTCCGGTCTTTTTGCATGTAAAAGTCGACAAAATTCTACTTCATGGCTCCAAATAACATAACACATCACAAATCATTGTTTGTTTGTTCTCTTGTGTTACCTTAACACATTGAAAATTCTAAAATAACATTTACCCCTTAAAGACTAATCATAGTGCATTAACAACATTGATTATGGTTTCCTATCTTTTCTGCTTTAATCTTGTTATATGTTTTCTGATAGTAACAGTTGATTTTTAACTTTTAATATTTGGTGGGAGTAGAATAATAATAGCAATTGCTTAAAGGAGAAGATTTTTGATTGATGAGTTGTGCCAAAAAGAGTGGGGCTTTCTTTCGAATGAGCTGTTTATATGTTGTACAACACATTATATGCAATCACGCCTTTGATCTTGCTTTCTCTATAATCTTACACTTTCCCACCTCAACTATTATTTAAAGGCAACCAAATCTGGGTCCAAACTTTAGAACAGGGGTAAATATCTTTATTTCTAGTAGAGATATGCTCAAGACCCTGTTTAGGAGTAGCTCAAACCATGGTTGTCAGGATCTCGATCCTGATCTTAGGATCTTACGATTTTACGATACTGCAAAGCAAAAACGATCCGGATCTTACATAGGATCTTTGAAAGCTTAAGATCTTATAGGATCCCGATCTTGACCATAGGATCTTAAGATCTAATCCGATCCGATCCTACTTTTCTCGGATAACAAACTAAAAAACTGCAAATTTCTAGATTAATTTTTGTAGAATTTAAAATACAATATGTTGATCTTATTAAACATTTTATAATCATAATTTAGGACAACATTTCGATTGAACATTCATATAATTTTGTGTTTATGCTATATAATAATTGGTAAATTTGTATAATATTACAAAAACTATTAAGAAAATGACATTAGAGTAGGATCTTACGATCCCGATCCGATCTTACGATTACGATCTTGCAAAGACGAAAACGATCCTGGGTAGGATCCCGATCTTGAAAACCTTGGCTCAAACAATAGATGGATTTTAGACTAAGAGTGAGTAGACACAGATCATCACTCAAAGAAGCATTGAAAAAATAAATAATCTTAAAAAATAGCAAAAGCTCACCGCTCTTTTGCAAACGACTACTAAAAATCAAAATGTGCTCATTGCTCACTGTTTGAAAAAGCTCCACAATGTTCCGTGCCAAACATACCCCAAGACATGTCATACATGTTGAATAATTAGTAATTTAGTAAAACTGGATTGGATTGATCCACCAACATTTTCTTTGTTTATTTTAGAACATTAGCTTATCAATAGTCAACGTGTTAAGCATGATTACATATAAGATACATTATTACGTTTAAGATAGAAATCCTTAAAGCGAACTAGGAAGTATACATGCACTATAATTGCATTTCGGCAAAGTTTTCACTTGTTTGGCCAATGTGATAAATGCCCATATGTCCCTCCCCTATTTGGATTTCAATACCCCTTTATATATTTTCGTACGTATCTTATTTTATATTTATATATATATTTTTTTTAATTATAAACTAAGAAAACAAAATTACGGAAAATTAAATATAAACTTTTACAAGTCAAAAGTATTAAAAGACTAAAGATAGTAGAAAACTGTCATTATAGTATTGTTTATACTCTTACACAATCACAAAATTTTTACATTTTGCTCTTGACGGTCGTAAGAACGGAGTCAGGATTTAGCAATAAGATAAAAAACAAAACGATTGAGTTTGTTGGTAGGAGCTGGGCACTCTTCAGCCCCTCTGTCTTCGCCCCTGTTGACGGGAACACACACACAACTATTTCACGGATACTGCTAGATAAAAAATCCTTTAGTTATTGGTTATTGACTCTTTAAATTTTGGGGCAATTTCATTCATATCTTTGCAAAATTCACAAATTTCATATATATCCTTTTGAGTTTTGATGCATTAAATGCATTGTACTTTATGCATAAAAAAAACTAGTATAAATGATATATATATAAAATTTTTGAAGTTTTCAAGTATATACATGAAATTTTCTCTTAAATTTTTGGCTATTTTTCTTTAGAAAAACTTTGTTGATGCGTTTGTGGTGAAACACAACACACTCATAAGTAACTGAGAAGAAGTTGTCTCACTACTTAAAAGTAGACACAACCACATCATTTGTTCGGCAAAAGTGACACAAGGAATTATTATTTTGTATGGTAGATAAAAAGTACAATAAGAAGAAGGAATTGGTCATGGGTTATTGGGTTCTACAGTTTTGGAATCTCTTTTGGGGTGGTGGGGTGTCGTACAAAATGAGGCATCCAAGAGTGAAATAGCCTCTCTTAAAATTTTCAAGATCGGATTCCACTCGTCGTTTTCACTTTTACAAAATCGAAATTATAAAATCGAATTGGGATATTAAAATCCAACTATAATGTTATTTTTTTAAATAATTTTTGTAATATAATAAAAATTCATAAATTATTATATATCATAACACAAAATTATATGAATATTTTATAAAAATGTTATCATAAATTATAAATATGAAATGTTTAAGAAGATTAAAATATTTTATTTATTTATTTTTTAATTTTTATAAAACATAATCTATAACTTTGTAGTTTTTAAGTTTGTATTTCGAGAAAAAGTATGATCGGATTGGATTAAATCTTAAGATCACATGTTTAAGATCGAGATCTTATAAGATCTTAATCTTGCAGGATCCGTATCATTTTTATTTAGTAATATCGTAAAATCGTAAGATCTTAAAATTATGATCGAGATCTAAACAACTACAGTCTCTCCATGTGGCCAGTGAAACAATCATATCCGACTCCAAAACTTGGTCTTTCAAGTCCCATTTTGGTTTGTAGTTCTTTTGGAGTCGTGGTACATGTAATCGGATTGTACACTTACGTTACACACGTTGCTTTTAACGCTGTTTTAATTTTGCATTGTACAAAAAAATTGTTGGTTAAATGTAGAAAGAACTACAAAGCGAATTTGGTAGTGGTGATTCTAAAGTTTTTTTTTTTTTTATGAGTAAGCGTATTGTACAAAAGAAACTACAGAGAGAGATGTTTTCCTACGTTAACTATGTAAGATCCTTTCGTAGGCTCATGTTGGTTAGAATTGTCATTTGGAGTCATTGAAATTGTCGTTTAAAATGGTAAAATCATTGTTGTAATTGTTATGCTCATGTTTTGTTGGAATCATTGACTTACACGATTAAGATCCTCTCAAGTTAGACTCAAACATGATTAATCATGTTAGTTTTATTGTAAGAGTAAATGAAGAGTTAATTGCATTTTTGGTCCCTGTGGTTTGGCCAAATTACAGGTTTGATCCCTAAAACTTTGAAAGTGAAATGATAGTCTTTATTTTGAAGTTTAGGTTGCATTTTTGATCCTTGATCGGTGTGAAATGACCAAATTACCCTTGTCTTCTTATGAAGTAGACAAAAGGTATTTTAGTCATTCAACTTTATTCAGAGACCAAAAATGCAATTCAAACTTCAAAATGAGGACTATCGCTGCATTTTCAAGTTTTTGGACCGAACCTGCAATTTGGCCGAACCACAGGGACAAAAAATGCAATTAACTCGTAAATGAATAAGCGGGCTTATATATATATTTTTTTTGTTAGAGTTAATTGCATTTTTGGTCCTTGTGTTTTGACCAAATTGCAGGTTTGGTCCCCAAAACTTTGAAAGTGCAGCGATAGTCTTCATTTTGAAGTTTGGGTTGCATTTTTTGTCTTTTTTGGTGTGAAATGTCCAAATTACCCTTGTCTTTTTCTGAAGAAGATAAAGGGTATTTTAGTCATTTAACTTTATCCAGGGACCAAAAATGCAACCTAGACTCTAAAATGAGGACTATCATTGCCCTTTCAAATTTTTGGAGACCAAACCTACAATTTGGCCAAATCACAGGGACCAAAAATGCAATTAACTCATTTTGTTATAGAGAATGTTTTATATATTTAACTTTTTTGTGATTGGCGAATATAACATATCATGTTTGACTTAACTTCAAAAGATCTTAATCCATTGTAATTACTCTGTAGCTTCTCTAGTGAAATTTTGTAAATGGCCGATAAAAGCGTAAGACTATGTGTTAGAAAAGTAACTTAAACTTTAAGGGTTATTTTGTAAATTTTGTAATTTATGTGACTTGTCTTACAAGTTTTTTTGAATTAGGAAAGTACTCTATGACGGTTGGTTTAGCCTATAAATAGTGATCAACAGTTTTGGAATTTTTTGTACCTTTGAAATTAGAAATTGGTTTTGTACTTGGTATGGTAATTTGAATAAAGCTTCCGCTTAGTTTGTCGACTTTATTTGATTGTTTCGTCTTTTGATTTCAAATATTATGTTTACCGGAAAAGGTCACCAACCGGTTGGGAGTAGAAATCAAACAAATACTTAATGTAATTTTAAGTTTATTCAAAATTTAGAAAGAGAATGCAACGAAATGGTCACTTGGTGACTTTCATTCTTTGACCCATTCTACCAAATGTCATAACATGAATGGCTATGCATTTTTTTTTTTTTTTTTTTTTTTTTTTTTTTTTTAATTTTAAGTAATTAAACATAAAGAAATAATACTAGTATATGTTAGGTTGGGATAAATGGCAAAAAAAAATTGAGACCAGTTGTATAAGTGAAAGAATAAGAAAAAAAATATTTTAATAAAAAATTTGGTTGTAATAGATTGTTGATAAACATAATCTCAAGAGAAATAAATTTCCATGAGTAGATCATATTTTTGTAAATCCATTTTTTTCCATCTCTCTGACTTTGAGAGCAAAGAGCAACTTATAATTGTATGAGTAAATTGCAAAAAGCGTCCATGTGGTATGTTCAGATTGCAAACGTAGTCCATAGATTTTTGAAAATGCAAACATCGTCTTTGTGAGAAACTATTGGTGCAGATATCGTCCCTACATAAAAGTGAAATGATTAAAATACCCAGAGTAAAATTACCATCTCACTAAACACAAAGGCATTTTAGTCATTTTATTTTGAGGCAAAGACGATTTTTGCATCAAAGGTCTCTCATAGGGACTACACTTACACTTTTAAAAAGACAAAGATTACAATTGAAATTTGAGCATACTACAAGGACGCTTTTTGCAATTTACTCTAATTGTATTCCATCTTTTTTGTTTCCTCCTTAAATATTAAAACAAATGTCCATTTTCAAATTAAATAAAGTTTTAGAAAATCCATTAACTATAATATCCACTAATCAAATATCGTCATTATCTACAAAATTTCATATTGATTGGTTGAAACACAAAATAAATATTTATTTTAAGACATTCCGAAATAAAAACATAGACTTGTATCTAGGACGGAGAGAGTATGATAATGTGTTTGATCGCAAACACTTAAAACTCATTAAATTTTTTACCATTGAGTGTCTGTATCATTAAATACATTTCAGGCATCAAATGACTTTTAACTTGTTTGACTCATCTTGCTAAATAGTTTGTGTTAACATCAAGTGGGAAGTATGTAAGTGTACCTTCATCACAACAAAATGGTAAAACACTAACGCTTTATATAGGATATTTAAACACTTAAAAGTACGTAAAATTAAGAATTTCGCTCATATTAAGCGTCACAAAACGGAAAATAATGTGATGCTTGATATTTAAACACTTTCAAGTGTGAAGATTATGAACACGTTTTAGGTGCCAAAGCCAAAGATAGTGTAATGCTTGATACATCTAATTCTATAGTGGATCATGTTTATACAGTACATTTCTTTTAGCTCTTTACCTTTTTGATGATATTTCGGACCAATTAACCTATATCTATCATTGCTACACTAATTTCTGCACCAGCACCTCATCTGATCCCAGTTCTAAGAAACACATGTTGCGCTACAATATATTAGCAGACTACACGGAGATGTGATCACCATGATGTCTACAGAATGCATTAGTGTTTGATGATGATAATCAATGAAATAAATCTCATTACCAAAATATCTACTTTCATTTGGGTATAGTCATAGACGATATCTCATAAAACCATGTAAGCACTTGAAGATGATCAGTTGATCACTTTATTGTATCTAAAAATGAAAATTTAGCTAATAGATATTGAGAAGTTATATATATACACCTCGGACTTTCTGAGACAAACTATGAAAATAGGAATTATAACAGAATTGTCATGAGGTCAAATTGAAAATATCGCATAATGTTAAAATGGTTGATTCTTACCATGTGTGTTTGGCATGACTTGGAGGTATGCTATACTATGTAATATTTCTCAACCATAAGATTTCGACCACCGGATATGGCACTATTTATGTGCAGTACTAAAGCTAGCCTTCATTACACAGATGAATTGCAATATCCACTCTCTCCACAGAGATACAAATCATCAAACAAATGAGTCACGTAACATGTCATGTAAATGCTAAACCAAAATTATGCCTGACAAAAGCAACAGAATATAATAGATATGAACTTCAAATTCATAAGTACTTAATCATTATACAAAAATGTCCACTCACTTGGGAGTACATATTACATACCAATTATAGAAACAAAAATCCATTGAACAATAAGCATTCGCTTGGATTCATATTCTGCAACTTATGACAGGGGTATGCAAACAACTTCTAGGTGTTCCTTCTTTCTCCTAAGCTCTTCTACTGTAAAACCCTCAAATTCCAATCATTTGAAATTCCTATTTTGCCCTCCAATTTGAGATTTTTGCAAAAACACATTAAGTTGGAATAATTAAACTTTGCAAATGAATAATATAATCACTAACCTAAGTTAAATGAACAATTAATTACTTATGTTATGTAATAATTAAATAAATAATCCTAAACTAATTACAACTTAAATGTTACAAGTTCTCCTAATCATTATCCTAAGCTACAAACAAATGACCCATACTCTTTTCCTTGTAAAAACTCTACACGTTTAATTTAAGAGATAAGGACCAAGATTACAACTAAATATATTATCACAATTAAAAGATATACAGGTATTCCTTGCCTAAACAACTTATACGACATTCCATATTATGCCATACGGTTTTCCTTGTTGATTCACACGCTTCTTTTTCTCAATATATCGTATCATTATAATTTGCTTACTCCTTCATTCTCTCTAAAAACCGAAACAATAAGCAGCTCCAAATAATTTTCTCTCCACCAGAAACTAAAGAGTCGAAGTAGCAGCCCTTTTTTTGATCGTTTAGAGAGTTTGTAGCAGCTTGAGTTCTCATTGGTTTTCCTTGATTGTGTCTCGTTTATTCCAGCCCAAGAGGTATCCATGAATCCTTCTTTGTCATTATGTTTTGATCACCATGAAACGTTATTGTTAAAACTATGAATCTAATACCAAACACACCACAACACAGCTGATTCACCCAGCCAACCACCCCTTGGTGAAATCTTTTATTAACTGAATATGCAAGAAGATGAGTCCACAAAACGTGTGCTCACCAAAAAAATACAACCAGAAAAGATAGCCCCCTTCAAAAGGATTCTATCTATCTCACTACAAGAATCTGTTATACAAAACAACCTCACTACAACCCTCTTAACAAAGAAACCACACTAAAGTAGATGATCAAGATGATCAAAGAATGAATACTAGACTAATAACAAACCCTAGAGAGAAGATATTATTTGTGTGAGAAAAGTGGAAGCTGTTATCATACGGCTAGGGCTGGGATCTAGCTTAAATAGATACTAGTTTCACTTCAGCCCTTGAAGAACTCAATACCTGTCAAACAGAGCTAAACAACCAAACATTAGCAATAAGTGACACATTAAGCCCCTAGACTTAATATGTCACAATACCATAGACATAAGCTTGCACAAAGCGACTAATTCCAACACCCCTTCTCAAGCTTATGGCTTGAACAAGTCCACCAACCCAAGTTTCTCACAAAACAACTTATGTTGAGATACACTCAACCCTTTTGTAAAAATGTCTGCAACATTATTAGCAGAAGCAACTGTCAGAGTCTTAATAACCCCAGAAGTTACTTTCTCTCTAACAAGATGCAAATCAATCTCAAAATGTTTAGTCTTTTCATGAAACACAGGATTAGCAGCTATTTGAATAGCTGAACTGCTATCACAAAACAAATGTGCAGGTAACAAATCATCAATTCCAAGGTCCTTAAAAATTTTAACAATCCAAATAAGTTCACAAGTAGTAGATGCAAGACATCTATACTCAGATTCAGCTAAGGACCTTGAAATAGTAGCTTGTTTCTTACTTTTCCAGGAAATCAGATTATTGCAAAAGTAAACACAAAAACCAGACACAGATTTCCTAGAAATGGGACACTTAGCCTAGTCTGCATCAGAAAAAGCATACAGACTAAGCTTATTACCATACACAAATTGAATACCTGTACCAGGAGCTTGCTTCAAATATCTCAAAACTCTAAGTGCAGCAGTGATACGTGGGAATTGCGCCCTCGCAACAGGTTTTACCTCTCAAAGGATCTTGAGAAGCTTACAACCCCCACCAGGCAGTGTACCTGATCGTTGTAGTATAGTATAGTGACAAGTACCGGGGGATTGATCGTTCAACTCAGGAATAGTGTCGCTAGGATTAGAAAGCCTACTAAACTAGGTTTAGAGGTGAGGGATGATTCTTTTTGTATTTTTATATTTTATGAAAAGCAAGTAAAATCTCGGGTTTTGAAGGAGTGGGCGGAATTAGTTGCTAGCCAACTAACCCAATAAACTAAGATGCAATCAAAATAAAATAAAAGAAATGAAAATTAAACTAATTTACTAATGTGGTGGAAACAATAATGAGAAAAGTTGTGTTTACTTAGATTTCATTACTCCCTAGATATCTTTTACCGGTTGATTAGCTTGTTACAATTGCATGGATGACGGGTTATATTCCTTAATACCAGTCGTAGGGCCATGTACAATATTCCCTAACTCTATAAGATCCTAGTTCACTCCTATGTCGAGCCGTTAGAAGCTCCTAACATGGGATCATTAAAATTCTCTTACGCATTAAATACAACCAAAAATCGTAGTACACCTCCGATCATGTTTCTTAAGACGTTCAAGCAAGTTACCAATGGAAGTCTGCCAGTTTTCTTAAGCCTAACATCGAATACAATCATCCGTAATAATTATAAACAAACAATCAACCCATAATCAACATCTAGGTTTCACTACATCTAAGCAAACACAATAAAAGCCTAGCCTAACATGTTAAAAGAAAGATACACATAAGATAGAATCAAACAATACATAAACATATTGAATGATTATTGAAGTACTTATCTTTATTCAAACATGGAAGAAAGAAGGGTTTGAAACCCCCTTCAATATGCAGGAAATTCGACCTAGGGTTTTTACAAAACTTGTTCCCCAAAAGTTCCACACATTACAATGTGATTGAGCCTAAACCACCTAACTTATATTGACCAGGTGATGGTCAACAAGGTCAAAGGCCTAGAGTCAATGCTCCGCGGAAGTATAAGGTTTCCCCGGGTCGTATGTCCCAGCGAGGTGTGAATTGTAAACAAAACGGTTATTTGATCGGGTGAATTTGGATGAAAAGGGATTTGTGAGTGATTGAACTAAGGAATATACGAAGAAATAGCTTAAACAAGCTATTTGAATAAGCCGGGAAAGGAGGAAAAACCAGAATCGATTAAAGCTTAAAAACGCGTACGTTACGTTTTAAATAAAACGTAAACGTACGAAATAAAACGCGAGTTTTAACAAAATAAAATACTTACGGGTATGAAAATCACATTTTTACAATCCTAATAATAAAAGAAACTTTTTAGAAAATTAAAATTACTTTTTACACTATTTAATTATTTAATATTAATTAAAAACTATTTAATACTTATTATTAATATTTAAAACACTTAAATATAATACAATATTAATTAAGCACTAGAAAAATGAAAATAAAATTTCTAAAATTATAAAATAACTAAAAATAAGTTTTAAAACTAAAAATAAGTGTTTTTGTCTTTTTGTGAATTTTCTATTAATTAATTACTTTTTAATTACTAATTAACTAATTAACTATTTTAAATTAAGAAAATTACTAAATGAACAGTAAAAATTCTAATAAAATTTCTAAAATTACTTTATAACATATAAAAGCTATAAAAAATATAAAAACTTGATTTTACTTAATAAAAACTAATAATGCTATTTTAAACTATTTATTAATTAATAATTAATAAAACTAAAATTAATTCTAATTAATACTAAATGAGAAAATAAAAATCTGAGAAAATTAATATAAATACTTTAATATAAGATATAATTAATAAAAATATAAAAATGACAAGTACTTAATAAAAATTTAAAAATGAAAATTAAATTACATTAAATAGAAACTATCACTTATTTTTAAATTTGATTTTTCTTGATTTTTATTTTACAAACCTATTAAACACTTAAAAACAAATACTTTTTGTAAAAACAAAATTTTTATAAACTTAAAATAAGCTGAATATAGGCTGAAATGGTCAACAGTTGACCACAGTTGACCAAAAAGCAAAATGGGCTAAAACTAGCATGTGTGGGACCCACAAGGGTTGAAACTGATCCAAATAAGCTTATGGAACTTGTATAAGCTGGAATAAGCCAAGATGGACCCACAGAATAAGCTATAAGCTAAGAATAAGCACTTGGCTTATTTGTTTGAAACTGAAAATGGGGACAGACTTAGTGAGCTAAATTAGGTGGGGCCCAGGGTGATTTAGGTCAAACCATTGGTCAAAATCCCAAGCCTGGTAGGGGGAGGGATGAAATGAACCAAGGTTGGTGGTTGTGGTCCACTGGGTTGCTCAGAAAACCACCACCAAGTGGTGGTGGTGGTGGTGGTGCTGCTGAGACAGAGCAGTTATCTGCCCTGCAAGTCACTTTGGTGACTTGTGGAGCCCACAAATAAAATCACAAAAATAAAAGAAAGCTAGGATATCAAAGATGAACTGGTAGAGAGTAAATAGAAACAAGTTTCACATTCCAAATCAACATATAAAAATCAAAACAATTATTGCAATTTTGGTAAAAACTAGGGGTGGAAACGAGCCGAGCTGCTCGTAAAAAGCTCGGGATCGGATCGGTAAAAAGCTCGAACGAGCCGAGCCTAAACGAGCCCGAGCCCGAGCTCGAGCCTAAATTAGAGCTCGTTTAATAAACGAGCCCGAGCCCGAGCTTTATATACAAAGCTCGAATAGGCTCGCGAGCCTTAACGAGCTTTAGTACATAAATAATACTTACTATATAAATGATTCCCTAAATAGTCTCTACCCTAAAATTTTCTAAACCCACTACGCAGCCTTTCCAACTTTTTTCTTTTTTCATTTCAATCTTAGCCACCACCTAAACTTTTTGCTCCTCCCAGTACTTCTTGCATCAAACCAAATCTCAAATAAAAGATAATAAAGTGTTTCATCTTCTTTTGATAGCACTTTTATTATACCAATTATAAGCCGAATCACAAACACTTCAATATTTCTTCTCGATCCACTTGTAACTCACGAACTCAAAACCCATAAACGAAGATCAAAGATACTCTTGTACATCTCAGTTCGGCTTCAAGATCTTGTTTTTAAGGTCTCGGGTAAGGTTGTTCTTGGTTTTCGTGTCTTATTGAAAGAAACAAAGATTGAATATAACATGGTTGTTATCATTCTTTCTTTATTTTCGGATATTAAAGAGCAAAGCTTCTCATTGATCGATGATGATTGAGTTTCAAACTTAAGAAATCTTTTACGATTTTAAAGAAAACAGATCTGAGATTTTGTCTTGGTCGAGTCTTGTTTGTTTTGTGAGATGGAGATGGAGTTGTCAACCAATCCGTAGTTTGATTTTTTATCTTGTTCATTTATCAAGGTGGGTAGTCAATTTGATGGATATCATTTCTTTTATTAAGTGTGGATTTCTGCCGTAGAAATAGGCAATAGTTTTGGATAAAGACTCCTAAAAATATACTGTAATGTAACTAAAAGAAAGAAACTATGTACTTCTAACAATTTCATTACGAGCTCAAAACAAAAACGAGCTCTACATAAACGAGCTCGAATACATAAGGTCAAGAAGCCACAAACGAGCCGAGCTCGAGCTTTATATATTATACCACGAGCCGAGCTCGAGCTCAAATCTTAAGGCTCGAACCGAGCCGAGCTCGAGCTCGAGCTTTCTTAAATATAAACGAGCTGAGCTCGAGCTCTGGCGGGCTCGGGCTCGGCTCGGCTCGTTTCCACCCCTAGTAAAAACTTGAAAATGCACACTTGACTTTTTTCTAAAACTTGAATCTTTGACTTTTGCTAATTTCTGATTGATCCTACATGCAAAATAAGTTGTTATATGTTGTTTAAAGACCAAATTAAGATTAGTATACAAGATTTAAACCAAATGGGTGAGTTTGGGGGTTCCACTGTCCCAACAGTAACTGATAAGGAACTTGTGTGGTGATTTTGACTATTGATGCTTCTAACTTGAACTTGGTACTTGTTTTGACTCAATATAACTTAATGTAGTGTGGCTAAAACAAAACAACAACAAAACAACAACTAGAAGATAGCTGGATAGGCTGATCCAAACACCCCCTATGGGACTGTTTTGAGAGTTTTATGAAACAAAATCACAATCTAAACCATGGTACTGAATATAGAACCCTACACTAACCTATATGAACACTAATAAGTGAAAATTAACAACAAGAACACATAACAACCTTCAATCATAGAGTATGCAAGAGAAAATGAGAAAGTGCCTTACAATTGATCCAAGATGGAACCTGTGAACCAGAGACCAATTGAACAACCTACAGCTTTCCACAAAGCTCTATTACCATTAGCAATCCAGGATTCACCATAATCTTTGCTTCATTTCTTAGTTCCACTGATTGTTGTATTTTACTCTATTTTCTTGTATTTTTGATAATTTTAGAGAACTGAATAAAAACTGATTTTTATGCTTAGGAAACCTTGAAAACCTTTCAAATGAGCTTGAATGAACATAAATGATCACTAATTAACAACTTCCCACAACATTAAGCTTAAATGAAATTTTCACTAAGAAATGGTAAAATCTGAATTTGCAAAGGAAATTATAATTTATATTTAGAAAACTTTTACAATACACTGGAAATATTGAAGTTACACTTTAAAAACTAATATTGATGAGTAAAATGGAAAATTACATAAGAACGACAAGCTACACTAAAGCTAAAACTAAACTACACTACATACTGCATCTTCTCTTCTTTTTCTTGATTTATATGGACCCATGTGTGTCTCAGAGTCTTTCCCACTTTGATTTGGGGCCGTAGGATCCTTGGAATCAATCCTAGCCGTTTGAAGTATTTTGGCGGGAAGAGGGAATTTTTGGCAGATAATGGGTTTGGTGGGTACATTTAATGAGGAGGGGGGATGAATGCGTGTGGTTGAGTGTTTGGTGAGGAAAATGGGGAAGTGGGGTGGACAAGATTACTGGAAATTAGGGGGGAATGGGAGGTTAGGGATGATGGTTGACTGGTTGTTTGACTGTTTGACCTGGTCAAATGACCAGGTTTAATATCAAAAGGGAAAATGGGCTAGGGGTTGGGCTTTATGGTGGACTGTGGATCAGGTTTGTGGGGGTTTGTATGTTGGGTTAAAAAGGTGGCTTGTTTGTTTATTTAATTATTACAAAAGGGCTTATTTGGTTAAGTAGTAAAATCACAAGGACCATTTGTGTATATTCTGAAAATTGAGGGGCTGTAAATGTTACTTTTCCAAACTTAACTCAAGGGTCCAAACTTGCCATAATGTAATAACCCAAGGACTTAAATGATATTTTCCAAATTTAAATTTCCCGGGGACCATTTATGTAAATTTCCAAACCTCGGGGATTAAACATGTAATTTCCTCAAAATTCTTACCCAAGGATCATTTTTAATAATTTATGATTTTTAAGGACCAAAAATGATTTTCCTTTCAAAAATTATCCCACCAAGGACTGAATCTGCCAATTATTGAAACTCCAGGGACCAAAAGTGTAAATTTTCAAAACTTTTACAATTTTTCACCAAAGGACTAAATATGACCACTTATGATTTAAAAAGGACCTTTGGTGATAATTTTCCATATTTTGAATATCCAGGGACTAGATTTGTAATTTTATGAAAGTTGAGGGACTGAAACTGCCAATTTTGCAAACTTTGTGCGTTTTTCATTTGTTTTTGCTCATTTTGCATCTAAAACATATAAAACACAATTTTGGAATATTTTCAGTATTTTGATGCATTACTGAGTGTTTTTGTATGTTTTGCAGTTCATATTAGACCAAAAATGATGAGTGTTTGAGCACTCATCACAATGAAAAATTGGAAAAATATATATAGACTATGCATCCTGGCGGCATCATGTATTAGCCTCTGATGCCGTCAACTCGCCGCCAAGTTGAAATTCGTATTGCCTAGATCCACTTCTGACGCCGTCATGTAGAAAAACACTCTGGGCCGTCACTAGTATTTGGACCTTGACGGCCTTGGTGACGCCGTCAGGCCAATAAGCCTAAAAACATTCTGGATCGTCACGTGTATTTTTCACTTCCACCTCTTTTGCCATTCTTGACGCCGTCACTTGTAGAGCCTTGACGCCGTTAGGTACTGTTCCCAGCAAGGATTTTGAGACTTTGTCGTTTTCTTCACTTCTATGCTCCAAAAACATCCAAAATGCTTTCTTTTCCAGATTTCTCTGCAAAAGTACCTAAAATGACAAAAGGAACTATTTAGGGCAATAATTGATCAAATAATCTCGAATTCGGGCTTAAATGACCCCTTAAAAGCGGTACACTTTTCGCCTCATCAAATACCCTTACACATGTGATTTGCTTGTCCTCAAACAAATGCGCTTTTATTCTAATCAAAATACAAGTTAGGGGTCATTTAACACTAATATAAAAGTAATTACAACAAATAATCGTTCCACTAAAAACCAAAAACAAGCACGGAGGTCATACACTAGCACCTCACAAATAGTGTTTAGATACTCACATCTCTCGGGTGTAATAAAGTATATATCACAATATGGAAATAGAAAACATCTCTCACTACCTGTCATAGCAAATAGATTACCATAGGCTTGGGAAAGGATCAAACCTCCACCACTTGGCGTAAGCACCTAGGATAAACTATCAAAGAGGTCTTTTAAAGGGTTATAACGTTAGGTGTAGGGATATGGAAAACACGGTTTTGTTGGATAAAGGCAATATTTACTGGTGGCGAGTTAATCATCTTGGTTAATTACATGTATAATGTCACACCCTCGCCGAAGGCGAAAACACGAGGTGCAACGAAATCGATATACATCACCAAAGAGAAATAAGACAATACCATAATTTACATTAAAGGAAAAGTATATCATTACAACGTTGTTATAGCCGACCTTGGCAATTTAAAACATAAAGTTTGGTTTCCAAAAGATAGAATTTTAGTACATAATGATCCGTAGTGACATGTGAAAACTTCATTATGTAAAGACCTTGAAGAAAAGCTTACTGACGATCACCTGAAATGCATGAGAGAAAACGGGTCAACTATGAAAATAGTTGGTGAGCACACACGTTTTATATAATATGAGAAACCATTAGAGAAAGTTCACAAGCCAAAGGCGTTGTCAAGTATTATGTCTTGTAGTCAAGCACCCGCGGTCATAATAAGTCACAATATAAGCACCACATATATAATAATGTATGCCATGCAAAGCCCCTAATTAAATAATATGCGTCCCGTAACATAGTGGACGAGAGGTTGGCCGACCTCTAATAGCGCTATCCATATTACTAATAGGTGTCGAACAATGCGAATGTACGAACAGTACATCATACAACTATTATATACAATTAAGAACGCTCCAAACATGGGAGACTTAGCACGCTCCACCAATAAGGCGAGACTTTAGGGTTAAGAACGCTCCACCAAAAATGGCGAGACTTTAGGTCATAGTACGTACAGTTCATTAAGTTCAAAAGTTCAAGTCAAGTTCAAGAGTTCAAAACAAGTTATAAGGTCAAGACAAGTCAAAAGAGTTCATAAAAATCAAAGGGTTCAAAACAATGTTCAAAGAGTTCAATTAATAATTCATGCATCCACCCCAAAATGATTAAAATAGTTAGAAAAAGGGGTTCGTGAATACTCACCTTATGCAACAGATACAAAAAGCTAGTGATTGAACAGAAATAGGCTCGATTCCCTAACAGCAACCTAATATGAATGAAGTGTTTCCAATGTAAGAAATGAAACAATGTTACACATGCGTATACGTACGTTATCCATACCACTTGTAGTTTTTGAAAATAACGTTTATCGTTTAGTGTTTTATTAGTAAATATAACGTTTTCGGCGTAGTTTAACCTTGTTCTAACTTTAGAAAAAAATATGTCCAAACGGCTTCACAAAACTAGTTGTGAAATATAGTACATTAAGTGTTAATGTTCAAGCTCGGCGTTTTTGAAAACCTTGTAACAATATCTAGATGTCGTCTTGTTTAACTTTTGATCATACATGCCTCGACGGATAAGAAATATAGCTCCAAAAGTTGTTATTTGAGAAATATAGTGTTTAACACTTAGGAAATTCTATTATAGCAAAGCTGCCAAATATATATATATTTCGTCAAAGTTCAAATGCTTGTATCTTCTTCGTTTTAAGCTTGTTTTCTACGTTCTTTATATCCCCGGAATCGTGGGACAACATACTAATATATTTTTGATAAGTCGGGACGGCTAGATCAAGTTTTACACCTTAAAACAGTCCATGAAAAAGTGAGACAGCAACATATTTTCTGAAAATATAGTTTTCGTCGTTAACTTATTTTTGGCATATCTTCTTCGTTATTAACTCGTTTTTATCCAAACTTTCGGACATAGTTTCATCTCGGAAAGTATTTTCTAAATTTTTGGCCAAAAAGTACACCCAACCCCCTGAGTTTCCCACGTTTTACAAAAATGGACAGTAGCTATTTGTGGTTGTCAAAAATCACTTTTCTAGTTTCAAATCCTAGTCAAATCTCTTCAAAACACCACAAGACTAATCTAATCTTACCATATACCTTCTTAGGGTATCATGGGTTCCTAGTACTCATAAAATTAGTGGGATAACAAGGGGATGATCATAGGCTTAATATAAACTCATAAAATTAAAAGTATACTTGAAAAAGTGGTATAATAACATAACATATTAGCATGACTTGTTTCTAAAACATAAAAATGCATCAAGTAACAATATGTAAGATTAAGAAAATGTGTAGCTTACTTACTTGATGATGATGAGTTTTTGTAGCAAATATACATAATTAATCTTGAGGTTTTTATTCCAAAACCTTAGCTAGATTACTAAGACAACTTGTTTAAGCACTTGTTTCTTGAAAAATATAATTTCTTCTTCTTATTATTAGATCAGCCGAACCATGGAGATGAGATGGTGAGTTTTTGCCTTTTATTTTTCTTGTAAATGATTAGTTTGTGTAGAAATAAAATGTATACTTGACATCTAGTAGTAAATATCTAGTATAAGGTTAGTATGATGATTTCATAAGTCAAAGTTTAGTCAATTAGGTGACTAGGAATGTGTATGTCGACATATACATATGAGTGGAAGAGAAGTTGGACTTTGTTGTGAATAAATTCTTGCACATTTATTTGTTAATGTATACAATGTGTTATATTATTTGTTTTGGGTAATGAGTTAGCTAGAAATCAATTTTAACGGAACCATACGAAATAAATTAAAGTCGTAAAAATTATAAAATTACATTTATCGCAAGTATCGGGTGAATAAGTAATTGTCGTATTGAAATTACGAAAACCGTCGTAGTTATAAACGTTTAACGATACATATATCAAATAAATTCAAACTTTGGGTAGATTAATAATATAACTTTTATATCATTATAACGAGTGTAAAAATATGTTAGGACCATAGTCGGGATTGTCGGATCAATTATTCAAAATAATAGCTCATATGATAACGTTTAATAGATAGATAACCGTACGTATACAGAAATGATGCAACTCACGCATGAATGACAAACTTTCTCCGGGAGTGAATAGTGTTCTGTGAATAGTAAAATTTTCAAATGTTTCTCAGAATATCAAACGGACATCAAAAACGATGAATAGTAAAATGATGAATAGTGTTTTGATGAATAGTAATCGATGAATAGTGAATTTCCAAAGTTTGGAAATAAACGTAGACGTGAAAAATATCGGGTTGTTACATTCTACCAACCTTAAAAGGAATCTCGTCCTCGAGATTCAATTCGTCCATTCTATAGGTGTATGTGCTCGCGGTTAAATTTGATGAAGCAACTAAGGTCGAAAACGCTAGGTCTCGGATTATATCAATGTCGTGAACTTGGTAAGAAATGGAAACAAGTCATGCACTCAAGATTAAGGGGTAGTGAAATGAGGAGGTTGTTCAAAAGAATGTACCCGGCATGTTGTCCTGATTCTGCGATAGACCAAAAATAGTTGGTTGAGTGAGCGATACATGAACGATGACGGATGATGTACGGTACAATGATAGTCGTGACATAGAGATCGGGAAAATGATGGAAACAAAGGCATGCTTAATCTAACGGGGCGTAAGGTAGCAAGGAGAAAGTATATACGTGAAGGCATATAAAAGGTACGGTAACAGAAACTGAAACATATAAACAGGTTATGCGTACCCACCCGACCAATGCAACTTCAGGTGACCAGACTCTCTAGACCCGACCAAACGTGATCTTTGACTACTACTCCATTCATCGCATGATTCTTCCTGAATTATACATAGGTGATCAGGCTATGCATACTTGAGGATTAATAATGCAATGCTAAGACTAGTCGACTCGTATCATTTTTGGTATTTAAGAAAAATGTTACTTTGGTTATAGTTGCGATTTTTATTTTAGAAAAATCGGCATTCTCTATAACCTCTGGCTCTGATACCAATCTGTCACACCCTCGCCGAAGGCGAAAACACGAGGTGCAACGAAATCGATATACATCACCAAAGAGAAATAAGACAATACCATAATTTACATTAAAGGAAAAGTATATCATTACAACGTTGTTATAGCCGACCTTGGCAATTTAAAACATAAAGTTTGGTTTCCAAAAGATAGAATTTTAGTACATAATGATCCGTAGTGACATGTGAAAACTTCATTATGTAAAGACCTTGAAGAAAAGCTTACTGACGATCACCTGAAATGCATGAGAGAAAACGGGTCAACTATGAAAATAGTTGGTGAGCACACACGTTTTATATAATATGAGAAACCATTAGAGAAAGTTCACAAGCCAAAGGCGTTGTCAAGTATTATGTCTTGTAGTCAAGCACCCGCGGTCATAATAAGTCACAATATAAGCACCACATATATAATAATGTATGCCATGCAAAGCCCCTAATTAAATAATATGCGTCCCGTAACATAGTGGACGAGAGGTTGGCCGACCTCTAATAGCGCTATCCATATTACTAATAGGTGTCGAACAATGCGAATGTACGAACAGTACATCATACAACTATTATATACAATTAAGAACGCTCCAAACATGGGAGACTTAGCACGCTCCACCAATAAGGCGAGACTTTAGGGTTAAGAACGCTCCACCAAAAATGGCGAGACTTTAGGTCATAGTACGTACAGTTCATTAAGTTCAAAAGTTCAAGTCAAGTTCAAGAGTTCAAAACAAGTTATAAGGTCAAGACAAGTCAAAAGGGTTCATAAAAATCAAAGGGTTCAAAACAATGTTCAAAGAGTTCAATTAATAATTCATGCATCCACCCCAAAATGATTAAAATAGTTAGAAAAAGGGGTTCGTGAATACTCACCTTATGCAACAGATACAAAAAGCTAGTGATTGAACAGAAATAGGCTCGATTCCCTAACAGCAACCTAATAAGAATGAAGTGTTTCCAATGTAAGAAATGAAACAATGTTACACATGCGTATACGTACGTTATCCATACCACTTGTAGTTTTTGAAAATAACGTTTATCGTTTAGTGTTTTATTAGTAAATATAACGTTTTCGGCGTAGTTTAACCTTGTTCTAACTTTAGAAAAAAATATGTCCAAACGGCTTCACAAAACTAGTTGTGAAATATAGTACATTAAGTGTTAATGTTCAAGCTCGGCGTTTTTGAAAACCTTGTAACAATATCTAGATGTCGTCTTGTTTAACTTTTGATCGTACATGCCTCGACGGATAAGAAATATAGCTCCAAAAGTTGTTATTTGAGAAATATAGTGTTTAACACTTAGGAAATTCTATTATAGCAAAGCTGCCAAATATATATATATTTCGTCAAAGTTCAAATGCTTGTATCTTCTTCGTTTTAAGCTTGTTTTCTACGTTCTTTATATCCCCGGAATCGTGGGACAACATACTAATATATTTTTGATAAGTCGGGACGGCTAGATCAAGTTTTACACCTTAAAACAGTCCATGAAAAAGTGAGACAGCAACATATTTTCTGAAAATATAGTTTTCGTCGTTAACTTGTTTTTGGCATATCTTCTTCGTTATTAACTCGTTTTTATCCAAACTTTCGGACATAGTTTCATCTCGGAAAGTATTTTCTAAATTTTTGGCCAAAAAGTACACCCAACCCCCTGAGTTTCCCACGTTTTACAAAAATGGACAGTAGCTATTTGTGGTTGTCAAAAATCACTTTTCTAGTTTCAAATCCTAGTCAAATCTCTTCAAAACACCACAAGACTAATCTAATCTTACCATATACCTTCTTAGGGTATCATGGGTTCCTAGTACTCATAAAATTAGTGGGATAACAAGGGGATGATCATAGGCTTAATATAAACTCATAAAATTAAAAGTATACTTGAAAAAGTGGTATAATAACATAACATATTAGCATGACTTGTTTCTAAAACATAAAAATGCATCAAGTAACAATATGTAAGATTAAGAAAATGTGTAGCTTACTTACTTGATGATGATGAGTTTTTGTAGCAAATATACATAATTAATCTTGAGGTTTTTATTCCAAAACCTTAGCTAGATTACTAAGACAACTTGTTTAAGCACTTGTTTCTTGAAAAATATAATTTCTTCTTCTTATTATTAGATCAGCCGAACCATGGAGATGAGATGGTGAGTTTTTGCCTTTTATTTTTCTTGTAAATGATTAGTTTGTGTAGAAATAAAATGTATACTTGACATCTAGTAGTAAATATCTAGTATAAGGTTAGTATGGTGATTTCATAAGTCAAAGTTTAGTCAATTAGGTGACTAGGAATGTGTATGTCAACATATACATATGAGTGGAAGAGAAGTTGGACTTTGTTGTGAATAAATTCTTGCACATTTATTTGTTAATGTATACAATGTGTTATATTATTTGTTTTGGGTAATGAGTTAGCTAGAAATCAATTTTAACGGAACCATACGAAATATATTAAAGTCGTAAAAATTATAAAATTACATTTATCGCAAGTATCGGGTGAATAAGTAATTGTCGTATTGAAATTACGAAAACCGTCGTAGTTATAAACGTTTAACGATACGTATATCAAATAAATTCAAACTTTGGGTAGATTAATAATATAACTTTTATATCATTATAACGAGTGTAAAAATATGTTAGGACCATAGTCGGGATTGTCGGATCAATTATTCAAAATAATAGCTCATATGATAACGTTTAATAGATAGATAACCGTACGTATACAGAAATGATGCAACTCACGCATGAATGACAAACTTTCTCCGGGAGTGAATAGTGTTCTGTGAATAGTAAAATTTTCAAATGTTTCTCAGAATATCAAACGGACATAAAAAACGATGAATAGTAAAATGATGAATAGTGTTTTGATGAATAGTAATCGATGAATAGTGAATTTCCAAAGTTTGGAAATAAACGTAGACGTGAAAAATATCGGGTTGTTACATATAATATGGCGTTGCTAGGCGAAGACTCGACTCGACTTAAGCTAATAAATCAAAAGTAACAAAAACATAAAACAAACAAAGAATGAAACAGGATGGTAGTCCGTATGTTTCTCTTTTTTTTTTTTTTTTTTTTTTTTTCTTTTTTTTTTTTTTTTTTTTTTTTTTTTTTTTTTTTGCATACACTCTTACCCTACCATCCAAAATAATACATCATAGGGAATGTACATTCCCCTTACACTTGAATCTTTACATACCTTACAATAAACTACTCTAATGACTCGAATCAAGATAATCAAAACACTTGGAGTACTTTTTAAGATTAATGCACATATGGGGGTAATATATGATGTTCTTCCCCATTACTCCAAAACACTAGTACTTTACCCAATCGTCCCAAAACAATATGTACAAGATATGACTTGACTTAGCAACCATGTAATCAATTAGATAATTAACTAAGGGTTTAAACAAATAACAATAATGCACTAAAGATGAGTGCATACACGGAAGGCCAAGGCGATTTGGTTGCACATTTGGGTGGGTTGTAACAAATTCTTCCTTTAAGTAAGATGCTTAAAGTTAGAAACGAAAAGATAGGCTCGGAGGGGTGTAGTAGGGGTATCGTGTACTAAAAATGAGTACAACGCAAAGGTGTGGGAAAAATTAATTGACTTTACTAGTCAAGTAATATGACTTAAATGGCCAAGTAATTATGATACGGGTTTAACACAAGGGTGATCCTAATGCCTCTTATCATGTAGTAAATCCTACTACACGAATGTAGTCTCACTAGCGGTCTCGGGATGCATCACTAACGCAAGTTCTAGAATCTAAATGCTACCGGTACACTCATAAGCACTAATAACGAATCTTTTCCTATCAAATCTAAAGGCGAACCTCACATATTTGGGTGGAAAATTTTTCTGAACGGTACGGTTTTGTGCTAGTCATACAACTCCTATCCATGAGACGCTTGTTAAGGCTAAAGTTTCACTTCTAAATTTTGTAAAAAAATTTAAATTTGGCGCTAAAATTACACTAACAAGTATTTTTTTTAGTTTTATTACACACCTACCATCACACAAACAAACTCAAGTGCAATGGAATCCTATAAGGTATCATCATTTTCCCTCCCCTTACACTTAGGATGAACATTGTCCCCAATGTTCAATTAAAGGATGTAAAAGTAAAATAGGTAAAAGAATGAAAACAAATACTCCCCTGATTCGTTCGGTGTGGATAGTGTGTCAACAAGGTTAGATCTTCCTCCAAAAAAAAGAACGTTGAAAGCTTCCCTCCAGAAATATAAATCATCTTCTTGCCATATATAACCTGTTAAACCTGAGAAAACAATCAAGGCAACCTCGCGTAAAATCGGCGGCAATCTATATATATTAACAAATCCTAGAAAGCAAATTAAGATATAATGCTTGTGGAATGAATGTTTGCAGATTTCCTGGAGTTTACAAAACTAAAGAATTAACAAAAACTTTAAGACTCCGGTTTAAACGAAACTCACAATTTTTTTTTTAGAATTTTGGCACCTGACGCCGTCAGAATGTTCCTGGAAAAATCTTATGTTAAGTTTCCGGAAAATTTCTGAAAAAACTTATGCCTTATTTCCTGGAAAATCCTGCAAAACATCATTATGATTCGATACAAGCATTTGACTCAAACAATTACTAATATACATGTTCATTTAATATTGTGGCGAATCATGATCATTTTCGTTCTTATAAACAAATTTGGGGTTTCCCCTTACATTTAGCTTTTGCAAAATACCTTTATATGAAGTTAAGACGAAGTTAAACAACAAAATAAAGCATTTTCACAATTTAGTTTGAAACATGATCTACCAACAATAAAAATAAAACATGCATACGGAAACAAATAAAATCAAACAAATAAAAAACACACAAAACATGGGTTGCCTCCCAAGAAGCGCTTTTCTTTATTTACGAGTCTTGTAGCTAGACTCAAGGTCATGGACAATTACGTGACCTCGTCTTTGGTCACATTCTCTAGGTCATCCTCAATCTTAGTTTTGTATTCCAGACCTAGTTGCAAACATTCCTTGTAGAAACCGAGTATTCTACTCATGACATAATCTACTCCTCTACGTCTATCCTCATCATTCCTATAGTAAATCGCTTGTTTGTGTTCCTTTTCAAGCTTTGATAGAAGACGGTATTGTTCAATCTTATAGGGCATTTGGTAAGTGATCTCATCATTCTCATCCTTGAATCTAATTATCCCTAGGGACGGGTCATAATTCATCTTAGAGGCCTCGACAAACGGTTTTCCGAACACAACTTGACTTAGGCAACCATCTATTACCGGACGAATATCCTCTACAATCACAAAGTCGGTAACATAAGTGAAGTTTCCTACATGGACATGTAATCCTTTCACTCTTCCTACAAAGTTGCTCATCCAATTGGTGTTAGGAATCATCCTATATTCCCGTTGCTTCTTTATTACCCAATTATAATAGGTCCTAGTCATAATGTTTATAGGAGACCTAAGATCGATGTAAGCTTTCCACACATGCATATGCCCAATGTTGCATGGTATGTTGATGTTAGAGGGATCACCCGTTTTGATAAGTGGTGAACCAAGGACGTATGGTATCTCGGGGTCATCGAATAGATCCTTATGATATTCCCGTTCTTCCTTGGTGGGTAACTTATCAAAGTATTACTCTATGTTTTCTAATTCCTCTAACTTTTCTTCCTTAATATCCTCAACTTCCTTAACCTCATCCTTAGTCCCGGTTTCTATTCCAACTTCATCCTTGTCACTTTCTTTTATATTCTTATCTATTGGCTTAATGGTGACAACGTTGACAAAGTGGACGTGTTTGGATGATGAGGGGTCCTTAATTTGGATTCCGCTACTAGTGTCCCTAGTGTCCTTCCTAGGTGTAGTTAGTACTTGGTTGTTGAGGGCTTTCAAAAAGTTGTCAATCTTATTGGTCATTGATGAGGCGAAAAATGATCCGTTTTTAGGGGGTCATTTAAGCCCGAATCCGAATTTATTTGATCAAATATTGCCCTAAATCGTTCCTTTTGTGATTTTAGGTGTTTGGAGAGCGAATTCTGGAAAAGAGGCTATTTTGGACGTTTTTGGAGCATAAAGTGAAGAAAACGACAAAGTACCAAAAATCCAAGCTGGAAATACAAGGTGACGGCGTCAAGGGTTTGCTCTTGACGGCGTCAGACATGAAGAATAAATTACCGTAGCTGGTGACGGCGTCAGATGAAGAGATGACGGCGTCAAAGTGGCCAAGAATAATTTACCGTGGGTGGTGACGGCGTCACATAGGCCGTCACGATTTTATCTAGGGCGTCCGAGGAAGTGTATGGCGGCGAGTTGACGGCGTCAGATTTTATTCTTGACGCCGTCAGGACGATTTTCCTATATATAGTTTTCTAGTTTTTTCATTAAAAGGAGAGAAGTTTTGGTGAAACCCTAAAGACGATTTTGGTGCCTCTTTTACAGGTTTTTCAAGGGTTCCAAACCCTTGAGACCTTGCATTGTAATTGAGATAAGTATACTCTTAATTCAATCAATATGTCTATGTGTTGGTTGTCTATCTTTTGTTCTTATCTTAATTCTACTATGCTAGGCTAAATTTCCTTTGTGTTTGCTTAGATTTAATGAAACCTAGATGTTGATTATGTGTTGATTACTTGTCTATTCTTGTTTTGAATGAATGATATTATATGTTAGGCTTAAGAAAACTGGCAGATCTCCAAATGGTAACATGCTTGAACGTCTTAAGAAACATGAACCGAGGCGTACTAGGTCTTTATTGGTTGTATTTAATGCATGAGCCACTGTTTACAATCCCTATAGTTGTGCTGGGTCATGGTGTAGGAGGAGATAAGAGCTCATAGAGTTGGGGAGTTATGTATGCCACTCCACGAATGGTATTAAGGAATACAACCCGTCATTCATACAAGTGTAACAAGTAATTAACATGTAAAAGATATCTAGGGAGTAATGAAGTCTAAGTAAACACAATTTCTCCAATTACTGCTCACAACCTTAGTTTAATTAGTTTGTTTTCATTTTTTATTATTTTATTTTGATTGCATCTTAGTTTTTGGGTTAGTTGATTAGCAACTAATTCCGCCCACTCCTTCAAAACCCGAGATTTTAATTGCTTTCATAAAATATAAAAATACAAAAATAATCATCTCTCACCTCTAGAACTATTAATTAGGTTTTCTAATCCTAGCGACACTATTCCTAAGCTGAACGATCAATCCCCCGGTACTTGTCACTATACTATACTACAACGATCAGGTACACTGCCTGGTGGGGGTTGTAAGCCTCGCGAGATCCCTCGAGAGGTAAAGCAAGGTGCGATTCCCACGCATCAAGTTTTTGGCGCCGCAGCCCGGGGAATAGTTATTGTCTAGGTTAGGATTTCTTTTTATTAGGTCTACTTGCTAGATTCCTTTCTAGTAAGATTTTATTTTTATTTTTAGGTCTTCTTTTAGTCTATCTTATTTCTTTGTGCATTTGTTAGTAAATTAAACTCATTGACTATTCCGTTGACCATTATGGAAAACGCGAATCCACCCCTTTCCCCTAGTGAAGTAGCTGTGTTACGTGAACAAATTGAGAGTGAGATTAGGGAGCTTAGAGAGCTTAATAGGTTGATCAAGATTGAACTCGAACATACGTTTAGCGACCTAGCAACCGTCTTGTATTCAAATAAGGACCTAGGGCCTGATGACTTTGTGAGTGTTATTAAGAGACCAGAAGAGGAAATGGATCCGAGGCTTAACGACCACTTTAACCTATACCCCACTAAGGAGGAGATTGCATACTATAATAACCTTATTGATAACCTGCGATCTCCCTTCACCATAATTGAACCTAAGATCAAGAGAGGCGATCCTAAGAGCGCTAAGATACCATGTATGATTGGATATAAGCACATTAGCAATGCTTACATTGACTTTAAATCTCCAATCAACATTATGTCCTCAACGGTTTATAATGATATAGTGAACATAAGACTTGAACCTAGAAGGGATCCCAAGTACCCTGGTGGAGTTTGTAACTTTGTCGGAAGAATCAAAGGTTTATGTGTCTTTGTTGGTAATTTCACTTTTGTCACCGACTTTATGGTTGTGGAGGATCTTGCTAATGTTATTGATTGTCGATTATCCAATGTTGTGTTTGGCAAACCATTTGTTGAGGAGTCTAAGTTAGAATATGATGAGGTAGAGGGCACGATTCGATTTGCAAGCAACACCGATAGTATCACTTATAGGATGCCCAATAAGATGAAAGAATTCCGCTTTATATCTCGTCTTGATCAGGATAATGTTGGTGCTTTCGAGGATATTGATAAGGAGGATAAGAAAAAGGGCATGGACTATGTATGGGAAAAAAGGAGTCTTTACTACAAAAATTGCTTGGCCCTTGGACCAAGGTATAAAGTTGATGAAGAGTTTGCCCGAGCAATGATGGGGGCGATAGAGAAAAAGGTGATTGGTTTCTACAAGGAATATTTACAATCGGAGAATGGAACCAATGATGAAATCACGTAGTAACCCACGACTTTGAGTCTAGCTACAAGACTCGTAAATAAAGAAAAGCGCTTCTTGGGAGGCAACCCATGTTTTGTGTGATTTTATTTGTTTGATTGTTATTTGCTTCCGTATGCATGTTTTATTTTTATTGTTGGTTGATCATGTTTCTCAATTAAAAATGTGGAAATACTTTATTATGTTGTTTAGCCTAGTCTTAACTTCAACCTAAAGGTATTTTTGCAAAAGATAAGTGTAAGGGGAAACCCCAAATATGTTTTTTTTTAGAAACAAACCGATCATGATTCTCCACAATATTTAATGAACATGTGTATTCGTATTGTTAGAGTCAAATGCTTGTATTGAGTCATGATGTAGTTTTGCAGGATTTTCCAGGAAGTAGGACAAAGTTTTTCCAGAAATTTTCCGGAAACTTAACATAAAGATTTCTGCAGGTTCATTCTGACGGCGTCAGGCAATTGCTCTTGACGGCGTCAGGAGTCAAAAATCTGGAAATTTTACCAGTTTTGTTTTTCTAACGGAGTCTTATAAGTTTTTGTGAATTATTAAGTTTTATAATCTCCAGGAAATCTGCAAACTTCATTCCACAAGCATTATATCTTACTTTGTTTTCTAGGATTTAGTAACTTATATAGGATGCCGCCGATTTTACGCGAGGTTGCCTTGTCTACTTTTGTCAGGATTTACAGGTTATTTGAGACAAGAAGATGATTTATATTCTGGAATGGAAGCTTTGATTGTTCGTTTTCTTGGAGGAAGATTTAACCTGGCCAACCTAAAATACATACCGAGCGAATCAGGGGAGTATTTGAATTCATTCTCTTTACTTTTAACTTTTACATTCTTTACTTGAACATTGGGGACAATGTTCATCTTAAGTGTAAGGGGAGGGTAAAAAGATGATACCTTACATATGCACTTTCGCTTGAGTTTGTTTTGTTTGATAGTAGATGAGTAATAAAACTATGAGAAATACTTGTTAGTGTAATTTTAGCGCCAAATTTAAAATTTTTTACAACATTTAGGAGTGAAACTCTAGCCATAGCAAGCGTCTCATGGATAGGAGGTTGTATGACTAGCACATAACCGTATATTCAGAAAAATTTTCCACCCAAAATTGTGAAGTTCGCCTTTAGATTTGATAGGAAAAGCATTTATTATTAGTGCTTATGAGTGTACCGGTAGCATTTAGATTCTAGAACTTGCGTTAGTGATGCATCCCGAGACCGCTAGTGAGACTACATTCGTGTGGTAGGATTTACTACATGATAAGAGGCATTAGGATCACCCTTGTGTTAAACCCGTATTACGATTACTTGACCATTTAAGTCATATTACTTGGCTAGTTAAGTCAACTAATTTTTCCCACACCCTTAGCGTTGTACTCATTTTTAGTACACGATACCCCTAGTACACCCCTCCGAGCCTATCTTTTCGTTTCTAACTTTAAGCATTTTACTTAAAGGAAGAATTTGTTACACCCCACTTAAATGTACACCCAAATCGCCTTAGCCTTCTGTGTATGCGCTCATTTTTAGTGCATTATTGTTATTTGTTAAACCCTAAGTTAATTTTCTAATTGATTACATGGTTGCTAAGTCGAGTCATATCCGTGTACATATTGTTTTGGGACGATTGGGACTCATGGGTAAGTACTTATTTTATGGAGTAATGGGGAAGAACAACACTTATTACCCCCATATGTACGTTAATCTTAAAAGTGCTCCAAGTGTTTTGATTTTCTTAATTCGAGTCATTAGATTAGTTAATTGTAAAGTATGTAAAGATTCAAGTGTAAGGGGAATGCTCAAACCCCTATGATGTATTATTTTGGATGGTAGGGTAAGAGTGTATGAAAAAAAAAAAAAAAAAAAAAAAAAAAAAAAAAAAAAAAGAGAAAAAACATACGGACTACCATCCCGTTTTCTTTCTATGTTCATTTTATGTTTTTAGTTATTTTTCATTTATTAGCTTAAGTCGAGTCTAGTCTTGGCTTAGCAACGCCATCTTGTACATGTAATTAACTAAGATTGTTAACTCGCCACCAGTAAAACTTCCTTTATCCAACAAAACCGTGTAATTCATATCCCTACACCTAACGTTATAACCCTTTAAAAAGACCTCTTTGATAGTTTATCCTAGGTGCTTACGCCATGTGGTGGAGGTTTGATCCTTTCCCAAGCCTATGGTAATCTATTTTGCTATGACAGGTAGTGAGAGATATCTTCCATTTCCATAATGTTATATTACTTTATTACACCCGAGAGATGTGAGTATCTAAACACTATTTGTGAGGTGCTTGTGTATGACCTCCGTGCTTGTCTATTGGTCTTTAGTGGAACGATTATTTGTTGTAATTACTTTTATATTAGTGTTAAATGACCCCTAACTTGTCTTTTGAGTAGAATAAAAGCTCATTTGCTTGAGGACAAGCAAATCTCAAGTGTAAGGGTATATGATGAGGCGAAAAATGATCCGTTTTTAGGGGGTCATTTAAGCCCGAATCCGAATTTATTTGATCAAATATTGCCCTAAATCGTTCCTTTTGTGATTTTAGGTGTTTGGAGAGCGAATTCTGGAAAAGAGGCTATTTTGGACGTTTTTGGAGCATAAAGTGAAGAAAACGACAAAGTACCAAAAATCCAAGCTGGAAATACAAGGTGACGGCGTCAAGGGTTTGCTCTTGACGGCGTCAGACATGAAGAATAAATTACCGTAGCTGGTGACGGCGTCAGATGAAGAGATGACGGCGTCAAAGTGGCCAAGAATAATTTACCGTGGGTGGTGACGGCGTCACATAGGCCGTCACGATTTTATCTAGGGCGTCCGAGGAAGTGTATGGCGGCGAGTTGACGGCGTCAGATTTTATTCTTGACGCCGTCAGGACGATTTTCCTATATATAGTTTTCTAGTTTTTTCATTAAAAGGAGAGAAGTTTTGGTGAAACCCTAAAGACGATTTTGGTGCCTCTTTTACAGGTTTTTCAAGGGTTCCAAACCCTTGAGACCTTGCATTGTAATTGAGATAAGTATACTCTTAATTCAATCAATATGTCTATGTGTTGGTTGTCTATCTTTTGTTCTTATCTTAATTCTACTATGCTAGGCTAAATTTCCTTTGTGTTTGCTTAGATTTAATGAAACTTAGATGTTGATTATGTGTTGATTACTTGTCTATTCTTGTTTTGAATGAATGATATTATATGTTAGGCTTAAGAAAACTGGCAGATCTCCAAATGGTAACATGCTTGAACGTCTTAAGAAACATGAACCGAGGCGTACTAGGTCTTTATTGGTTGTATTTAATGCATGAGCCACTGTTTACAATCCCTATAGTTGTGCTGGGTCATGGTGTAGGAGGAGATAAGAGCTCATAGAGTTGGGGAGTTATGTATGCCACTCCACGAATGGTATTAAGGAATACAACCCGTCATTCATACAAGTGTAACAAGTAATTAACATGTAAAAGATATCTAGGGAGTAATGAAGTCTAAGTAAACACAATTTCTCCAATTACTGCTCACAACCTTAGTTTAATTAGTTTGTTTTCATTTTTTATTATTTTATTTTGATTGCATCTTAGTTTTTGGGTTAGTTGATTAGCAACTAATTCCGCCCACTCCTTCAAAACCCGAGATTTTAATTGCTTTCATAAAATATAAAAATACAAAAATAATCATCTCTCACCTCTAGAACTATTAATTAGGTTTTCTAATCCTAGCGACACTATTCCTAAGCTGAACGATCAATCCCCCGGTACTTGTCACTATACTATACTACAACGATCAGGTACACTGCCTGGTGGGGGTTGTAAGCCTCGCGAGATCCCTCGAGAGGTAAAGCAAGGTGCGATTCCCACGCATCAGTCATCTCCGTTTGTTGTTGGTTGAATTCGGTTTCAAACTTAGCTATGCGAGCTTCTTGAGATGCCATAAATTTGGACATCAATCCTTCAAGATTATTGGTACTACCATAGTTATTGGAAGGATTGTTGTTGAAAGTACGGTTAGAGGGTGGACTGTTTGGTTGGTAACGATTAGGTTGATTGGAAGAATTGTTTTGGGGCATGTTTTGGTTTTGTTTCCACCTAAGGTTCGGGTGATTTTTCCAAGAAGGGTTGTAGGAATCACCGTAAGGGTTTGGCTCGGGTTTGAAAGTGTACCACTTGTCTCCCGCTTTGTCGGTACGCGAGAATGCGTAATCCGCAAAAGCTTGTCCGGGGAGTTCCACGCAATCACGAATGTCATGGGGACCACTACATAATTCGCATGAAGAAGTGATTTTGTTCACTTGGCTTGAAGGCTTAGGAGCTTCATAGGATTTCATGAGAAACATGACTTGGTCCTCAAGTTCCATGATCCTACAGTTGGGAGTGCTAGAATTGTTCGATGGCAAAGATATTGCCTTGATCGTTTTGTTCAAATCACGGGGATCATTCCAACTTTCGTTGTCATAGAGAGCAAGATCTTCTATGAGTTCCCATGATTCTTCCGCACTTAGATCACGTAGCTTGCCACCGGCCGATTGGTCAATGGTTCGCCTTGTGGAGATATCGATATGGTCATAGAAGATTTGGACTTGGAGCCAAAGATCTATGCAATGATGAGGGACTTTTTGGAGTAAGTCCTTGAAACGAGTCGATGCTTCATATAGAGTTTCACCTTGACATTGTTGGAACATCAATATATCATTTCTAAGCTTGGTAGTTCTCCCCGGTGGGAAAAATTAAGCAAGGAAACGAGAAGTGAGATCATCCCATGAGGCGATGGATCCCGCGGGTAAACGTTCAAGCCATTGACTAGCTTGATGACTTAGAGAGAATTGGAATAGACGTAATCGGGTTGACTCTCTAGTTGCAACATCAAGGTCTATAGAATCTACGATTTTAAGGAAATCCTTGATATGTTGATTAGGATCTTCGGAACGAAGTCCATGGAATGCACATCCACTTTGCACCAACCGGATGGTGTCGGATCGCAAGGGGGACACATTGGCTCCTTGAGTGAGCTCAATGGTGATTCGATAGCCTTGGTGGCTAGGACGGGAATACTCTCCTAAATTTCGGGGTCTAGGAGGTTGGTTTGCTCAATGGTGGGTTTCGTGGGTGGTTTTGTTGTGGTGGGTTGATGGGATCAAAGATATTACCACCTTCCATGATGTCGGATGGTAAAGGTTACGAACAAAGAAACGAAGAAATAAGATAGACTAAAGAAAACCTAAAAATAAAAATAAAACCTTACTAGAAAGGAATCTAGCAAGTAGACCTAATAAAAAGAAATTCTAACCTAGACAATAACTATTCCCCGGGCTGCGGCGCCAAAAACTTGATACGTGGGAATTGCGCCCTCGCAACAGGTTTTACCTCTCAAAGGATCTTGAGAAGCTTACAACCCCCACCAGGCAGTGTACCTGATCGTTGTAGTATAGTATAGTGACAAGTACTGGGGGATTGATCGTTCAACTCAGGAATAGTGTCGCTAGGATTAGAAAGCCTACTTAACTAGGTCTAGAGGTGAGGGATGATTCTTTTTGTATTTTTATATTTTATGAAAAGCAAGTAAAATCTCTGGTTTTGAAGGAGTGGGCGGAATTAGTTGCTAACCAACTAACCCAATAAACTAAGATGCAATCAAAATAATATAAAAGAAATGAAAATTAAACTAATTTACTAATGTGGTGGAAACAATAATGAGAAAAGTTGTGTTTACTTAGATTTCATTACTCCCTAGATATCTTTTACTGGTTGATTAGCTTGTTACAATTGCATGGATGACGGGTTATATTCCTTAATACCAGTCGTAGGGCCGTGTACAATATTTCCTAACTCTATACGATCCTACTTCACTCCTATGTCGATCCGTTAGAAGCTCCTAACATGGGATCATTAGAATTGTCTTACGCATTAAATACAACCAAAAATCGTAGTACACATCCGATCATGTTTATTAAGACGTTCAAGCAAGTTACCAATGGAAGTCTGCCAGTTTTCTTAAGCCTAACATCGAATACAATCATCCGTAACAATTATAAACAAACAATCAACCCATAATCAACATCTAGATTTCACTACATCTAAGCAAACACAATAAAAGCCTAGCCTAACATGTTAAAAGAAAGATACACATAAGATAGAATCAAACAATACATAGACATATTGAATGATTATTGAAGTACTTATCTTTATTCAAACATGGAAGAAAGAAGGGTTTGAAACCCCTTCAATATGCAGGAAATTCGACCTAGGGTTTTTACAAAACTTGTTCCCCAAAAGTTCCACACATTACAATGAAAAATTGGAAAAATATATATAGACTATTGATTGATGCTAAACCGTCAACCAAAGTCAACCACGGATGTGGTCAAGATGGTCAAACAGCCTAGAGTCAATGCTCCATGGAATATAGTGTTTCCCCGGGTCGTTATGTCCCGACGAGGTGTGGATGGTTATGAAACGGTTCTGTGATCGGGTGAATCTGGATGGGAAGGGGGTTTTGAGTTATTTGAACTAAGGAATATACGAAGAAATAGCTTAAACAAGCTATCTGAATAAGACGGGAAAGTTAGAAAAACCAGAAACGTTTAAAACTTAAAACGCGTACGTTCACGTTTAAATAAAACGTAAACGTACAAAATAAAAAAGTGAAAATGGAAATCTGAAAACACTCAGGGGGTGAAAATGACTTTTTTACAAACTTAAAAGTAAAAGAAAATTTTTAGAAAAAGAAAATTAATTTAAACCCTAATTAATTATAATAATTAATTAGGGTTTAAATTAATTTTCTTTTTCTAAAAATTTTCTTTTACTTTTAAGTTTGTAAAAAAGTCATTTTCACCCCCTGAGTGTTTTCAGATTTCCGTTTTCACTTTTTTATTTTGTACGTTTACGTTTTATTTAAACGTGAACGTACGCGTTTTAAGTTTTAAACGTTTCTGGTTTTTCTAACTTTCCCGTCTTATTCAGATAGCTTGTTTAAGCTATTTCTTCGTATATTCCTTAGTTCAAATAACTCAAAACCCCCTTCCCATCCAGATTCACCCGATCACAGAACCGTTTCATAACCATCTACACCTCGTCGGGACATAACGACCCGGGGAAACACTATATTCCACGGAGCATTGACTCTAGGCTGTTTGACCATCTTGACCACATCCGTGGTTGACTTTGGTTGATGGTTTAGCATTAATCAATTTTTGGCGCCGCTGCCGGGGAGGTCGTGCGCATTTTCTAAACGGTTTACTGATTAGTGCTTTTGGAATTCATTCCTTTGTATATTTATCCATCCTTGTTCATATCTTTTCATAAAAACCCAAAAATATTTTTCCTTACCCTCTATCAGTTTGATTCTACCTTCTTATACCCATCTCATGTATAATTCTTATGGCGTCTCTCGGCTACACGTGTTTTCACTGTAAAAGCCCGATTGAGAACGGCTTTCGTTGTCTCCGGTGTATTTGTGAGAAATGTGGCAATAATTGTAGTAACAGATTTTGTGTTTTGTGCAATCTGTTCATAAGTCCAAATTCGCTCAATGATTCACCAAATTCTTCCAAGCCCGAGATACATGCTATTAATGACAAACCTTCAAGAATTGATCCTAACCTTTCACCGTTTACGCTCAAAAGTTTGTCAAGCAAACGTGCTGAGCTTAGGGCAGTGACTGAAAAGCACGACTTGCCTAATCTTCACATTTATCAAAAACAAAAACCCGAGACCATAACGGAAGTGGTGGAAATTCCTAGCTCTCAGAGCACACCACTTGTTCCACCTCCAGATTTTGTTCCTTGTGTCGGTTGTGGTGAGCCGCTTTTTGGTTTGCCATGTTGTTGGTGTACATGTGTACAATGTGGTAATGATATTCAAAACGGGAGTTGTTTGTTTTGTGGGTCGAGTAATTCATTTGCTTATGATCCTAATCAAAACTCATTCAACGACTCTTCAAATTTTTCCTATTACCCATCACACTCATACGAGCAAGAATCATATTACCCAAATTTCAATGATGCTTCGTATCAAGATACACCAAGCCAGACTCAACAATTTTACTGTTGTGAGTACTGTGGTGGTTCACATTACAGTTCTGATTGTTTATCAGGCAACACGCTTGTCTATGAGCAGTTTCCTGATAACAATTATGACTCAAGCACATATGACTCACAGCCACATCAGTTTTACTGTTGTGAGTATTATGGAGGTCCACACACTAGCTCTGATTGTCAAACAGGGAATCCATTTCCTTGTAACAATTACGACTATTCGTTACAAGACCCACCTCCACAGTACCAAATTACCCAAGCAACTCCTCAATACCCGTAAGACCTTTGTCAGGAGGTTCTTGAAACATTGAAAGAATTTAAGGAGGAGTTGTCTACTACATCGTTTCAATACTCTCGTGAGAAATCCATGGCAGAATTACTTGCCAAAGAACGAGATGCCAGAAACGAAATGAGCATGGAAGAGTTACTTGCTGAACAAAGAGCGGCTAAAATACGTGCTAATCTTCGCTATGCTGCTCTTTATGATGACGATGATGACAGTGATGATGATGAAGATAACATTGTTATTATTCAAAAAGATTCATCAGATTCATCAGTTGTGATTCCTTCCATGGATATACAGGGAGAAAAGAATATAACTGAATCACTAGCAGAAGATCAAATGGAACTTGTACAATCCATGAATGCTAGTCCTTCTCAACTCCCTGATTCTGTTGTTATCACACCCGAAGTTCACACTCACTCTCTAAACATGGGGGATGAGCATCTTAGCACTGTTCCTAATAAGGAATCGGACGAATTAATAAAGTCTAGTGTTGAGATCCTTGTCCCAATCCCGAGACAGTCACAGGGGACATTTGATCAAGTGTGTGATATTCTTTCCACCCCTAATAATCCAAATGATCAAATTGAGACTGTCTCTGATTCCAGTGATGATTGTTTATCTTATGGAGACATTGAATTTGTTGATGCATCACTTCCCCACTCTGATGTTGACCTTCTTCTTGAAGAGTTCGCTGATGAACTCTCTCATATGGATCCCATCCCACCTAGGGATGAAAATGAAGTCTTTGACTTTGAAGCAGATTTGAGAGAGTTAGAATCCCTACTTACTCATGATCCTTCGATTGAACTTACTCAGATCAATCCACTTCCTCTGGAAAGTGAAAATGATCTGGACGAATTCGAGGCTTTTCTTACTGAAGATAGTTCAATTTCATATGAAGTTGATGATAATTATCTTGATCCTGAGGGGGACATTTTTTTTTCTAGAAAGTTTGTTAAATGAAGATCCATCTCCCCCTCTTCCACCCAAACAACTTCATAATGAGGAAATCAAATCAGTTGAGAAAACTGATAAATTTCCTGAGATCAAGCTTAAGGACTTGCCTCCTCCACTTGAATATGCATTTCTTAAGGAGGAAGTTCTTATCTTAATTGCTATTCAGATCTCTCTTCTTTCCTTCACCTACCAGGTGATTTTTCCTCTTCTTCACTCCTTCGGGAGTGAGGATACTATCTTTGATCCCGGCATTTTCATATATCATTATCTTGAGCCGGATACTTATCTCATCGGAGTGGAACTTTCACGTGCTTCAAATGTTTGTCCAAACATCTTGAATGAAAGTCCGAGTGAGATTGTTTCTTCCACATCATACTTCCCCAAGGACAAATGAGTTCGGGGTTGAGTCAAGCTAGCGTCTCGGTAAACAAAAACAGTAGCATGCTTATAGGGTTTTCACCCTAAGTGTGGGGGAGTCCCCCATGCTATGGTTACAAATAGAGTGAAAAAAAACAAAATGGTGTTTTCCACGCTTAACTTGTAATGTTGCCCTTTTACGTTCAAAATGTCGGCATAATAGCCGGGACTTTGAATATTGAGAACAATATTCATCCTAAGTGTGGGGGGGGGGGGGGGGGGGGATTCGCTATTCTAGCAAATTTTATCACATTTTACCATATAATACCCCCGTTTTGGCCAAAATTTCAAAAATTTTAAAAAATTTTCACTGGTGCTTCAAAATTTTTGTGGTAATCAGTCCGCCTTGTCTAACCGACAAAAGGGATTGGCTAGTCCAGGAGCAAACGGCTTCTGGTAAAGACATCTCAAATCCGTTTACGGCTTGCAATTTGCCCAAAATTGTATGGTTCATCAACTCCCCATATCCCAAAAAGCGAATGAGTTGGCTAGCCCGCAAGATTATGGCTTGTCGTAAAGGCAGTGGAAGCCTATTAATTAAGGGGAAGCACCAGATAAGACAGAGGAGGGAAGCCTATTAATTAAGTATACAACAGTTAAAACACATTCAGGCCACATATTCAAGGGAATCCCCCCCCCCCTGAAACATAAGACTCCTAGCCACATTAAGAAGATGTCTATGTTTCCTTTCAGCAATCCTATTTTGCTGAGAAGCATAGGCACAAGAAGTTTGATGGATCATACCCAGATCATTAAAAAGTTTTGACAAATTATTATTAACAAACTCTGTCCCATTATCAGACCTTATGATCTTAATTCTTTTATTAAACTGAGTAAAGATAAGTTTTATAAAACTTTCAATATAATATGTCACTTCAACTTTTGACTTTAGTAGATAAACCCAAACGGCTCTACTAAAATCATCCACTAAAGTTAAAAAAATATTTGAAACCATCTTTACTAGTGACCCTATAAGGGCCCCAAACATCACAGTGAATTAAGTCACCAACAGATTCAGTTTTATGTTCACTTAATGGAAAACGTTCCCTAGTTTGTTTGGCCTTATGACAAATATCACAAGGTGAGACATGACACACCTTTTTAAAACCAATTTTATTCCCCAAAACAGACAAGACTTGGTCAGCAGGGTGACCAAGGCTTTGGTGCCATAACTCATTAGAAACATGACAAACAAACACAGAGTTGCATATACCAAGACTGGACTCACCATAAGTATTCATATCAAACAAGTAAAGTCCCTCAGACTCACTACCAGTCCCCACAATCTTGCCATGTTTCAAATCCTGAATATAACATTTATGTTCATCAAACCCAACAAAGAATTTACTATCCTTGATCATTTTATTAACAGACAAAATACTAACATTATAATCAGGAACAACAAGAACATCAAACATAACAACACCAGTAGTCAACCTCAGACTACCAAGGAAAGAAATTTTGGCAACAGTCCCATTGGGATGTCCAACAGTAAGCATAAGACTAGAAATATCAACCACATTAAACATGTTCTTAGTGGAATCAGTCATATTCTGATTAGCACCATAATCAATAACCCATCCAAGGGTAACATTATAACTCACAGAACCAGTTTTAACACAAAAAAAACAGCACATTATTATTCACAAAAGTGGTTTTCATACCTGCCATACTAGCAGAAACATTAGCAGAGGGTTTCTCATTGATAAGACTTAAGAGCTTCATCATTTGATCATTAGTAAAAGACCCAGTCATAGAACCAGATGAAGTAGATGGAAGAGACACTTCTGCATTAGAATTAAACTTTTTGACAGTAGCAGATTGTTTAGACAAATTAGGGTTTCTTTAAAAACCAGGTGGATAACCATTTAATTCAAAGTACCTTTCAATGGTATGACCAATTAAACCACAGTGTTTACAAATCAGATTAGGATTAGGTCCCCTATTACCATTACCATTTCTCCTAACAAAATTGTTATTAGAGTTTGAATTATTATTGGTCTTAGTAACAAATGCAGCAGGTTGGACCTTACTGTTAGAACCAGAGCTAGGGTGGAGTCCTCTATGAGACTCCTCCCTAGAGACCACATTAAAAGCCTCTTTAACATCTGGTAAAGGGTCTCTATCAAGAATATTACTTCTAATTGGTTGACACACTTCATTTAAACCCACAAGAAACTGCATAAGTCTGATAAGTTGATTAAGTTTCAACACACCCTCATGGGCATCACAAGTACAAGCCGGCAACAGAGTCAAAGTATCAAATTCCCTCCATAGGGAATTCAACTTATGATAATAATCAGGCACAGACAATTCACCTTGTTTAAGACCATTAATTTTGTGAATCACATTAAAAATAACAGAACCATCAATCTTATCATAAGTCTCTTGTAATTCATCCCAAACCTCAGAAGCAATTTCTGAGTAAACATGCCCTAAGTACAACTTAGGGGACAAAGACCCAATAATCCAACCAAGAACAATGGCATTACATCTCTCCCATTGCTAGGCTAGGATAGGACTAGTCACAGGTTTGAAACAAGACCCATCAACAAACCCCATCTTATTTTTTTCTTTTTAAAGCAATTTTCATAGCAGTAGACCACATCTTGTAATTATCAGACCCAGTAAGTTTAAAAGGCACAATGGAAACACTAGAACTATCACCAGAATGCAAGTAAAGAGGATTGCCAGCATCCAAAGCACTAATCAACACCTCAGCCATAAGAGAAGAATAAAACAAACAGATAACGGATACCAAAGAAATAACAAGAAATACCAGACAGATGCCAACTAGCTAACAATAACAAAGAAACAAGTAAACAACTGAAATAACAACAAGAAATACCAAACAGATACCAATTAACTAACAATAACCAAAAAACAATTAAACAACTAAAAAACACAAAAGAACTCACACCCAGTTCAACTGTAGTGCCCAGTTTAACACCTGTATGTTGGAAGAGCAAGTTTTCGTACCTCTCAAGGAGGCAGGTCAAGATGTTACCCACAGCGTTTGCGATGTTACAACTATGACACTCAGGGAATTAAGAGAAGGAAAGTCTTACAGTGCTATGAGATACGCATTGGAAGAAACAGATCACCAACACTCTCGATTCACTTAGTCAAGAGTGTTAGTAACCAAGAAAGAGCCCCAATAACACCTCAGGAACCACCAGAACCAAGATCCCCAAATCGACAAATTAGGGTTTCAAGAAACCCTAACTGACAAATCCAAGAATTACCTCAAAACCAACGATTAACACTACGGCCGTTGAGATAACAGCCACAATAGAGCCTAAAAGCACTCAAATCAAGAAACCCCCAAAATCAAGACCAAACCCTAGAAACCCTAATATCAAGAACCAACGGTGATCAAAGCCGTGGCTCTGATACCTGTTAAAACTATGAATCTAATACCAAACACAACCACAACACAGCTGATTCACCCAGCCAACCACCCCTTGGTGAAATCTTTTATTAACTGAATATGCAAGAAGATGAGTCCACAAAACGTGTGCTCACCAAACAAATACAACCAGAAAAGATAGCCCCCTTCAAAAGGATTCTATCTATCTCACTACAAGAATCTGTTATACAAAACAACCTCACTACAACCCTCTTAACAAAGAAACCACACTAAAGTAGATGATCAAAGAATGAATACAAGACTAATAACAAACCCTAGAGAGAAGATATTATTTGTGTGAGAAAAGTGGAAGCTGTTATCAGACGGCTAGGGCTGGGATCCAGCTTATATAGATACTAGTTTCACTTCAGCCCTTGAAGAACTCAATACCTGTCAAATAGCGCTAAACAATAAAACATTAGCAATAAGTGACACATTAAGTCCCTAGACTTAATATGTCACAATACCATAGACATAAGCTTGCACAAAGCGACTAATTCCAATAGTTATGAATATATGAAACCTAAAAACATGCTAACTGAATCATTGTAATCATGTAATCGTTATGCTAATGCCTCGTTAATATATAAGTATGTATACACTTGAATTAAAGAAGTTATCACAACATGAAATCATAAACATCGTTAACCTATGTCGTACCATGGTTTCTTGTTCAAATCGACCTAATTATGCCAAGCCCTAATGTTGTCATTAAATCAGTAATAAGAACCTAAGATTGACATTAATTATGTGTTGGAAAACCCTAGCATTATTTAAAGGTGATTAGAGCTTAAAAGGATTAAGGTGTGGTTGTTTCTGTCTCACATAGTTACTGTCAGAAATTTTGGTTCGGGTTGATGGTTGTCTAAACGGATGTTTCCAACGTGTGATTAAGTGAATTTTGAGTCTAAACATGAGTACTACTTGTCTACTTTCTGGAAATATAAAGTTTATGGTGATTGCAGGTCGGGAGATAAGCTTTTTGATTTTTACAAGATTAAGTGTCAAAACTGTAATTGGGATGTCTGAAAATCAGTAGACGTTTTTGATTTTTAATTTCCAAACCATAAGGAGTTAGAAGGTCTCCTTCTACAGGAATAATAGGTTATGTGTGACTTCCTGGAATTTTTGTAGATTTTTCTGAAATGTTAAAATGGGTGTGATAAATGTAAACTTTTGGGGTGTTTCTGCAGATCCGAAATCTGAACTAGTTTTATAATGAATTTTTAGTCTATAGTTCTACCACCTAGAAAATTCTATAAAAATTATACAAAGTAGTAAACATATATATCTACATGGGGAAATTATTCTAAGACCCCAGGAGATGCACAAGTATACTTTAAAAATCCGGAAATATGATACATGTTTTGATAATACAAGCTGAATTTTCCTAAAAGGTGAATTACACACTTAAAGTTTATTATCATTAATATGAGTAACATAATCATAATGAATCTTTAATTAAGTGTTTAATACAGTAAATAAACCACCTATGATCTATATAACCTAATATGATATTTAATTTGACTACTACATGTTTAAGTATGTTAAAAACCCTAATTTACTACTATTGGGAATTATAACCAAATTAAGCATGAACACTTGATTATTAATTCGTATAGGTTCCGTGAAGCGTGAGTGATCCGTGACTCTTCTTGTGTGACCTTTCTTTCTTTGTTATTTGCATTTCAATCAGGTACAAATTTCTGACCTTTATAGTAAAGGTTTCTCATGATCTCTTTTTCTTTGCTATCTTTCATTATTAGGGTTCCCTATGAGATTGCTATGAAACCCTTTTGTTTCTGAACCTTTTCTGTATGAACCTTTGTTATCTGAACCTTCTGATTTGGACTTATGATATGAACCTCTGATATGTATTTCTGACCTGATTATTATGACCTAAGTTCTGTATCATTTTATGATATTATGTATGACCTATTCTAGTTTGACACCCGAGCCAAATTTATTTCACCAGGCATGGGGGTTCCATGTCCGTGTCAGAGATGCACCTCTGACATGACTCTAGGGCAGTAGAGTGATGTTCTGCCACGTCCCTTTGATTGGTCTGCATGTGAATGGGTAGGGGCGTATGGATGCATCCTAGATCTGTTTCTATTTCTGATATGATATGATATGATATGATATTGTCTAGTGAATGTGGCTGTGTATGAAATACACGTCCTTCACATTTCTGGGAGCTAGCTACTCCACCCATATGAGGACACCCCTCATTATTGACTGATTATCTGAGAGGTCTTCCCTCTATATGTTTATGAAGCTATATGAATTATGATTATGATATGATATCTGTTTCTAGGCTCGTGGTAGATGACTATCCTTTACCTTTACCTTTATTTCTGTTTAAGTTACTTTGATTATATTTCAGTTATTTCCGTTACACCATATTCTTTATTCGTTTCTGTTTCATATTACTTTGTTGTTATATCTGTTCACTGAGCTTGTAAAGCTCAGCCGCATTTCCTTTTCCTGCGGTAGGTTTTAGTAGAAGCTGAGTTATGGGTGGAGAGTACTTTGGACTTAGAAAACTACACTTTGGTAGCTATTATGGATTTAGAGATGACTAGAAGAGATATGCATTTTCAGACTTAGTATTTTATTGTTGTTCCTTTGTAACCTTGTATTTTTAGATTTTCCTTTATAACCTTTAAGATTCAACTATATTATTTAAGTCTTGTGCTTGTGTTTGCTCTGATATGTCACCATAATGTAATACTTCTACCTTTATCGGGTTGGGGTGTTACATCTACAGGCGCAGCTTCATTTCCCAGAAGCCACTCAGTTGTGTCAACAATAGCATTCTCCATTAGGTTCAAGCTTTCCGAACACACTCTCTTCTTAATATTGTATTTTTTTCATCTTATTTTTCATGTCATATAAGCAATCCTCTAATGCATTGTGTGCATCCACTCTATTCTTAAATTCTTGGTCCTTAAGTTTGTACTTCTTAGCATCATTTACCATCTTCTCAATATCTTCCGCGGAGAGTCTTCCATTTACGTCCCCTATGGTGAGTTTTTTAGTCTTACCACTTGATAAGATCTTAGCTGTAACAATGAGGATACCATTGGAGTCTATTTCAAAGCTTACCCAAATTTTAGAGACTCCTCTCGGAGCAAGTGGTATTCCATACATTGTAAATTTCCCCAACAAATGGTTATCTGCACATCGGGGTCTTTCACCTTGATACACTTCAATGTCTAAGTAAGATTGATTGTCTTCGACAGTACAATATCTGCGCATCGGGGTCTAATGCATTGTGTGCATCCACTCTATTTTTAAATTCTTGGTCCTTAAGTTTGTACTTCTTAGCAGCATTTACCATCTTCTCAATATCTTCCGCGGAGAGTCTTCCATTTACGTCCCCTATGGTAAGTTTTTTAGTCTTACCACTTGATAAGATCTTAGCTGTAACAGTGAGGATACCATTGGCATCTATTTCAAAGCTTACCCAAATTTTAGAGACTCCTCTCGGAGCAAGTGGTATTCCATACATTGTAAATTTCCCCAACAAATGGTTATTTGCACATCAGGGTCTTTCACCTTGATACACTTCAATGTCTAAGTAAGATTGATTGTCTTCGACAGTACATTATCCACTGGTTTTCCTGGTAGGAATTGGAGTATTCCGTGGGATCACAACATCAACTAAATCTCCATGTATATCTGTACCAAGTGACAAAGGGGTTACATCCAATAGAAACAAACTTTTAACACTCTTATCTGCGTTACCACTTAACTTTGCTGCCATAACTGCAACACCATATGCAACAGCCTCATCAGGGTTGACACTTGATGAGTCTCGTATTATACATATTTTTACCCCCGATATTATATAAAATATATGATAAATAACCATGTTATTAGGACTTTTGGAATTTAATATGAAAATATATGTGTAGGATGATAAATTGGAGAAAAGTACAAGAAACGCACGAAAATGATGACTTTATGGACATATAAGGAAAAAGACATAGTTTGGACTAAAGCACGCCGCTTATAGGGATAAAGAGCGCCGCTTACAGGTGTTCTTGGTCAACTATATATACACGAGTCAAACATGAAGAGCGCCGATTATATATTATAAAGGCGCCGGTAACGCGAAACAAAGCTCGCCAGTTTTACACCAAATGCTCGGCGTACTTCACACGACAGTTATATCTTCTACATTAATAAGCTACTTCAATGATGAGACCGATCATTTGCTTGAATTAACTGATCAGGGCTATGTTAGGGTTCCATTTACACTATATATAGAGGCACAATTCGTGACTCTAAGACACACCACAACAAAGTACCACACTTGATCATAAGAAGAAGTTTAGTAGTGGTTTGCACCAAAACTACTAGCTAAAGCCAGAGAAATACTTGGAGCAAGCAGTTGGAACGTGAACACACTTGGAAAACTCGGTATAATGACAACATCACTTTTTACTTAGTTTACTTTCCCATGAATATGGAGTAGTACTCTTATGTTTGTTAGAGGCATCTTTGCCATGATTTGAACTGTTTATGTATTATGACTATTGAATCTATCTTTTATGTATTTGATATATTATGGTTTAGACTCCTATCATATGTCTTGATTGGTCATTATAATTGTTTACAGGTCGAAAGATGCAATTAACTTGATTATATTATGAATCGTCTGTCTATAACGAGTCATTGCTATACTTGTGAGAATTGGATAGTAAAGCATATGATAACCTCAACCATAACATGTTTAAGACCTGGCCTCACGTCTAGCGACTTGGTTAGGAGAAATACATACTTGATACTTCATGCTTGGACATACTTTATGCACTTTATGTATCTAGGATCATAGGCTGAAAGGAGATTCTTTTATATCAAGGAGATATAATAGTTTACATGATCACCAGTCATGCTTTGCTTTTATGCTTTGTCCAAGTATTGTCTATGATACATATGCTCATTCATCTTATGTGCTCTGCCTTTAACAAACATATTTTTAATATCAATTGGGAAAACATTTCAAAAATCTTAAATCCAACAAAAACGGTTTTAGTGATAAGTGACAATCATTGGAATCTAATTTTGTTACCTTTAGCTAACTATAAGAACAATCACCTCTCTTGGGACGACCTGGTCTTACTTCAAACCTTTACTATAAACGGGGGTTATACTTTACCCATGTGTTTTATGAATTAATGAAATGGTAAAATTAGTCTTTTAAATTTAAAGCTTTTGAAACACATCAAAGTTTTTGGCACCGTTGCCGGGGAGGTTAGATTTGATCAAATTGTTAGTTTTATGCATTTTGCAAAGGAAAAAATTACTTAATTCTTGTTAAAGTTTTGAAAATTTCGTTTCTGAGACACAAAGAGCGTCGGTTTTTCAGATAAAACCACCGATCAAATGATACAGTAAAAGAACAGTTGGATTTGATTTCACAAAACCCCAAAAACAATCTTGTATAATGCTTTTTACAGAATTTGAGCACATAGGACTCATGTTTCTTGTGTTTTTATTGTCTGAATTAATGCATGAGTATATAATGCACATTGAAATAAAAAATACAAAATATTTTGTTTTTACTTTTTAGTTATTTTCTTGCAAATGTTTTACCGGATTGCTTTATTGAATGAAATGATTATTGCAATATGTTTTCAATTATTATCTGAATTTATAGAAAATGATATATCTTATGAAGAACTGCTAAAACCCAGAAACACGCCGGTTTTATACCTAAACTCGCCGAACTTCTGAAGAATTTCAAATAAAATGGCTACAAAGTCACGTAACCACCGTGCTTTTATTAAAACTCGCCGAACTTTTCTGCAAAAATCTTTTCAGAAGACCTATTTCATTTCTATGATTTGTAAACAGATGCATATCTTGGCATATATCAGTTATATGAGGTTATTGGAGTATGACTATGAGCTTATAACTTATTTGACTAACCTGCTAATGTTTCATTTGATGTTTTTGCACATTTTAGCTATGTTAGGCATGGATCACAACAATAGGCTAGGAAAGAGGTTAGAATTGGAGAATAGCTGTGGATGGCTAGATGAGTCAGAAAGTGTTGGAGAAAACAACTATTCAGAATCAGAAACATTTGATAGTGGTATGAAAATTGATCAGAGGGTACACACTTTTGGAAAAATGGACACCCCAGATTGTTGTTTGAAGTTTCTGACACCATGTTATGTAGAGGAATTATATGCCTCTGATGCTGTTGCAGACCTTGATTACAATAAAAATTTGCTACATAAGGAATTCTTTAAAAAGTTGGGAGTACAATGTGAGAAAAGAGAAGATGGAAGTATGGTTGTTACCAAGAAACTCTTAGTAAGTTTGAATAATGAGTTGTTTCTGGTAGAATTCTATGTTAATCCTGATGAAAATGAATGGGAACCTAATGTAATAGTTGGGATACCTTTCGTAAGATTGGCTAGAAGTATTGTGGACTTTGCTAATGGTTTATTAACCATATGGCCTGATGCAACTATAATTGATAATGATTTACAGCATCTAGATGAGTTATTGGCTGGAATTTGTGAGGATGATTTTCCACCACTTTTAGACAATACATTCACTCTAGTAGCACCTGAGTTTGAATACAAGATGGAAAAAAGTAAGAGAGTGAAAAACAAACCCCAACCAATTTACAAAATGAAGTATGGAGATGAAGGACCTTCATTAACCATAAACCGACCCATAACTAGGGATGAACTAACTAAAGAAGAAATGGAAGCTGATGTGTATGCTAGGATAATGTTACTGAATGAGAAAATACCAATCATTGAAACCTTCAAACATGCAGACAAACACAAAAAGATTTTGGATAGTATTCTCATGGATAGACTTAAGCTGGATGGGGAAGTAGAAGATGAAAGTGAAGAAAAAGCTGCAGCACATGTAGTTAGAGGGTATAAAGTACTTAGGGAACTTGATGACCCAGGATGCTTTGTGTTTCCAATACGTTTGGAAGGTGAACTAACCTATTATGCTTTGGCTGACACTAGATCAAACATAAATATGATGCCCTACAAAATTTATGAGTTGCTGGAAAGAGGGAAGGTTAGACCAAAGATTGATAAAATTAGGATGTTTGATATGTCTTAGGCTGAGACAATGGGGAGATTTCTAGATGTTCTATGTCAAGTTAGTACCCACACTATCCTAGCCAACTTTATGCTACTTGATATTCCTATTGACAAGAATGCACCACTTATTGTTTGAAGAAGTTTCATGCATACTTTGGGTTCAACACTTGATAAAAGAAAGAAGAGGTTAACAACTTTTGATGGAGTGGTTCATAACCATTTTGAAACTGCAAAGATTAAAAGGACTAAAGAAGATGATAGTGATAGTGAAGATGAAGAGGAATTCACACCAAAAGGGGATGAGAATGGTAAACCAATCTATGGACCAATTCGTCCTAAGTTTTTTGATTATGAGGACCCCATGGAAAGAGCATTGGCTGAACAAGAATATCTAAATCCATTTAGAAATGTTTGTGTATGGAAGAAGATTACTTCTTTTCTTGGAGCATTACCATTATCTATCCAAAATACGGATTGAACTCCAAACTATTCTATAGGTATTACCAAAGGAAAAGGGGATAGAAAATGGCATGTCAATATTAAAATTGTTGATCTCTTTGGCAATGGATTTGAAAAAGGTTTTGAGACTAAGCACACTAAGAGGAAGCCATCTGGTTCCTACAAGCTGGGTGACATCATGTCACCAGAGCATTTTTCTGCCTGAAACACCAAAGTAACACCCAAAAATGGAGTTGAAACAATGCTCCTTTCTTAAACTTTTATTTTCTGTGTTATCTTTCAAATTTTGAATAAGTTGTATCTCAAGCTTATGCTTGATGAGTATGCCTCTGAAAAGAGATAAATGAACAACCTTTGTGTATATTTATTTGCTCTTTAGTTTATTACTTATCTAAAAGATCAAAGCATGTGTAAAAAAAACTGCAAAAATAAATCGCCGCTCTTTTAATTAAGATCGCCGAATTTTTAACGAGGGAAGTCTTTATAACTCAAAAACTAAACATTTTGACCTTACGCGCTAAAAATAAAAACACCGAAACTCTCACACACAAAACAAAACCGAAGATCTTCTTGAACAATCTGAGGAAATTTTAAAAATCTAAAACCAATATCAAGACAATAAGGGTAACTTTATACTTGTCTTGATCTTTTGTAAAATTTTATTAGGGTTTCTATAAACTTAGGGTTTGATGTTTTTGTATTTTAGATGTTTTATGCTTAATTTTAGGTTGCTTTACATGATTTTTAAGTTTTCCCCTTGGTTAGTTATAGAATTATGATCATTTTCATATTTAGGTATTTTCTGTGCCCTAATGTGAACAATTGCCATGTTAGGAGGATATTGTGATTGATTTAAGCGTTTGCTTATGAGCTTATGGTAAGAATACATGATTTAGGAAGCGATATGAACATGTAGGAAGAGATGTTTTGATCATGAATGCATAATTTCTGAGTCTAAGATGCTTTAATGTTATTCTTACACAAATAAATTGATACTTAAGACTACTTTTGAGATGATAGAGACTATATGAGGGTAGAATTTTTTATGCCTTAATAAGATGAGATGGTTCTTGAATATTAGAACAAAGGATTTAAGTGCAGAGCATAAAAATCGCCGGTCTTGTAGGCCAAGACCGCAGATATTTTATTAAAAACCGTAGAACATTTTCATAAGTTTGAAAATTTTGTCACGTAATCGCCGGTTTTATTCTTAAAACCGCCGTTTTTCTGGAAATAATTGAACATAGTTGACTTGAAACTTTCTTAATTGATTGCACATTGGATGTCTGTGTTTTCTAACAACTAATGTTGCTTGTTTGTGAATGTTTGAGTAGAATATACCAGGAGAAAGCTCTATGGTAGCATCCAGGACTAGGTGAGCACTTAAAAACCCCAAGAGAGAACCAGAAGATCACCCTAATTTATTATGGAGGGGTGCTACTAAACTGCAAAAGAAGAATTTCAACACTATCCTGAACAGGTTATACTTCAGAAGTATTGATGTACCTAGGGCATTGAACTGGACAACCCTAAAGACTCTTAGTTGTGATGAGATAATGAATGATGTGCTGATGGTGAAGAAGGTGATAGGGGATGAGTTTGAAACATCCCAGATGTGGAGAAAAGCTGTTGAAATCAGGGAACCAATATACATTGAATGGTGCTTGGTGTTCTTTAACTCATTGAGAGTTAAGCAGGATATCTCTGATGAGGAAGCTAAGACTGGAACTTTCATGAAATTCAGACTTGGAGGAGTTGAGAGAAGAATAACTTTGTTTGAGTTTGGGAAGCTGTTAGGTTTGTACACTGAAAAGGAGCTACAGAATGAGAAGTTGGAAAGGTTGGTAGTTGAAGGAGGAAGAACAGGAGAGTTTGATGGAGATAAGTTCTGGACAAAGATAAGTGGGGAGGATGTGAGAGTGTATGGAAAATCAAGGACCATGTATTGCAGATTTTACACAAAATTCTTGTGAAATATGTTTTCCATAGAGAGTATTTTGAGCAATATGTGCTAGATCCTGAGCTTTTTATAATGTATGTGTATGTGAGGGTCAAGGACTTGAGTGGGCTGAATTTAACATGGTTGATTGCCCTGCATTTGTGTTACCAAGCTGTGACTGCTGGAGGTTCAATAATTTGTTGTGGACACCTGGTTTCTAGGATTGCAAGAAGTCTGGGTTTGTTTAAAAAGGAAGAGATGGAGCTATTTGGAAAGCCAATCCTGTGCAAGTCTGTGGAATTAAAGAGCTTTGGATATTTGAGGGAGGATGAGACTGGACTGATCAAGGGACTTCTTGAAGCAATGGAAGTAGAGCCCTTGTGTATGATGGAAGGAGAAGAGCAGGAGTAAAAACCCGCCGGGGTTTCTGGATAAACACGGCGTGGTTCTATGTGATGATGACCAATCTGTTGGTCTTTATTTGAAACAATTTCAAACATGTTTTAAATAAAATTAATGGTCTGTATGGGGGTACCTCTGTTGGTACCCAATCACTAAACAATTTGAAACACTTGCACCACCACCACCACGATGGGCACAATGGTTGCCAAAGCTTGAACAAATTTGATCTAACAACTCTTTTTTTGTATTTATAATAACTAACGTAATGTGTGGTGACACATTACATATTTTGTGGAAATTGTTTGTTGAATGATGTATGAATACAGTATGTGAAAGAATGATCCAGAAAATGGACAAAAACTTGGAGACTCCTCGGGCAAAAAGAAAACATACCCAGGAAGTACCGTTATCCTTTATTTTTCCCGTTATACTTTATTCTTAATTCTAAAGCATTAGGGACAATGCTTAACTTAAGTATGGGGGAAGATAACTTGAAAAATAAATTAAAACTTATGCTAAAACATGATTTTTTTTTAAAACTGTTACAACAATGTTGCATAAAAGCGCCGCTTTTGGCAAAAGAACGCCGTGGTTATAATGAAAGACTGATGCACATTCTAATAATGTACGCCGATTACGGGGGTAGAATAAAATTGAAAATAACTAAAAGATTTTAAAGAAAATGTATCTGAGACAATCGTAAGAAGTCTGAATCGGGATTAATGACATTATTTGCACATTTCATGACCATTACCACTATAAATGTGAGGGATTCGAGCCTATATTGGCATATACCTTCTATGCTTGATTTCTTGGTTTATGAGTGTGCCGATAATTTATGTGATTCTAGAACTTGTATTAGAAATTATTATGAGACCGCAGTGAGATCACATTCGTGTGATATAAGTATTTTTATATGATAAGAGGCAAAAATTAGGAAATACACTAATGAGTGTGTAAATACTCATCATTTTTGGTCAATCTAAACTGCAAAAACAGTTAAAAACACTCAGAAATGCATCAAAATATAGAAAACATCTCAAAATTGTGTTTTATATGTTTCAGATGCAAAATGAGTAAAAATAGATGAAAAACGAACAAAGTTTGCATAATTGACAGTTTCAGTCCCTCAAGTTTCAAAATTTGTCAAAAATAGTCCCTGGTTATTCAAAACATGGAAAATTGTCATTCAAGGTCCCTGTGTTATTCTAAATTGTAAAAGTGGTCCTTGAATAAAACTTTTTATCAATTGGCAAGATTAGTCCCTGAAGTTTCAAAAATGGCAAAAATGACCTCTTGAGTTTTAAATTTTGGAAAATTATGTGGAAAACTAGAAGGGGGGGTTGAATAGTTTTGCGTCTTTTTCGTTTAATAAAAGTTTGCTTTCAAAGAATTAATGGTAATCGGAAAAACCTTTGAAGCTAAAGTATAGATACAAATTAATTTACCTATATCACATAGATACTACTTATTTAAAGTGTTGAATAGAAATTATAATTTCATATATCTCACTTAATTATAAGTAAGTATTTATATATGTATATGTGTTTTAATAATTGTATATACTTATATTTTACTAATGTATAATTAAGGTTTTAAATGGAACCTAGTTTGATCTTTATGTGAAATCAATATATGCACAACACACAATAATAATAATGTACGAGAAGCAAGTAAGTAAACAAGTAAAGAATGAGAGATGGAAAGATCAAACCGAGAGACAAAGGATTTATAGTGGTTCGGCTACAAGGACACCTTCCTTGCCCTACTCCACTCCCCGAGCACCGAACTCGAGAGTTTTCTTCACTAAGTCAATAACCTCCTTTATGGCGGAGAAAACCGTACACACCAAAAGCTTACACCAATTAACGACACAAAGCAAAATGTCGAGTTCTAATCGTAGCTAGAACCAATCTCACACCAACTATCACACCACAACTTCTTCACACCTTTTACTTCTTCTATACTTCTTCACACCACAAGTATCTTCACGCCTTCATAAAATACTTCACGACTTCAATGTCTTGCAACTTCACAACTTCAAAGCACCAATGTCTTCACAACTTCAAACCAATAATGTCTTTGCACCTTCAAGCCACTAGTGTCTTCACAACTTTAATCTACTAATGTCTTCTAGTCTTCTCCACTTGGAAGCTTCAATTACTTCACTACTAGTCACTATTGCTACTCTCTCCTATCTTCACTACTATCCAACACTACTTCTTCACTTCAAGTTCCACTTCACACTTACAACAATTCTAGATTCTACAACTAAATCTAGCTAACTAATACATACACCTTATTCACCAAAATATGAAAGATCAACAAGATGAAACAAACAAACAACTTAGATAGCAAGATGATACTAAGTTGTAATACTTCTAATAGAAGTATTCTTCTCTTTGCACTTGAGTGTTGAGGCTTGAATCACTTTGAAACAAAGATCAAAGTATATAAGGTCAAAGGATTTTTAGAGGATGGAGAAGGATCTTTAGATCAGAAAGTTTATAGTGCAAAAATGTGAGAAAAATATGTGAAATGATTCAATATTTATAGGGCCAGAAAATACTGTTCTGGAGCGTGCCGGTCCCCTTAATTAGGGGGCGGTCCCCTTAATGATTAAGGGGGCCGCCTAGTAAAATTAAGGGGGCCGCCCTCCTGAACGTTGTATTTTCTTGTCCTTTTATGAGGGATATTGTTCTGGATTAGATTTGCCATTTTTGGTTGAAAATTTGAATTCACAAATTTGTAATGATTTAAACATATTCTTTTAATGTCAAAAATGTTTTACAAAATTTATAAAATGTTTTGTGACATTTTACAAATATCTAGTGATTAACAAAAGTGTTCCTTTGATTTTATACTACATTAGACACTTTGTTTATTCATACCTTAAGTGATTAATTGGTAAAGATGAATATTTACTACTAAATACTTGTTTATGTCATAATCTTTGGTTTGATGAGTTTAGGTTTTGTGATTATCAAAACATAGAGATATCGAAAGATATGAATAACGTTTTTAGTCATATATTTATATCAACAAATTACATAAATGGTCCTTGGGAATTCACAAGTTATCAAGTTTGACCTTTGGATAAAAAGTTTGAGGAAATTACAGTTTTGGTCCCCCAAGTTTCAAAAATGGCAAAAACAGTCCCTGGGCATTTTAAATTGGAAAAACTAACATATATAGCCCTTGTACTATTTATCTTGGCTAATCAAGTCCTTTTTGATAACTTTTGGAAAATTACACTTTTTCCCCTCAACTTTGTAAATTTGGCAAAAATGGTCCCTCAGATGTAAAAACTTTGAGAAAATCAATTTTTATCCTTGTGCTACTCATCTTTGGCAGAAATGGTCCTTGGTTGGAAAGTTTGGTGAAATTACATGTTTGGTCCCTGAAGTTTACAAGTTTGGCAGATTTGATCCTTGGAATTTCAAAAGTGGAAGAAGTCAACTGTGGTCCTTATACTATTCATCTTTGGCAAGAGTCACCCTTTGTGACAACTTTGGAAGATTGGCAAAACAGGTCCTCAAAATTTAGCATATTACACTTTTGGTCCTTGTATAAATTTCACAAACCAAACGGATCCCTTTCTTATTATAAAACCCCAAACCAAAGCCTAATCCAACTCCCTTGCCTGGCCCAATCACCCAGCTCACACCCTTTGATATCAAACTAGGGGTCAAATTTTGACCCTGTGGTCAAACCCGATCAACCATCACCACAAAACCACCTCCCTCTCCCAATACCGCCCTGCAAAACCACCCCACTTTCCAGTCACTTCCCACCGCCCACTCCACCACTATTACCTAACAAAACAAGCCTCAATTAATGCTTCCCCCTCCCTGTGCACGTAAACAGTCCAATTGGCATTATTTTTATTTGGCGCCAAAATTGATTTAAACGGCCAAGATTAAATGTGATGATCCAATGGTTCAGAAGGAAGTGGGAGAGGCTCAACGGGATCCAAGGAGCTCAAAAACTCACCTATAAATAGAAGAGAAGCATGAAGGAAGAAGTATTAGTCTAATTTAGTAAAATGTATGTCGTATAAGTTGATTTCAAATTTCTAGTGTATGATTTAGCTTTTAAGTTCTGTATTAAGCATTTTCAGTGTATCCTTAACTTTTTTTAATAATCAAAGTCAAGTTTCAGTTGTTATCTCAGTTTATGCCATTTTCATTTTTATTTCAAAAATCTAAATAAGCTTTATTGTTGTTGTTTGATCATATGGACTCCTAGGCACATATAAGCTCCTAGAAAGCTTATAAAAGCTTTTAGAAACCTTTAAAAACAGCTTAGTATCATAAACCAAAAAAATACAAAAAATCAGAAAAATAAAAAGAAAATAAAATAATAATGAAGATCATGAAGAAAGCAATGGAGCAGGGTGAATCATGGATGGCCCTGGGTTAGTGAACCTGTGGAGGTTCTATAGGAGGTAGTTCTGTGGTTCTTTGTTCTTGGAAGAAAGCTTGGAAGGCATTTGTAAGCTTGAATCTCTCCATTCCATCTTTTCTAGTGTAACAATAGTTCATTATTGCTTATTTTGCTTCCTTATAGCTTATTAGGTTGTTATTTATCAGAAGATTGTGCTTAAACTTCCTTTTACATGAGTTTCTTCATATCTGTCTAAATTAAGTAGTGTTTGGTTCTAGCTGATAATCTGTGTTCCAAGTAGTTTATGTTGTTGTTGTTGCTTGATACATGTCACAATAGGGTCTAGTAACTCAGAAATACCACAAAAACTTGGTCTTGTTTCATCAAAAGTCAAAATCACTTAGCATTAGGCCAAATTTACCCTCTGTGTTGGTTAAAGAGTGGCATATGCCCCATTTCCATTCATAAGTGAGTGGTTTAGCTTATTTTGGCCTTAACATAGCTCATTAAACCATTTTCAGTCATAAAATCAGGATTCAAATTCATTTTAATCAACTGAGAGCAAAAATCAAAAAGTCAAAATTCATAGTGTTTTCAGAAAACCAAAAATGGGAAGATTTATTGTGATTCTTGTGTTAAGATTGGGACCCTGAGCTTTTCACAAGTCTTAGTTTATTAGCTTATCTTTCAAAACCTACCATCAGCTTATTTTTGTGAATTTTATACAAGCTTGTGCAAGTGCTTCTTTAAGCCTGCAGGGCAACTTTACCTTTTGCACCAGGGCACTTTGTGCATTTGGTCAAGATTTCAAACCCCCTCCAGGAGTCCAGGGTGCAAACCAAAATATCAGACCTTGTTTTTTAGCTTTTTGGAAAGCTTATCAGCTTGTCTTTTTAGGATTAATCATAAAATTGGATCTCAGTACTAAGTAGCATAGCTTATTTGGCTTTGAAAGTTTGCTTATTTCAACTCTTTATACTGAGTCATCAGTATAAGTGACCCATATTCCCAAGACCATAGCTGACTTATTAGTGGGCCCCACCCCTAGCATTTTTGCCTTTTTGGAAACCCCATAAGCCCAGCCTTAAGGTTCTGAGCTTAATTGCTTAATCTTGGCTTATTTGGTAGGGCTGCAAGCAGCTTAAACCTTGTCCCATATCACTGAGTACACTGAGTACTCAGTGTTTGACCACAAGTTCCAAGCACCACCAAGTGCTAAAAAATAAGCAATAAGCCCAGCTTATTGGCTTATTTGAAAGTTGACCAGTCCACCTTCAAGGTTCAATCCTTGCTTTGGACCCCCCCCCCCTTTACTTCTGTGGACCCCACAGAGGTCCAAAACCCCTTTGTTTGGCCTGTCTTGGCCTAGTAGTGCGATAAGTGCTTATTTGTTTATAGAAGCTTATTCTGAGTGCTTATTTGTGTCATTTTCCTTATTTCAAGTCATTAATCATCTGTTTATGCTTAATTGTTCATTTCAAAGCTTTTTCATAAGTCCACAAAATCCTAATAAGCTTATAAGTCAACTGTTAAGCACAAGGGGGAGCACATAGCTTATTAATAAGCTATAACAAAAGTGTTTTCATAAAAGTTGTTCATTTTTAGCTTATAGTCATCTGTCAATAAGAAAAACCAACAAAAACCCAAATTTAAAAATAGTGATAGCTTCTATTTAATAGGATTTATCTTTTTAATTTTTCTTTTAAGCTTATTATTAAGCACTTCATCATCTTTATATTTTTCTTAATGTTCTTTTACCTTAAAGTATTTTCAGTAATTTTCCTAGATTTTTCTCTTTTTATTTAATAATTATTAGAATTAAAATTATTTTAATTAAATAATTAAGTAATATTAGTAATTAAATAGTTTTCTCAATTTTTATTTAACAACAGTACCTTTTTATATTTTTCCTAGGTTTTATAAATCATTTAGTATTTTTAGAAAATAGTTTCTTAATTACTACTGTTCACTTTTTAATTTTCTTAATTAATTTAGTTAAATTAGATATTAATTAATAATTAAGTAAATAATTAGTAAAATAGTCTAAATATAATTTTTTGAAACTTTTTATAATATTTTAGGATTTCTGTGATGGTTAATTAGTTTTTATAAATTTTCTCATAATTTTCTAAGTCATTTAGGTATTTCTAGTAATTAAAAAGTAGATTTAAAATAGTTTTTATTAATTATTAAATAGTTAAATTAGTTTTTAATTAATAAAAAAAATAATAAAATAATCAAAAAAATGATTTTCTTTTTAATTTTACTTTCTTTTAATATCAAGTTTGTAAAATTTTCATTTGCACCCCCTGTAGTTGTAAATTGTTTAAAAACTCACCTTTTCTTCAGTCTGCAGTTATTTCTGATTTCCAATTTGCATACGTGTAATTATATCTGTGTATCTGTTACTGTTAATATTGTTTCAATTGTCCAAATACCAAGCAATCAGTAGTATAATCACTTCCCAATCACCTTTGGTTACTGTCCTCAGTGCCACTCATTCTCAAAAACGTTTTCAAACACCATTTCAATCTCGTCGGGACATAACGACCCGGGGATTAACTATACTATCCACGGAGCATTGACTCTAGGCAATTTGACTTTGTTGACCAAATCACTTGGTCAATAATACCTGACCGTTTAGAGCCAATCAAATTTGGCGCCGCTGCCGGGGAGGTTGTTGCGTGTTTTAAAATCGTTTTAAGTTTAGTTGTTTTCAAAACCCTCCCTGTACAAATTTCACCACTTTTGTAAAAAGTTTTTGTAAAAATATCAATCATATCAAAAAAGTTCATTAACACTTTTCCTAAAGTGTTAACAACACCAAAAAAAATCAAAAACAACAAAACAAATCGTGATGTTAAATTACTTCGGTTTCTTTAAGATTACAACCTACACAGGTGGAATACGGAAGTTCTGACATTAAATTGCGAACTGAAGAGAGATTCATTCTTCTCTCCCGCCACCCTGCGAGTAATTTTAAAGAGGTCGATTTCGGTTAACGAATCGATACCAAAAATATTTCCCAAAGTTTTCTTCACACACACACGAAAAGCCCAAAAACAATTTTTCTGTTAATAATAATTACATAAAATCTTACCACCGCAAACCAAGGCAGAACACCTACCAACTGGGGGTGTGAACATAATAAGTTCCCAAACATAAGATTAAAACTTGCCATTGTATCCCTGTGAGTGGTGTAGCTTTTTCAAAGAAGCTATTCACTTGTGATTATTGGTTTAAGTTCCCTGTTGTTTTGCCTCGAATTTGTTTTGAAAAATTGGTTTTAGTGCATGCGCACTCGTTCACAAACAAAGCATAAAAATCAGAAAAACGTACCCGAGCTACGTACTGTTATTGAAGAACCAAAAACAGAAATGGACGACGGGCCACCACCACCCCTAACCCTCCCAAGGATGAGCCACTTCCCGATCTCCGAACGATGGAGGAGTTGTGTCAGCCTACCATGCGAGGGAGGGGCGGACCTATTGCACCACTCACTGTTGAGGCTACGGACTTTGGCCTCAAGCACCACATGATCCAACAAGTCCAGAATTCGTGTCAATTTCACGGATTACCGGGTGACGATGCTAACAAGCATCTTAACAAATACCTTACCGTCACCCAAAGCATGAAACAACACGGTGTCACCGATGATGCCCTCCATCTGTATCTCTTCCCCTATTCTCTCACCCATCATGCCACTACTTGGTTTGACCGACTCCCAAAGAATTCTATTCGTACTTTTGATGAAATGGTAAACAAGTTTTTAGCCAAATATTGTCCACCTTCCATGGTTACCAAGTTACGTAATGATATCAGCAACTTCCGGCAGCGTCCCGATGAGTCTCTATTCGAGGCTTGGGAACGTTATAAGCTCGCAATTGATCGGTGCCCTAATCACAATATGTTACAAGTTACCATCATAGATACCTTCTATAATGGTCTAACATTGAGGCACCGAGACATTCTCAATGCTGCTGCTGGTGGGACCTTCATGAAAAGGTGTCCCGAAGAATGCTATGATCTAATTAAGAACATGACTGCCCACCATAACTTTTGGGATTCCTCTGCGGAGAGGGATGAGTCATGCAAATCAGTCATTCCTTCATCATCATCTCCTGATATCGCGGTTCTCACTAAAAAGATGGACGACTTTGCTACTGCTATGTTGAGGATGAATCAAACCCTCCAAAATCAACAAGTGAAAGCCGTAGCCCGAAGTTGTGAAACTTGTGGAGGCCCACATCTGTATTCCGAGTGTCCAGCTACTGCTGGTTATCCTCAAGAGAACGTTTATGCTGCTCAAGGTTCCTACAATATGGGGGTAATTCTTACCAACCACAAGGGGACCGTAATCTCTTAAGCTATCGTTCCAACAATTTTCTCGGACCTCCCGGTTTTAACCAAAATCAAAACCGTAACTCGAATCAAAACCAGAATCGAGGAGATTTTAACCAAGGTCAAAACCCGAATTTCCAAAACCCGAACCAAAATCAAGGTCATTTTAATCAAAACAATTTTCAAAATGGCAATCAAAATCAAGGTTTTCAAGGAAATTTTCAAAGAAACCAAGGTCAAGGGAATTACAATCAGGGTAATTTCAATCAGAGAAACAATTTTTAGGGTAACAACAACCAAAACCAAGGAAATTTCAAAATAACCGTGTTCAAAATTTTCCTAACCAAAATCAAAGCGTTGTTTAACCCCAACCTTCCTCCGATGAAGTTTTAAAACAATTCATGAAAGCACAAGAGGAAACAAATCGGTTAATGGTCAGCAAGATCTCTGAACTTCAAAAGTCTTTAAATGATCGACCCTCGGGCTCAGGTACACTACCGAGCAACACGATCGCTAACCCGAGGGGCGATGTTAAGGCGATCACTACCCGAAGTGGAGTATCATACAATGGACCCACGACTCCTTCTACCTCCTCTTCTTCTCCTACCAAGGTAGTGAAACGTGAACCTGAGGTTACCACGGACACGGTACTTCCTACTAATAACGAAGGTACCAACAACGTCCACCCTCAAGTTGTCCCGGTCCCGACTCTCAAGTCAAAAGTTGTATTTGATCCACCAGAAATTCCTGATGAAATTCTGTTGGGAATTCTGCTAAGTATGAATTCTGCTGACTGTTACTGCTGAAGAATACTGCTGAAGAGCTGGTTCTGCTGAAGTAGTGTATCTGCTGAAATCTAGTTTCAGCATTATTAGTTTCTGTGGATATAGTTATTCCGTATTTTATGTAATATAGTTAGGATATGCATGAGTTTATTTAAGAAGTGATAATGCATATCTTTTAGAAGTTTTAGAATATACGTTTCTTGTGAAACGGTTTAGGGTTCCTTGTGTATAAAAGGAACACACGATTATGTATTGAGGACATGTTTTAGAAAACACTTTTATTATTATTAAAAGATCCATAGAGGATCAACTGTTCTTAGTATTCAGTTGTTAAAACTTGTGTTTGTTTCCGCTTTAAAATACAAGTTACAGAGATTATCTTTTAGTGTGTTAGTGATTACATTAACATAACTAACGATCCATGAGTGCTCAAAGATCTATCAAGGTCTAAGGTTCAACAAATTCCAAAGAACAATACCAAGCCTTCAATTACATATCCTTCACATTTGAATGACCAAAAGAACCGCGAAAAAGCTAATCATCAGATGGAAAAATTCTACCAAAATTTCCAAGAATTACATTTCGATATCAGCTTCGCGGATGCTCTTCTTCTGATGCCTAAATTTGCATCAACAGTCAAAAGTTTGTTAAGTAACAAGGAAAAACTCTGTGAAATGGCCAAAACTCCACTAAATGAGCACTGCTCAGCAGTACTCTTGAAAAAGCTTCCCGAAAAGCATGGAGATCCCGGGAAATTTCTCATTCCTTGCATTTTCCCAGGGATGGTTGAATGCTTTGCCTTGGCCGATCTTGGTGCAAGCATTAACCTTATGCCTCACTCAATCTGGAAGAAACTCTCTCTTCCTGAGCTCACTCCTACTACAGAAGCAGAGTATGTTTCTGTTGCCAATTGTTGTGGACAGGTTCTATGGATTCAGAATCAATTGCTGGATTATGGGTATAATTTCATGAATACCACCATCTTTATTGACAATCAAAGTACCATTTGGATTGTTAAAAATCCAGTTTTTCATAATAGAACCAAACATATTAAAATCAGGCACCACTTTATCAGGGATGCTTATGAAAAACATTTAATAAAAGTGGTTAAAATTCACACAGATGATAGTATGGCAGATCTGTTAACTAAAGCTTTTGATGGACCTAGGTTTCAACACTTAGTGGTCCATATTGGTATGCTTAACCCTTGAATGCAAAGTTTGAGGGGAGGCATAAGCCTCAGGGGAGGATTGTGATTGTAAACTTTGTATAATTTGTGTATATTATTATTCTACTAACACTAACCAACTAATGTTTCTGTAAGAGTTGTCTGTTTTGTTACTCTGTGTTTGATTTGCAGATTGTCCTCGTTGTTTGAATTTCACCAAGTGCTGTTTCAATGGGAATATGGTCTTGTATGCTGAGTATTGTTTCTACTGAAGAGTCAATCATATTGAAACACATTGTTTCTACTGAATAATAACACAAGAATTGACAATTATGGAAAGATTTCATTCATTCAAGAAACAATTTACAGCTTACATACACTTTCAAAGTGGATTACAAAGATCATTCCTATGCTAAGACTACCAAATCTATACTAAGCTTCTGTCATCCATTACAAAAGGGACTGGTAGTTATGCATGACCAGTATGATGAAGAAGCTGAAGGAGAAAATGGAAAAAGAAGAGGAAGAATGATGAGGAAGACGATGAAGATGCTCAAGTACCTAGTTTTATAGCTTCATTTCAAGGCAAGAAGATGCTCAAGAACCGAGTTTTATATCTTTGGTCCTTGGCAACATCCCATCATCACCTACTCCATTTTCCCTTTCCCTTTACCCACTACATCTGTCTTCTTGCCCTTTCCCCTGTGTCCATGGTAAGATGAACCAGATTCTGGAACAGGAAGACCCAACACCACACCCCGTGATGTTTGAAGAGATGGATTTCTCTTCCTAGGCCTTGGTTGGGATCTCTCTGGTGTGGAAGGAGGAAGAAATGATGGATCTTCATCTTTATCCTCTGAAGAGTCTTCATCAGAAGTAAAGATGAAGGGACAGACATATTGTCTCTCAGCAGGAACGGGGGCATTACTTGGTTCCCCCTTCTCCAAAGCATTCCATCGCCTTTCCAACTCTCTAGCATAATCAGAATCGTCTATTTCTGATGGATACGGTGGAAGATCATCGGATGAGGAAGAAGAGGAAGAGGATGAGGTAAGGTCAATAATTATGGGTTTGGAAGACATTGTTTGATGATGAATTTGGTTTAATTGTGAAATTAGGGTTTTGATATGATTTGGGGTAAATTGATATCTGAGAAGTGTGATTTGGGGGTTATTAAACAGGCGAAGTTTAGGCTTTATGATAATTAATGTAAGTTGGGTGGCACAGTAAAATCAAGATATTTACTGAAGATATTTTTACATTTGATTGGTTTCTACTGATTGACCATCCATCAGCAGATTGACTTCTGTTTCTGCTGAAGGGTAATTTTGAATTTGGAGGATTCCACGTTACACGTCAGACTTGGTCAACAGTTTGTTCCGATAATTTTGACCACGATTGGGGAACTTCCAAATATAACTTACTTTGCATATATTTGCCTAAACTAAATTATTCTCCCATCACTTCATTTAAACCCATCATTCTTTTCATAATTCATAACCGTCTCTCACAAAATAATTCGAATGGCACAACTTCAATTGAAGAAAGATCATAACAAGTATGCTATTTTGAAAAAGGCTAAGGGTCATGAAGAGTATGATTCAATGGTGGAGTTTCTACAGCGTTCAAAGATTCATTATGCCTTAACACATTCTCCAAATGTGGTTTATGAATCTATGGTGAAGCAATTTTGGGCATCTGCTAGGAAAAGATCTGACACAGAGATTGTGGCTGACATTGATGGTAATGAGTATGTGGTGACGGAAAGTTTGATTAGGACAAAGCTTCAGTTGGATGATGAGAATGGTGTTTATCACTCCAACACTGAAGAGATACTTTCTGGGTTGAGGGAAGCTGGTTATCAAAGCTCTGACACAACAAAGTGGTTGAAGAATCAGTTTTGTCCCAAGTGGAGGTATTTGGTGCATTTGCTGCTCCAATGTATAAGCAATAAGTGTGGTGGATGGGATCAGTTCTCTTTGAAATGGGGATGTGGTATTGTCTGTCTATCTAAAGGGTTAACTTATAATTTCTCAAAGTTTATTTTTGCTAATATGCTAGAAAATATTGAGAAACAAAATGATAAGTTTTTAATGTACCCTAGGTTTCTACAAATTATTTTAGACATTACTACTGAAGATAGAATACATGTACCCATTAAGAGTATTGGTTCTTAGTTGTTTGCCTCTATGAAAACTAACTATAATGGGGAACATCGCCCTCTATTAGCTGCTATGTTGCCACATGGCAATGATGATGCAGTTGAGGGTGATGCTGCTGGCCACTTGCCCTCTCCAAATGCAGCTGATGATGGTAATCCATCATCTTCTGGTGTTGCTGCTGATGGTAATCCTTCAGTGGTAAATGAGGGAGAGCCATCTATAACTGCTGAACCATTACCTGTTACTTCTGACCAACCTCCACCTTCCCCTTTACCTCTGTCACCTAGTCATGTTCCACCACCAACTCAGGTTGCTCCTATTGAGCTAACTCCTGAGGTTAAAGAGACAATTCAGTCTCTTGGTACACAAGTACCCACACCTCTTGAGCCTGAGATCACTAGATTACATACACCTAGTCCTGTGAGAGAGCCAGTTGATGAAGGCTCTCTCAATGTTGTACATATGTCTGTTTCTCCTGCTAGGTTCAATGAAGCCCCATTTACCACTGAGCAATCTGTTGGTGGAGCAGAGGACCCTGTTACTCTCACTTCTGTCCATGATTTGCTTTGTAGGTATATTAGAAAGACTGATGCTCTTGAAAAGGAGCTTGTTGATACCAAGTCTACTCTTGGTGGTGAGATTGATTTGTTGAGAAGCAGGGTTCTGGATTTGGAGGCACAACTTAATCAGCAGAAGAAAAGAAAAATTGTGATAGATGCTGCTGAAATGCCTCAGGAGGGTAATTTGGATTCCCTTGAGATTTTGGCTGAAGTTGCTAGATAGACACATGTTTCTTCTCCCAAAGTTGCTGAAGTATCAGAACCTAAGCCGACCATTCACTTCAGCAGAAGAAGTAGAAGACAATATTTGGCAAAGAAAGCTGCTGAATCTTCTAAGGTGTCAAGTGGTGATGAGATTCTTATGGCAGAAGCTGATGATACTCTTTAGGAGAAACAACCAACTAGTAACCTTGCTACTGACAAGACTACTGATGGGCTTCATGCATCAGTAGATACATTCTTTGTAGCTGGTAAAGAGTATATGGATTCACATGATCCATCTGTTCTTAATCAAGTTTCTCCTGATGACACCACTGCAACCCTGAAGCCTAAAGGATTTGCTGATAATCTACCTGATTCAGATGTTCAAAAGTTAACAGCTGATCCTATGGAAGATTTGGATATTCCTTATGTTGATTCTGCTGAAGGTGATGAAGTGGGTGAGGATGAGCTTATTTCAGAAGAAGAAAGAGTTGAACAAGAAAGACTCGCGAAAGAATGGGAAGATTATAAGAAGAGTACAGATTTGGCATAAGCAGAGCAAGTCAAATATGATTCAGAATATCAGTCTGCTACAAAAAGATATATTTCTACCTTGCCTATTGAAAGACAGAGAGAATTGGATGCTGCTGTTCAAAATTTTGATGAGTCAGACTGGCAGAATATTGGAGAACAAGTAATTACTACTCCTGGTTTAGCTGCAGGCATTCTTGGAAATGAGGTGGATAAAAAGGACTGAGTTTCTGAAATTGTGAAGAAGATGAAATTAAGGAAGAAAGAAGCAGATGAGCAAAAAGCCAAAGCAAAAAGGGATAAACCCTTGACTCAAGCACAACAAAGGGATTATATGAGAACTTATGTGAAAAGTCAAAGCAGTGCCTTATATAATAATGCTTGGACTAGGAAACAAGTTTGGGCACTTTCAGATGAACAATTGGTTCTGGTGTATAATAGAATCAAGTCTAGGTGTGAAAAGGATGGTATGGGTGCTCCTAAGCTTGTTCCTACCATTCTTGCTGATGCTGGTTCCACTGTACATGTGGATGTTCTTGTTGTTGATCAGGTATCTTTGCCTGCCACTTCTGCTGATGTAACACCTGTTGCTGCTTCATCTAGTGTTGATAAAGGTAAAGCTAAAGTTGTAGCAGAAGTTCTTCCTTCTAGAAAGAGAACCAGGAAACAAATGGAGGAGGAGAGGTTGGGTGAAGAGGCTGCAAAGAGGTTAGCTGATGAACAACAAGCTGAAATGGCAAGATTTCATGAGCTTAAGGAAAGAGAAGTAGAGCTTGCAGCTGCTAGGGCTAAATAGGTAAGGAAGGCCATGGATGAACAATATGCATCTGCTGCACTTGATTCTTCTCAGGATTCTACTGATGAACAAATGGATAATCCATCAGTGGAAACTAGTACTGCAGAAGGTGTATCCATTGAAGTTGTAGCTCCTGAGGAACTTTCTTTATCACATGATGCAATTTATGTTCCTGGAAGAAGGGCTAAGAGAATGGCCAAAGTGAGAACTTCACATTCAGCACAAAGACTAGTAGATGTGAATGCTCCTAATGCTTCATTTATCAAAGAAGGATCCCCTGATGATTGGCCAGAAGGAGTTAGAGATGTTTTGGTTCACTGGGAATTGTCTAAAAATGGACAGATCAATACCATTTATAGACTTGATAAAACTTCTCTATCATTCACATTCCTACAAGAAATACTACATCTTGTGGATCATCAGGACTTGCTCAATCTAAATGACTTGTTTCACAAATATTATGCAACCCATACTCCTACAGGTTCAGGATTGTATTTATTGGGTGATCTCAGAGTGCTTTTGGATTCTTCTACTCCCACTGGTGCTGGTTTTGATGTGTGGAAAAACAATCAGAGGTGGAAGGTTCAGAGTTGGAAGTTTTACCCTATGCCATATGTTCATGTGTTGGAAACTACATCTGGACTCAGGCTTCTTATGGTTCTTGGCAAAAGGTATCCTCTGACAGTGTCTCTGATGGAGAAAATGCTTCAACAAAAGTTAGAGATTCCTCCTGATCCAGCTGGGAATGCTAGGTTGTTTGCTGAATCTCTGGTTAAAGTGTTCAAACTCAGAATCAGGACTTCCAGAGTTGCTTCTACTTGATGGTATTCTGTTATATATTTCTTTCTTTTATTAAAAAAAAAAAAACTAACAGATTTGTATAGTATTGTGTATGTTGTATGCAGGTTTGGTGTTGATTATTTTCACACCTTCTCTGGTTCTCAACTTACCTGATGTTGACTATTCCATCAAAAAGTTGGCTAGTCCAAAGAGTACAACTTTGGTAAAGACACATCAAATCTGTTGATAGCTGTAATAGTTTGCTCAAAACTATTGGGTACTCAACTCACCCATGCTTAACAACTGAGAGTTGAATGGTTGTCAATTGACCATGGATTTTTCCTTTATGGATTCCCAATAATTGACTAGCCCACATGTATATGGCTTGTGGAAAAGGCAGTGGAAAACCATATTTGGTATTCAATTGACCAAGGTGATTAAATCAACCAAATAATTGACTAGTCCTGAGCAAACGGCTACAGGTAAAGACAACTCAAATCCGTTTATAGCTGCTGATTTGCTAGAAATCATATGGTCATCAGTGTACCATAGTTTTCGAACTTAAACATTTGGCTACTCCAGTAGTGATGGCTATTGGTAAAGAGACATCAAATCCATTATTTTCAATGATTCACCTCTCACAGGAGTTAACACACCTGGATGTAATGAGAATAGTATGAAACTAATTTGCTTTGATGTACATTTGGTCATTTGTTGCTGCAAAGAATGGAGTTTTCAAGTATGTGCTGATCATAGAGATCCTGCTGATGGTGATTCTTTGCTGATGATGTTCGACTATAATCCTCTTGGTATGTAACTTTAAAGATCTATCAAGAATCTTGAACTTAACCATGTCAAATTAAAGATTAGGGGAGGATTGTTGGGAATTCTGCTAAGTATGAATTCTGCTGACGGTTACTGTTGAAGAGCTGGTTCTGCTGAAGCAGTGTATCTGCTGAAGTCTAGTTTCAGCATTATTAGTTTATGCGGATATAGTTATTCCGTATTTTATGTAATATAGTTAGGATATGCATGAGTTTATTTAGGAAGTGATAATGCATATCTTTTAGAAGTTTTATAATATACGTTTCTTGTGAAACGGTTTAGGGTTCCTTGTGTATAAAAGGAACACACGATTATGTATTGAGGACATTTTTTAGAAAACACTTTTATTATTATTAAAAGATCCATAGAGGATCAACTGTTCTTAGTATTCAGTTGTTAAAACTTGTGTTTGTTTCCGCTTTAAAATGCAAGTTACAGAGATTATCTTTTAGTGTGTTAGTGATTACATTAACATAACTAACGATCCACGAGTGCTCAAAGATCTATCAAGGTCTAAGGTTCAACAAATTCCAAAGAACAATACCAAGCCTTCAATTCCATATCCTTCATGTTTGAATGATCAAAAGAACCGCGAAAAAGCTAATCATCAGATGGAAAAATTCTACCAAATTTTCCAAGAATTACATTTCGATATCAGCTTCGCGGATGCTCTTCTTCTGATGCCTAAATTTGCATCTACAATCAAAAGTTTGTTAAGTAACAAGGAAAAACTCTGTGAAATGGCCAAAACTCCACTGAATGAGCACTGCTCAGCAGTACTCTTGAAAAAGCTTCCCGAAAAGCTTGGAGATCCCGGGAAATTTCTCATTCCTTGCATTTTCCCAGGGATGGTTGAATGCTTTGCCTTGGCCGATCTTGGTGCAAGCATTAACCTTATGCCTCACTCAGTTTGGAAGAAACTCTCTCTTCCTGAGCTCACTCCTACCTGCATGACTCTCAAGCTTGCAGACCGTACTATATCTCGTCCCCTCGGCATTGCTGAAGATATCTTCGTGAAAGTAGGAAAGTTCCATTTTCCGGCAGATTTCGTGATTGTTGATTTCGATGCTGACCCCAAGAGTTCCTCTCATTCTCAGGAGGGGATTCTTAAGAACGGGTCGTGCTCTAATCGATGTTTTCGAAGAAGAAATCACTTTGCGTGTTGGTAATGATGCCGTTACATTCAACCTTGATCAGACTTCAAGATACTCCTCCAACTATGACTCTGAAACGGTAAACCGAATTGACATCATCGATGTTGCTTCAGAGGAGTATTCTCTAGAGGTTCTCAGTTTCTCACCAAGTGGCAGTACCACTCTTTCTTCTGAGCCTATCATATCCAACTCTTCCCCTTCTCTCACTCCGTTTGATGGGAGTGACTTCCTTTTGGAAGAGGTCGAGGCTTTTCTTGCTCAAGATAGCTCAATTTCAAATGAGGTTGATGAAAACTATCTTGACCCGGAGGGGGATATTCTTCTTCTTGAAAGATTGTTAAATGACGATCCTTCACCCTCTCCGTCTCCAAAAGAACTTCATAAAGCGGAAATTAAGTCTATTGAAAAATCTAAAGAATTTCCCGAGGTCGAGCTCAAGGACTTGCCTCCTCATCTTGAGTATGCATTTTTGGAAGGTGATGATAAATTACCCATCATTATTGCTAAAGACTTGAAAGATGAGGAGAAAACTGCACTCATAAAGGTTCTTAAGTCACACAAGCAATTGCTTGGAAACTCTCCGACATTAAGGGTATTAGCCCAGACTTTGGTACACACAAAATCTTGATGGAGGATGACTTTAAGCCAGCAGTGCAATGTCAGAGGAGGGTAAATCCTAAAATTCACGAAGTTATCACGCGGGATTGATTTACCCTATATCTGACAGTCCTTGGGTTAGCCCAATTCATTGCATTCCTAAAAATGGTGGCATAACCGTTGTAACAAACGAGGAAAACGAGTTGATTCCAACTCGTTTGGTCACGGGTTGGCGAGTATGCATTGACTATCGTAAATTAAACGATGCCACCCGCAAAGACCATTTTCCTTTGCCTTTTATGGACCAAATGCTCGAAAGACTAGCGGGGAATGAATACTACTGTTTCCTCGATGGTTTCTCGGGTTACTTCCAAATCCTCATTGATCCACAGGATCAAGAGAAAACTACCTTCACATGCCCCTACGGAACTTTTGCCTACAGACATATGCCTTTCGGCTTATGTAATGCACCTGGCACATTCCAAAGGTGCATGATGTCAATATTTTCTGACATGATCGGGAAAACCATGGAGGTATTTATGGATGACTTCTTAGTCATCGGGGATTCATTCCAGTCTTGTCTCTCCCACTTGGAAAAGATGCTAAAACATTGTAAAGAAACGAACTTGAGTCTCAACTGGGAGAAGAGCCATTTTATGGTTAAAGAGGGCATTATCCTCGGCCATAAAATTTCAAAAAAACGGGATTGAGGTCGACAAAGCCAAAATTGATGTCATAGCTAAATTACCTCATCCCACTACCGTCAAGGGATGAGGTTTCTATCGTAGATTTATTCAAGATTTCTCCAAAATCGCCCGGCCTATGACCTATCTCCTCGAGAAGGATGCTCCTTTTATCTTCTCACCTGAGTGCATCGAAGCTTTTGAAACCTTGAAGAAAAAGCTTACTGAGGCACCGATTCTTGTTGCCCCCGATTGGGACCTACCTTTTGAGCTTATGTGCGATGCTAGTGATTTTGCCATAGGTGCGGTCTTGGGGCAACGAAAAGCAAAATACTTTCAGCCTATACACTACGCAAGCAAAACTATGACCGAGGCTCAGAGTCATTACACCACCACTGAAAAAGAACTATTAGCCGTGGTGTATGCCTTTGAAAAATTCCAGCCATATTTGATACAGACCAAATGCGTAGTGTATACGGATCACTCGGCTTTGAAGTACCTCTTTGCAAAACAAGATGCAAAGCCGAGGCTACTCCGTTGGGTTCTCCTCCTCCAAGAATTTGATATCATTATCCGTGATAAAAAAAGGAGCGGAGAACCTAGCTGCTGATCATCTCTCACGATTAGAAATCCCGCACCAGGATGTGTCCGAGAAACAGGAAATAAATGAAACATTTCCTCTCGAGACACTCAATGTGGTTTCTTTTCATGGTGACTCTACTACCCCATGGTTTGCCGACTTTGCAAACTACCATGCGGGTAATTTCATTGTGAAGGGGATGTCGTCCCAACAGAAAAACAAATTCTTTAAAAACGTTAAACATTACTTCTGGGACGACCCCTATTTGTTCAAAATATGTGCCGATCAAGTCATCAGGCGATGTGTTTACGGACAGGAAGCCACTGATATCCTCAAGGCTTGCCATGCTAGACCCACCGGGGGACACCATAGACCTAACTACGCCGGCAAAAAGGTGTTTGACTCCGGTTTCTATTGGCCCACAATTTATAAGGATGCCCACGACTTAGTCAAAACTTGTGATGCTTGTCAGCGTCACGGAAATATTTCAAAAAAGAACAAAATGCCACAAAATGCCATTCAAGTTTGTGAAATCTTTGACGTCTGGGGCATTGATTTTATGGGGCCATTCCCATCTTCTCGTGGAAACAAGTACATACTCATGGTTGTTGACTATTTGTCAAAATGGGTTGAGGCAAAAGCCTTACCCACCAACGATGCCCGAGTTGTTGTGAAATTCTTGAAGTCCCTCTTTGCTCGTTTTGGAACTCCCCATGCCATCATTAGTAATCGCAGTACACACTTTTGCAATGATCAATTCGCAAAAGTCATGCTTAAGTACGGTGTTACTCACCTTCTATCTACCGCGTATCACCCACAAACAAGTGGGCAAGTGGAAGTTTCCAACCGTGGTATAAAACGGATTCTTGAAAGGACCGTAGGTGAAAACCGTGCCTCCTGGTCGGTCAAACTAGATGATGCACTCTGGGCCTTCCGTACAGCTTACAAAACACCCATCGGGTGTACTCCTTACAAGCTTGTATACGGGAAGGCGTGTCATTTACCGATCGAGCTCGAGCACAAAGCCTATTGGGCCTTGAAACATGCTAGCTACGACATTCATAAAGCGGGAGATCACCGTAAAGTTCAACTCAATGAATTAAATGAACTTCGTGATCAAGCCTACGAGAACTCTTTGATCTACAAAGAAAAGACAAAGAAGTTCCATGACTCCAAGATTAAGAACCGCGTTTTCAACGTCGGTGACAGAGTCCTTCTTTTCAATTCAAGGTTAAAGATCTTCTCGGGGAAATTAAAAACCCGATGGACTGGACCATTTACTGTTGCAAAAGTATACCCATACGAGACTGTTGAGTTATCTCAACCCGAAGGTCCTAACTTCAAAGTGAATGGTCATCGTCTTAAGCACTACTTTGGAGAGGACATACCATCCATGGTTGTCCCGGATCTCCAAACTTTCCCCATGGACAAATGAATTCGGGGATCGAGTCAAGCTAGTGGCTCGGTGAACAAAAATTAGCAAAACATGGGTTTTCACCCATATCTCTGACTTCTTTCTCTTTTCTACCAAACTAGTGTGGGGGTGTCCCCCATGCTGTTGTATATAAAGCTATCTAAAAAAAATGCTATTCCCACACTTGCCCAAAGTTTCAAATTTTCAAACCCAAGTTTTTCAAAATATCGGCATAATGGCCGGTACTTTGAATATTGAGGGCAATATTCAGTTCTAGTGTGGGGGGGGGGGGGGGGAATTCTGCCGAATTTTATCACTTTTTTACCCTATAAGTGCCATAATACCCTCGTTTTAGCCCAAAAAAATTTTTTTTAGTGGAAGTGCTTCGCACTAAACACAACAAATGGTAATCAGTCCACCATGTCTAAATCACACAAGGACTGGCTAATCCAGGAGCAAACAGCTCTTGGTAAAGATATCTCAAAACCGTTGATGGCTGACAATTTGCCAAAAATTGTATGGGATCCAGCTCACCATATCCTTAATCGTGAAGAGTTGGCTAGTCCAGAAGCAAACGGCTTTTGGTAAAGATAAATCAAATCCGTTTACAGCTTATGATTTGCTCAAAATCATATGGTTATCAGTGTACCATAGTTCTTACTTGAACTGAAACATTTGGCTACTCCAGAAGTAATGGCTTTTGGTAAAGAGACATCAAATCCATTAATTTTTCAAAACGGCTTGTTTTTGGATTCAATATTGCTAGGGACTAGCAATAGTTTAGTGTGAGGGTTTGATGAGTGTGTAAATGCTCATCATTTTTTGTCAATCTGAACTGCAAAAACAGTTAAAAACACTCAGAAACGCATCAAAATATAGAAAATATCTCAAAATTGTGTTCTGTATGTTTTAGATGCAAAATGAGTAAAAATAGATGAAAAACCTAACAAAGTTTGCATAATTGGCAGTTTCAATCCCTCAAGTTTCAAAATTTGTCAAAACTAGTCCCTGGTTATTCAAAACATTTAAAATTGTCATTCAAGGTCCCTGTGTTATTCTAAAACGTCAAAGTGGTCCTTGAATAAAACTTTTTATTAAATGGCAAGATTAGTCCCTAAAGTTTCAAAAATGGCAAAAATGACCTTTGGAGTTTTAAATTTTAGAAAATTACATAAATGGTCCTTGGAAATTCACAAGTTATCAAGTTTGACCTTTGGATAAAAAGTTTGAGGAAATTACAGTTTTGGTCCCCCAAGTTTCAAAAATGGTAAAAACAGTCCCTGGGCATTTTAAATTGGAAAAACTTACATATATAGCCCTTGTACTATTTATCTTGCCTAATCAAGTCCTTTTAGATAACTTTTGGAAAATTACACTTTTTCCCCTCAACTTTGTAAATTTGGCAAAAATGGTCCATGGGATGTAAAAACTTTGAGAAAATCAATTTTTGTCCTTGTGCTACTCATCTTTGGCAGAAATGGTCCTTGGTTGGAATGTTTGGTGAAATTACATGTTTGGTCCCTGAAGTTTACAAGTTCGGTAGATTTGATCCCTACAATTTCAAAAGTGGAAAAAGTCAACTGTGGTCCTTATACTATTCATCTTTGGCAAGAGTCACCCTTGTGACAACTTTGGAAGATTGGCAAAACATGTCCTCAAAATTCACATGTCCTCAAAATTCAGCATATTACACTTTTGGTCCTTGTATAAATTTCACAAACCAAACGGATCCCTATGTTATTATAAAACCCCAAACCAAAGCCTAATCCAACTCCCTTGCCTGGCCCAATCACCCAACCCACACCCTTTGATATCAAATTAGGGGTCAAACTTTGACCCTGTGGTCAAACCCGGTCAACCATCACCACAAAACCACCTCCCTCTCCTAATACCGCCCTGCAAAACCACCCCACTTGCCAATCACTTCCCACCACCCACTCCACCACTATTACTTAACAAAACAAGCCTCAATTAATGCTTCCCCCTCCCTGTGCACGCAAACAGTCCAATTGGCATTATTTTTATTTGGCGCCAAAATTGATTTAAACAGCCAAGATTAAATGTGATGATCCAATGGTTCAGAAGGAAGTGGGAAAGGCTCAAGGGGACCCAAGGAGCTCAAAAACTCACCTAAAAATAGAAGAGAAGCATGAAGGAAGAAGTATTAGTCTAATTTAGTAAAATGTATGTCGTATAAGTTGATTTCAAATTTCTAGTGTATGATTTAGCTTTTAAGTTCTGTACATATTAAGCATTTTCAGTGTATCCTAAACTTTTTTTAATAATCAAAGTCAAGTTTCAGTTGTTATCTCAGTTTATGCCATTTTCATTTTTATTTCAAAAATCTAAATAAGCTTTATTGTTGTTGTTGTTTGATCATATGGATTCCTAGGCACATATAGGCTCCTAGAAAGCTTATAAAAGCTTTTAGAAACCTTTAAAAATAGCTTAGTATCATAAACCAAAAAAATACAAAAAATCAGAAAAATAAAAAGAAAATAAAAAAAATAATGAAGATCATGAAGAAAGCAATGGAGCAGGGTGAATCATGGATGGCCCTGGGTTAGTGAACCTGTAGAGGTTCTATAGGAGGTAGTTCTATGGTTCTTTGCTCTTGGAAGACAACTTGGAAGGCATTTGTAAGCTTGAATCTCTCCATTCCATCTTTTCTAGTGTAACAATAGTTCATTATTGCTTATTTTGCTTCCTTATAGCTTATTAGGTTGTTATTTGTCAGTAGATTGTGCTTAAACTTCCTTTTACATGAGTTTCTTCATATCTGTCTAAATTAAGTAGTGTTTGGTTCTAGCTGATACTCTGTGTTCCAAGTAGTTTAAGTTGTTGTTGTTGCTTGATACATGTCACAATAGGGTCTACTAACTCAGAAATACCACAAAAACTTGGTCTTGTTTCATCAAAAGTCAAAATCACTTAGCATTAGGCCAAATTTACCCTCTGTGTTGGTTAAAGAGTGGCATATGCCCCATTTCCATTCACAAGTGAGTGGTTTAGCTTATTTTGGCCTTAACATAGCTCATTAAACCATTTTCAGTCATAAAATCAGGATTCAAATTCATTTTAGTCAACTGAGAGCAAAAATCAAAAAGTCAAAATTCATAGTGTTTTCAGAAAACCAAAAATGGGAATATTTGTTGTGATTTTTGTGTTAAGATTGGGACCCTGAGCTTTTCAAAAGTCTTAGTTTATCAGCTTATCTTTCAAAACCTACCATCAGCTTATTTTTGTGAATTTTATACAAGCTTGTGCAAGTGCTTCTTTAAGCCTGCAGGGCAACTTTCCCTTTTGCGCCAGGGCACTTTGTGCATTTGGTCAAGATTTCAAACCCCCCTTCAGGGTGCAAACCAAAACATCAGACCTTGTTTTTTCAGCTTTTTGGAAAGCTTATCAGCTTGTCTTTTTAGGATTAATCATAAAATTGGATCTCAGTACTAAGTAGCATAGCTTATTTGGCTTTGAAAGTTTGCTTATTTCAACTCTTTATACTGAGTCATCAGTATAAGTGACCCATATTCCCAAGACCATAGCTGACTCATTAGTGAGCCCCACCCCTAGCTTTTTGGCTTTTTGGAAATCCCATAAGCCCAGCCTTAAGGTTCTAAGCTTAATTGCTTAATCTTGGCTTATTTGGTAGGGCTGCAAGCAGCTTAAACCTTGTCCCATATCACTGAGTACACTGAGTACTCAGTGTTTGACCACAAGTTCCAAGCACCACCCAGTGCTAAAAAATAAGCAATAAGCCTAGCTTATTGGCTTATTTGAAAGTTGACCAGTCCACCTTCAAGGTTCAATCCTTACTTTGGACCCCCCCCCCCCTTTACTTCTGTGGACCCCATAGAGGTCCAAAACCCCTTTTGTGGAAAATTAGAAGGGGGGTTGAATAGTTTACCGTTTAAAAACTTTAAACTTGTTTAATTATCTTTTGAAACTTTTCGTGTAATCAAAGATATAAACACAAACGCAATATATAACATGCAAGTATAAAGATAGAAACGATCAAACCACAACACGAGTATTTATCGTGGTTCGGCTACACGGACACTTTTTTCTTGCCCTACGTCCACGCCCCGAGTATCCAACTCGAGAGTTTCTTTCACTAGTCAACAAGCTCCTTTCACCGGCGGAGAAAACCTTACACATCGCTTATACACGTTTACCGACATTAAGCTAGATGTCGAGTTCTTTTACAAGGGTACAACAACTCCCGTTACACTTTGTATTTTGAGGACTAAAATACTAACCGATCACTACTGAAAATACACAATCAAATGAAGTGTAAACTACACAAAGTCTACACGATGCTAAGCTAACAAGTCTTGCAACGTTGTGTTGAATAGTTGTAACTTTATATGAACTTGTGAACTTCTTTGCTACAAAAGAAACTTCACATAGAAATGAGATGTTAAAGGGTTAGATGAGAGAATGAATGTATGTGTGTGAAAATCTAATGTAGAGTGATAAAGCCAAAATTCAAACATATGGCTTGGTATTTATAGCAAGACCTTCTGCAGGTCTAGCGGATACGGCGGAACCCTCAGATGGGTTCCGCCCGTGTACCCCAGGGTTCCGCCAGGCTTGCAGTTGGTTTTGCAATAAATCATTCAAACCAACCAAGGTCACATCAAATAAAAACTAGTCAAACACAAACTTGTGTAAGAAGACTTATGGTTAGTCAAACACACAATCTTTCCTTAAATGTATATTGACAAACTTACTATAAATGTGATGTGACATTTCTATTTTAAGAAATAAAAAGTGTTGTGTTTTATGTGAAATGTAAAATGTAGCAAATGTCTAATTATGCAAGTCTTTAAACTAAAATTAAGTTTAACTTAGAAACTAAAGTTTACATTTTGTCGTTAACAAAACTTAGCAAAGATAGTAAAATATAAATAACAGTTTTAGGCGATATTTGTATTAACAATCTCCCCCTTTTTGTTGATGACAAAACATAAACTTTGTTTTTAAGTAACTCACAAAATTTTAGTGTTTAAGACTTAAAAAAATTTATAGTAAACTTGTTTTACTTAAGTGATGTAAATCGTTTTAAGTTTAAAGGTTAATATATGTTTCTCCCCCTTTTTGTCGAAACAAAAAGTAGAGTAGCATAGCGGAACTATGCACGTGCTCCCCCTTGGTCGATACTCCCCCTAAGAGGAGTGCCAAGATGGGAAAAATGGATTTTGAAACTACAAAAAAATGGTTAGTTGGTGATAATAACATATAATCAAGCTTGTAGTCACCACACAATATGCAACCACAATAACAAATCATATATGATCAACCAACAATGTATGTAAGAAAGTAGTAAAAGATGTCATTTCAAGTAAAATGTGACTTTGCAAAAGTCAAAAACAAGAAATGAAAACTATCTTCCTACTTCTAAAAACATAAAAAGATAAAAATAACCAAGAAATAAAAGAAAAACAAAATCCTACTTCTATAAGTAGAAGACATTAAACACATCCTAAATGGGGCAAAAGGCCTCCAAATACGCTCTAGGAGTTGTTTGGATGGGAAAGAGCATCCAAATGTTCTATGATGTGTTGTATAGCAAAACGGGTTTCATTTTGAAATTGGTGAAGCAAGATCTTGATGCTTTCACCTTGTTTGAGCATTTGCTCACATTGTGAGCAAACATGGTGATGAGTGGGTGGAAACGGGTCGTTTGATGATGGTGGTGGTGGTGGGTTGGTTTTGGTTTCTTGCTTGGAGGATGGGTTTGGTATGGAGTCAAGCAAGGTGATTTGAAATTCCATTGCTTGATGGAGTTGATTTTCAACCATGCTTTGAATTTCCTCATACGAAGGAAAGAAAGACTCAAAGGTTTGGGATTGGGAATGTGGTGGAGTTGGGTGATCATGATTTTCAAAGTTTGGTTCTCCATAAAGAGGACCATGGATGTCATGGTAGAGAGGGTGAAACAACAATGGTTTTGGTTGATGGTACTCTTGTTGTGGTGGTTGGTTGTGGTTAAAAGGTTCATTTTGGTTAGGCAATGGCCTTTGTGTTTGATTTGGGAAAGGTGGTGGATTTGTTGATCTTGGTGGAAGATCATTGACGTCTTGAACAAAAGGATGTGGTGATGTTGGAGGAGACCCAAATTACTCCATTGGTTCAAGTTTAGGTAATGGTGATGGTGATGGAGTTTTGGATGGTTGGGTTGGAGCACTTGGTGGAGTTGGGTCAATGGGTGATTTTGTTGGTGGTGGAGTTGTAAGCTCATTAGGTTCATTGGGTGATGAAGATGGAGATGCAAGGTTTAGAAAATGTTCATTTTTGATGGGTGAGGAGAATTCATCCGAGGATGAAGAGGTTAAGTTGATTGTGTTGTTTGACCAAAGTGGTTTGACACTTATGCGTGCGGTTCTCCGAACGGGTCGTGATGGTTGAGAGGTTATTGTTGACTTTGTCATTGTCAAAATGGTTTATTAGAGGTTTAGAATCAGAGATTGTGATGGTGATGGTGTGATTTGAGAGTGTTCTAAGATGGTTTAATTTATAGTGGTGAAGAAGTATGGGAAGGAGTGTTTGGATTTGATGTTTAGCCATACAAAAATGGAGGTTCCTAATGATTTGGAAGACTAATGAGGGTTGTCAAATTATGGAAGTCAATCCAATGAAAATGGTGAAGTGAGAAGACAAAGATTTGCACTAAATGCTTAGTGGTTTTGGAAAATTGGTTAAAGGTATATGTTCCACGGATTGCAAGGAACCTTTGGAAGGGTTCCTTCCTTTATAGGAGAAGGTTCCTTGAGGTTGTTATGGCTAAGTTTGAAATTTGGCGGGAAATAGGTTTCTATGAGTTGTAGAGGATGAGAAAGACCCTAATGTGCTTAGCAAATAGTAGGGAATGGGTTTTTATCTAAAAGGATGGTTTGTTGTTGAGTGGATGTTGCAATGTCGAAAAATAAAAAAAAATTGCAGGAACACTGGCGGAACCCTCATACTACACAGGCGGAACCCATGTGAGGGTTCTGTCTAGTCCGTTGGGCCATTTCTGGGTTGCCCAGAAAATACACTGGCGGAACCCATTCTAGGGTGCCGCCAGATCCGCCAGGCCTGAAAAAGTAGGCAGTCTGCGTTTTTGACCCGCGAGACGATTTTCAAATTTTTCGAAAACTCCTAAAACCAAAAATATAATTCATATCTGGTTAGGAAATGCAAAAATTGGACATGCAAACACGCATACCATTGGACTTTGACCAGGGGCTAGCGAATTTCACTATACTTAGTGAAAATTTCATAATCATGAAAATTTGACAACATGCCAAATGTTGTCATCCTGCATCATAGTTAGGTCAAACATGTTCCAAATTGTATCAAATATCCTACCAACACACAAATACAAAACACATATTGTTAGAAATGACCAAATTGTTCAAATAGCACCTTGTGCCAAACACTCCTACACACCCGCTCTCATTGACGGTCCACCTTCTTCTTGAGCTTTCCAAGGAATCTCCCAAGATTCTTGAACATCCCCTTTGTTTGCTTGAACTTAGCTGACTCATTCGGAATATCCGGAAGTTGGGAAAGGTATTCTAGAGGTGGGAGCCTAGAGTTGGGCAAAGTGTCATCTTCACTCATTGAGGATGATGATGAGGAGGTAAGAGGATGAGGACGTTTTCCTTGGGCTTTGTAAACTCTCTTATCACTTAGTGGGACAAAGGTGTGTGGAATGAGAGAGTAGTCAAGGCGAAGACCGTTAGCAGTTGGTGGAATGGGAGAGATGAACCTAAAGAGACGGGTCAAGAGCATTCCGTACGGCGTAGTCGTTGTGCCATGCACGGGAATGTCGGCCATTCTCTTGGCCATGTAGTAGGCAAGGTTGAAGGGTTGCCTAACGGACAAGGAGTAGAGCATGTAGCAAAGGCAAAGATTTATGTGATCTCGGTTTCCTATGGTGCTGATGACATTAGCTCTAAGGACTTCCTCCCATTTCTTGAATTGGGGCTTGAGTTCATTAAGTTTCGTTCCATATGGGTCCTTATCGACCTCATTTCCCGAACGGGTTCTCCTAGTGTTGGTTGTCCTAATGAAGAGGTGGTCACGAAGTTCATCTTTGGATACAAGAGGGGTGTCATAAGGATGGATGCGGTCAAAGAGTGTGTCAAGAGTTGAGAGGGAGTGCAAGTCGGAGTTGATGCAAGTACCACAGTTTGGGACACCTAGGATTTGAGCAAACTCCTCGAGAGTGAAGGAGTATTGATGACTACTAGCCCTAAATTTAATAGACATGCGACCATACTCATCCGTGGAGAGGGTGACGGATGCATAGAATTCTAAAATGAACCTAGGACAAATAGGCTCGTCGATTTCTAAGAGACACTCAAAGTTGATTGTGGCAAGTTCCGTGTAGAGGTTTGTGCCTTCTAGGAAGGATGGGTCAATGGTTCTACCCTCATGAACATAACATTTTTCTAAGGCTTTGAAAACGTCGATTTGAGTTGGAGTAAGACCTTTGGTTTTGTGGTGTTTGGGTAGGTACTTAATGGTGTCCTTGTGGTCGTAATGGGTTAGAGGAGGCATGATGATTCCTAGAAAAACAAGATTTCACATTTTAGTCTAAGTAAACGACTATTATAATGTTGATGTTCTAGTGTGTGCCTATATGAAAACAATGTGGAGGTGCGGTTATCTTGACTCATTTTGATGCTCAAAAACGTTTTATAATGCAAGTTTTGTTATAAAACAAAAGATAACCCAAGCGCTCCTAGTTCAATGTAGCTTCGTTTGAATGTACCCGAAAATACATATTGGTTATGTATTCCCTTTAGTATTCAAGAGACATTATGCAAGTGATGTTTTAAACATAACGTTTTGATTTTGTATTCACAATGTGAGACGAAAAAATATTTGTCCTATTTGTGAGAATTTTTTGCAAAAATTTGATATGGGGTGTTTTAGCAAATATGTTTACAATTAGTAAGAATGCAATTCCTAACTATGGGAAACATGATTAGTTTTGTTAAACACCTAATTTCATGCATGAGTTTCTCAAGTTGATGCATAACCCCAAGTTTTTGTTTTTGTGCAAAAATAGAATTCCTAGACTCAGATCAGGAGTGTAATCATGTTTAGAATACTTACAATGATGATTTATGAGCAATGTGAATGAAGGGAAGACCAAGTTTTCGTGGTTGTGGATGAATGGTAAAGTGAATAGTACTCCCTCCGTCCCATAATTATTGTCCACATTTGACTTTTTCAGTCTTTAGCTTTCAACTTTGACCGTAAATATTTTTCTTTGTGATATATATATTACTTGATGCAAAATATATAAATAGATAGAGTTTTAAATGTATTTTCATTCGTATAATTTTCATCAAGTATTATATAACATAAATAAAAATATTTAAGGTCAAAGTTGCAAAATAAAGACTTCAAAAGTCAAACGTGGACAATAATTATGGGACGGAGGTAGTAGCAGTTTGGAAGTGGTGGTATGAGATAATGGGCGTTTTGTTTAATATAAACAAAGAAAATGGTTCTGCAGGTCGGCGGATATGGCGGAACCTAAAAATGGGTTCCGTCCGTTGTGGCTGAGGGTTCCGCCGACCCTGCTAAGAAAAAGAGTTATTGATTTGTTTTGATTTTTGTCTAATGTCTAGAACTACAATGTAGGTTCCATGAGTCCTAATCCTAGCCTAAGAAAGTTAAAAGGTTCTCGTTTAAGAGGTTTTGTGAGAATGTCGGCTATGTTGTCTTCGGAAGAAACTTTCTCAATCGAGATATTTCCTTTTTGAACGTTATCACGAAGGAAATGATGACGGATTTCAATATGTTTGATACGAGCATGTTGAACTGGATTTTTGCTAAGATCAATGGCTCCTTTGTTGTCACAAAGAATGATGATGTCGTTAAGTTGAATTCCATAGTCGACAAGAGCTTGCTTCATCCAAAGAGCTTGTTGACATGCCTTTCCGGTCGAAACATACTCGGCTTCCGTTGTTGAGATAGCAAGAGACGTTTGCTTCTTAGAGAACCATGAGGTGAGACAATGTCCAACAAAAGTACAAATATCACTTGTGCTTTTTCTATCAACATAGTCACCAGCATGATCCGAGTCGGCATACACTATGGTGTCTATTCCCGTTCCTTTGGGATACCATAAACCTAAATGTGTAGTGCCCTTAATATATCTAAAAATCCTTTTAACGGCTTTGAGATGAGTTGTCTTAGGATCTTCTTGAAAACGAGCACATAGACAAACACTAAACATAATGTCAGGTCTACTAGCCGTTAGGTAAAGTAGATTTCCATTCATACCTCTATATTTAGTGCTATCTACGGATTCACTTTCCTCATCCTTGGTGAGTTTTGTTTCCGTGGACATGGGCGTTTTGATTGGTTTCGAATCTTCTAATCCAAATTTCTTAAGCATGTCCTTAATATATTTAGATTGGTTAAAGAAGATACCATCTTCTAGTTGTCTAATTTGGAGTCCTAGGAAAAAGTTGAGTTCTCCCATCATACTCATTTCAAACTCGTCATGCATGTTTTTTGAGAAATCCACGCATAATTCTTGACAAGTTGATCCGAATATAATGTCATCAACATAGATTTGGACTATGATAATATGTGAATCTTTCTTCTTAGTGAAGAGAGTATTATCAACTAAGCCCATGGTATACTTATGCTCAACTAGGAAGGTTTTAAGTTGATCATACCATGCTTTTGGAGCTTGCTTAAGTCCGTAAAGAGCCTTTTTAAGTTTGTAAACATGATTGGGTTTTTCAAAATCGATGAAGCCCAGTGGTTGAGCAACATACACTTCTTCATTAATGACTCCGTTTAGAAATGCACTTTTGACGTCCATTTGAAAGAGTTTAAAATTGTGTGCACATGCATATGCAAGTAAGATTCTAATTGACTCGAGCCTAGCAACCGGAGCAAAAGTTTTATCGTAGTCAATGCCTTCTTGTTGATTATATCCTTGTGCTACTATGTTTCTAGACACAATTCCATTATCATCCATTTTATTACGAAAGACCCATTTTGTTCCAATTATTGTTTGACTCTTTGGTTGAGGAACTAATGTCCACACATCATTCCTAACAAATTGGTTTAACTCATCTTGCATTGCTATTACCCAATACTCATCTTTAATGGCTTCATTAATGTTTTTCGGTTCAATGGTTGACACGAAACAAAAGAAGTTGCTTTCATTTTGAACTTTTGATCTTAGTGTTCTTTCATTAATTTTTCCTATGGCACCATCTAATGGATGACTTTTAGATTCTTTGACATTGACAAATTCTTTGTTTAATAGTTCATCTTCCTTGTCATTACCTAATATTTCTTGACTTTCTATTGCTTGGCTTTCAACTAAGTCATCATCTACCAAAGGTGATGTCTTAGAGGGAGGTGGACTTTCGTCAAATGTTACGTTCAACAATTCCTCGACTCTTAAGGTTTCTTTGTTCAAAACAATGTAAGTTTTACTATTTTGTGAATATCCAAGAAAAACACCTTCATAAGACTTTGGGTCAAATTTTGTGAGATAATCCTTGGTGTTAAGAATAAAGCATTTACTCCCAAATACTCTAAAGTATCCAAATGTAGGCTTTTTACCTTTATATAGTTCATGATGAGGCGAAAAATGAACCATTTTTAGGGGGTCATTTAAGCCCGGAATTGAATTTATTTGATCAAATATTGCCCTAAATCGTTCCTTTTGTGATTTTAGGTACTTTGGTAGTGAATTCTGGAAAAGGAAGCATTTTGGACGTTTTTGGAGCATAAAAGTGAAGAAAACGGCAAAGACTTAATTTTCCATGCTGAGAACAGTACCTGACGGCGTCAAGAAGGAAATTTTGACGGCGTCAGGAGTAAAATCCATGACGACCCAGAGAAAACCTGAAGGCGTCAAGAGAAGGACGTCAAGAGAAGGGCGTCAAGAGTAATTTTTGTGACGGCCTGCAAAAGGAGTACACGTGACGGCGTCAAACCTAGATCTAGGCAGTCCGAGAATTTATTTGGCGGCGAGATGACGGCGTCAGAAATTTGCTCTTGACGCCGTCACCTCACAAAATCTATATATACTTTTCTATTTTTCATTCATTAAGAGAGGAGCTTGTGTGGAGAATACTAGGGTCAAACCTAATAAACCCTAGGTCATTTGTAACAGTATTTTCAAGGGTTTTCACCCCTTGAAACCTTTCATGTTCAATTAAGATAAGTCCTCTTTCAATTCATTCAATATGTCTATGTGTTGTTTGAATATATCTTATGCTTGTCTTGATTTCAACATGCTATGCTAGATCTTTCATGTGTTTGCTTAGATGTAATGAAACCTAGATGTTGATTATAGGTTGATTGCTTGTTTATAGTTGTAATGGATGAATGATTTCAATGTTAGGCTTAAGAAAACTGGCAGATCTCCATTGTGTAACATGCTTGAACGTCTTAAGAAACATGAACGGATGTGTACTAGGTTTTAATGGTTGTATTTAATGCATGAGCAAATTCTAGTGATCCCATGTTAGGAGCTTCTTAGCCGGCTCGACATAGGAGTGAAGTAGGCGCTTATAGGATTGGGGAAGTAAGTACGCCACCCCATGAATGGTATTAAGGAATACAATCCGTCATCCACGCAACTGTAACAAGTAATTAACCTGTAAAAGATATCTAGGGAGTAGTGAAACCTAAGTAAACACAATTCTCCCATATATTGCTCACACCACTAGTTTAATTTAGTTTATTTTCATTTTTAGTATTTTATTTTGATTGCATCTTAGTAATTGGGTTAGTTGACTAGCAACTAATTCCACCCAACTCCTTCAAAACCGAGATTTTTACCTGCTTTTCATAAAATATAAAAACATAAAAAGAATCATCCCTCATCTCTAGACCTAGTCTTTAGGTTTTCTAATCCTAGCGACACTATTCCTAGCTGAACGATCAATCCCCTGTACTTGTCACTATAATATACTACAACGATCAGGTACACTGCCTGGTGGGGGTTGTAAGCTTCTCGAGATCCCTCGAGAGGTAAAGACTGGTGCAATCCCTAGGCATCAAGTTTTTGGCGCCGCAGCCCGGGGAATAGTTATTGTCTAGGTTAGGATTTCTTTTGATTAGGTCTACTTGCTAGATTCTTTTCTAGTAAGATTTTATTTTTATTTTTAGGTTCTCTTTAGTCTATCTCATTTCTTCGTGTTTTTGTTTGTAACTCTTCGCCATCCGACATCATGGACGATGGTAACATCTTTGAACCCATCATCCCACCACAACAAGACCACCCACAAAACCCACCACTAGCTAACACCCTAGGAGAGTATTCCCGACCTAGACACCAAGGCTACCGAAACACCATTGAGCTCACCCAAGGAGCCAATGTGTCTCCCTTGCGATCCGACAGCATCCGGTTGGTGCAAAGCGGATGTGCATTTCATGGACTTCGTTCCGAAGATCCAAATCAACATCTCAAGGACTTCCTTAAAATCGTAGATTCTTTAGACCTTGATGCTACAACTAGAGAGTCAACGCGATTACGCCTATTCCAACTCTCTCTACGTGATCAAGCTAGTCAATGGCTTGAACGTTTACCCGCGGGATCCATCACCTCATGGGATGATCTCACCACTCGTTTCCTTGCTCAATTTTTCCCACCAGGGAGAACTACTAAGCTTAGAAATGATATCTTGATGTTCCAACAACGTCAAGGTGAAACTCTATATGAAGCATGGACTCGATTCAAGGACTTACTCCAAAAAGTCCCACATCATGGCATAGATCTTTGGCTCCAAGTCCAAATCTTCTATGACCATATCGATCTCTCCACAAGGCGAGCCATTGACCAATCGGCCGGTGGTAAGCTACGTGATCTAAGTGCGGAAGAATCATGGGAACTCATAGAAGATCTTGCCCTCTATGACAACGAAAGTTGGAATGATCCCCGTGATTTGAACAAAATGGTCAAGGCAATATCTTTGCCTTCGAACAATTCTAGCACTCCCGACCGTAGGATCATGGAACTTGAGGACCAAGTCAAGTTTCTCATGAAATCTTATGAAGCTCCTAAGCCTTCAAGCCAAGTGAACAAAATCACTTCTTCATGCGAATTATGTAGTGGTCCCCATGACACTCGTGATTGTGTGGAACTCCCCGGAACAGCTTTTGCAGACTACGCATCCTCGCGTACCGACGAAGCGGGAGATAAGTGGTACACTTTCAAACCCGAGCCAAACCCGTATGGTGACTCCTACAACCCTTCTTGGAAAAATCACCCAAACCTTAGGTGGAAACAAAACCAAGCCAATTCTTCCAATCCGCCTAATCGTTACCAACCAAACGGTCCACCCTCCAACCGTACTTTCAACAACAATCCTTCTAACAACTATGGTAGTACCAACAATCTTGAAGGATTGATGTCCAAGTTTATGGCATCTCAAGAGGCTCGCATATCTAAGTTTGAAGCCGATTTCAAACAAAAGCAAAGCGAGATGACCACCAAAATTGACACATTGTTGAAAGTTCTCAATGACCGAGAAATGGGAGCACTCCCAAGCGACACGGTCAAGAACCCAAAACTAAACGTTAATTCCATATCATCAGTTTCGTCACCCACTTCTTGTCCGCAATACTACTCGGTTAAATCAACGAGCACGTGTTTCAAGCAAAACCAAATTCTTCATAAGGACCAATCAAATAAAACACCCGATGTAAAACCGGTCAAAAGCATAGTTGAAACACCTCCTACGCAAGACCTTGACGATGAATTTAAGGAGCTTCACATTGAACGTCCCGTCATTGATGTCTTAGCCCGTGCTCCCTACTATAGCGCCCTCCTAGAAAAGTATGAGAAGTTTAAACTAGGTAAAAATGGGACCGCCTTCGTTCAAAACAAGTTGCCTAAAAAGCTTGATGATCCGGGTATATTTGTTTTGCCTTGTAAGATAGGAAGATCCGAACCTTTCGACACACTAGCCGATTTAGGGTCAAGCCTCAACTTGATTCCCTTATCCCTTTTCACCATTCTCAAGCTAGGAAAGTTAGAGGAGATGGAGGTATTGATTGGTCTAGCGGATGGGAGTATTGCCCACCCGGTTGGAATGATTAAGGATGTAGTTGTTCACGTAGGGAAGTTAACTATCTTAGCGGATTTTCACATCCTAGACATGGTTAGTGACACTACATGCCCATTGTTGGTAGGAAGAGGATTTTTAGCAACCGCTAGAGCCATGATAGATTGTAAGGAGTCTAAGATAGCGGTAGGTGAGGGCGATACTTGGTTGGTATATGATGTTAAGAAACATAGCTACGATTGTGAGGATGAACCGACACCACATTGGGTAGAGATGAATAGGAGACCATCTAGATATGGACCTTGGATAGAAAGGAACTTTATAGGACCTCAACGCCCATTCTATCTAGAAAAAGATTTCATCGATAAGACACATTCGGTGGAACAACTCATAGCTAGAGATGAAGAGCTAGACCCTTTTGAGGACCCCTTAGTATTTAGGAAGATGATTGAGTTCTTAAGCGTAATGCCTATTAATATAGAGATGAACAAGTGGAAAAGAGAGGGAGATAAGTGTAAATGGAGGTGGGACAAGCCACCTAAGAAAGGTGATGGATCATGGCATATGAAGATAATTTTGTATGATCCGGATGGAGAGAAGTTTGAAAGGTCATACCGTACTAAGAAAACCGATAGGAAGTTAAAACCTAAGTTTGATCCCAAAGATGTCCTCAATGAGGAACTCACCCATGTCACGTAGTAACCCATGACCTTGAGTCTAGCTACAAGACTCGTAAATAAAGAAAAGCGCTTCTTGGGAGGCAACCCATGTTTTGTGTGATTTTTATTTTGTTTGTTTGTTATTTGATTCCGTATGCATGCTTTATTTTTATTGTTGGTAGATCATGTTTCAAAACTAAAATGATGAAAATACTTTACTTTGTTGTTTGGCTTAGTCTTAACTTCATCCAAAGGTATTTCACAAAAGATAAGTGTAAGGGGAAACCCCAAATATGTTTTTAAGAAACAAAACCGATCATGATTCTCCACAATATTAAGTGAACATGTATATTCCTATTTGTTAGAGTCAAATGCTTGTATCGAGTCATAATGATGTTTTGCAGGATTTTCCAGGAAGTAGGACGAAGTTTTTTCCAGAAAATTTTTCGGAAACTTAACATAAGAATTTCTGCAGATCACTTCTGACGGCGTCACGAGTTTACTCTTGACGGCGTCACGTGTAAAATTCTGGAAATTTTACCAGTTTTGTTTTTCTAACGGAGTCTTAAAGTTTTTGTTGAATCTTTAGTTTTATAATCTCCAGGAAATCTGCAAACATCATTCCACAAGCATTATATCTTATTTTGTTTTCTAGGATTTGTTAGCATATATAGATTGCCGCCGACTTTATGCGAGGTTGCCTTGTCTGTTTTCTCAGGTTTCACAGATTATGTATGACAAGAAGATGATTTATATTCAGGAAGGGAAGCTTTGATTGTTCATTTTCTTGGAGGAAGATCTAACCTGGCCACCTTATTATCCATACCGAGCGAATCAGGGGAGTATTTGATTTCATTTGTTTTACTTATTTCAATTTTACATTCTTTACTTGAACATTGGGGACAATGTTCATCCTAAGTGTAAGGGGATGGTAAAATGATGATACCTTACAGATACACTTTCGCTTGAGTTTGTTTGTTTGATGGTAGATGTGTAATAAAACTATGAGAAATACTTGTTAGTGCAATTTTAGCGCCAAATTTAAAATTTTTTACAACATTTAGGAGTGAAACTTTAGCCATAGTAGGCGTCTCATGGATAGGAGTCGTATGACTAGCACAAAACCATACCATTCAGAAAAATTTTCCACCCAAATTTGTGAGGTTCGCCTTTAGATTTGATAGGAAAAGCATTCACTGTTAGTGCTTATGAGTGTACCGGTAGCATTTAGATTCTAGAACTTGCGTTAGTGATGCATCCCGAGACCGCTAGTGAGACTACATTCGTGTAGTAGGATTTACTACATGATAAGAGGCATTAGGATCACCCTTGTGTTAAACCCGTATCATAATTACTTGACCATTTAAGTCATATTACTTGGCTAGTTAAGTCAACTAATTTTTCCCACACCTTAGCGTTGTACTCATTTTTAGTACACGAAACCCTTAATACACCCCACCGAGCCTATCTTTTCGTTTCTAACTTTAAGCATCTTACTTAAAGGAATAATTTGTTACACCCCACTTAAATGTACACCCAAATCGCCTTAGCCTTCCGTGTATGCACTCATCTTTAGTGCATTATTGTTATTTGTTAAACCCTTAGTTAATTATCTAATTGATTACATGGTTGCTAAGTCGAGTCATATCCTTGTACATATTGTTTTGGGACGATTGGGACTCATGGGTAAAGTACTTATTTTATGGAGTAATGGGGAAGAACATCATATATTACCCCCATATGTATGTTAATCTTAAAAGTACTCTATGTGTTTTGATTATCTTAATTCGAGTCATTACATTAGTTATTTGTAAAGTATGTAAAAATTCAAGTGTAAGGGAAATTTTCATTCCCTATGATGTATTATTTTGGATGGTAGGGTAAGAGTGTATGCACAAAAAAAAAAAAAAAAAAAAAAAAAAAAAAAAAATCGAAAAAATCAAGAAAAAAAATAGAAAAAAGAAAAGAGAAAAACATACGGACTACCATCCCTTTTCATTCTATGTTCATTTTATGTTTTTGTTATTTTTCATTTATTAGCTTAAGTCGAGTCTAGTCTTGGATTAGCAACGCCATATTGTACATGTAATTAACCAAGATTGTTAACTCGCCACCAGTAAAGACTGCCTATATCCAACAAAACCGTGTATTCCATATCCCTACACCTAACGTTACAACCCTTTAAAAGACCTCTTTGATAGTTTATCCTAGGTGCTTACGCCATGTGGTGGAGGTTTGATCCTTTCCCAAGCCTATGGTAATCTATTTTGCTATGACAGGTAGTGAGAGATGTTTTCCATTTCCATATTGTGATATTACTTTATTACACCCGAGAGATGTGAGTATCTAAACACTATTTGTGAGGTGCTAGTATATGACCTCCGTGCTTGTCTTTGGTCTTTAGTGGAATGATTATTTATTGTAATTACTTTTATATTAGTGTTAAATGACCCCTAATTTGTATTTTGACTAGAATAAAAGCGCATTTGCTTGAGGACAAGCAAATCTCAAGTGTAAGGGTTTATGATGAGGCGAAAAATGAACCGTTTTTAGGGGGTCATTTAAGCCCGAAATTGAATTTATTTGATCAAATATTTCCCTAAATCGTTCCTTTTGTGATTTTAGGTACTTTGGGAGTAAATTCTGGAAAAGGAAGCATTTTGGACGTTTTTGGAGCATAAAAGTGAAGAAAACGACAAAGACTTAATTTTCCATGTTGAGAACAGTACCTGACGGCGTCAAGAAGGAAATTTTGACGGCATCAGGAGTAAAATCCATGACGACCCAGAGAAAACCTAAAGGCGTCAAGAGAAAGGCGTCAAGAGTAATTTTTGTGACGGCCTGCAAAAGGAGTACACGTGACGGCGTCAAACCTAGATCTAGGCAGTCCGAGAATTTATTTGGCGGCAAGATGACGGCGTCAGAAATTTGCTCTTGACGCCGTCACCTCACAAAATCTATATATACTTTTCTATTTTTCATTCATTAAGAGAGGAGCTTGTGTGGAGAATACTAGGGTCGAACCTAATAAACCCTAGGTCATTTGTAACAGTATTTTCAAGGGTTTTCACCCCTTGAAACCTTTCATGTTCAATTAAGATAAGTCCTCTTTCAATTCATTCAATATGTCTATGTGTTGTTTGAATATATCTTATGCTTGTCTTGATTTCAACATGCTAGGCTAGATCTTTCATGTGTTTGCTTAGATGTAATGAAACCTAGATGTTGATTATAGGTTGATTGCTTGTTTATAGTTGTAATGGATGAATGATTTCAATGTTAGGCTTAAGAAAACTGGCAGATCTCCATTGTGTAACATGCTTGAACGTCTTAAGAAACATGAACGGATGTGTACTAGGTTTTAATGGTTGTATTTAATGCATGAGCAAATTCTAGTGATCCCATGTTAGGAGCTTCTTAGCCGGCTCGACATAGGAGTGAAGTAGGCGCTTATAGGATTGGGGAAGTAAGTACGCCACCCCATGAATGGTATTAAGGAATACAATCTGTCATCCACACAACTGTAACAAGTAATTAACCTGTAAAAGATATCTAGGGAGTAGTGAAACCTAAGTAAACACAATTCTCCCATATATTGCTCACACCACTAGTTTAATTTAGTTTATTTTCATTTTTAGTATTTTATTTTGATTGCATCTTAGTAATTGGGTTAGTTGACTAGCAACTAATTCCGCCCAACTCCTTCAAAACCGAGATTTTTACCTGCTTTTCATAAAATATAAAAACATAAAAAGAATCATCCCTCATCTCTAGACCTAGTCTTTAGGTTTTCTAATCCTAGCGACACTATTCCTAGCTGAACGATCAATCCCCCGGTACTTGTCACTATACTATACTACAACGATCAGGTACACTTCCTAGTGGGGGTTGTAAGCTTCTCGAGATCCCTCGCGAGGTAAAGCCTAGTGCAATCCCTACGCATCAGTTCATAAGGAGTTTTATTCAAAAATGGTCTAATTAAGACTCGTTTTAAAATGTACGTTGATGTGTCAACGGCGTTACACCAAAACTTTTGTGGAATGTTTTGTTCATTAAGCATTGTTCTACTCATCTCTTGCAAAGTCCGGTTTTTACATTCTACTACACCATTAGATTGAGGAGTGCGTGGAGCCGAAAAGTTATGAGTAATTTCATTTTTATCACAAAAGTTTCCAAATTGAAATTCATTATCAAATTCACGACAGTGATCCGTTCTAATAGACACAATACTAGACCCTACTTGATTTTGAATTTTCTTACTTAGAGTCTCAAATTTATCAAAAGCTTCATTTTTACTTTTCAAAAATTTTGTCCAAGTATATCTTGAGTAATCATCAACTATGACCAAAGTATAGAAGTTACCTCCATAACTTTGTATAGCGGATGGACCAAATAAATCCATATGCAAAAGTTCTACACACCTAGATGTAGAAACCAAGTTTTTAGCCTTATGGCTACTATGGACTTGTTTGCCGACTTTGCAAGCGTCACAAAAGTGTTGGTCATATTTCAACTTAGGTAGTTTCGAACTAAGTCTTTAGAGGAGAGGTTTTGAATTAGTCTCATGTTAGCGTGTCCTAAACGTCTATGCCATAAAGTTGAAGATTCATCTAATGAAGTAAGAAAAAGTTTGTCTCTAGATGTTTGATCCATCTTCATGACGTACACGTTGTTCTTAAGAACACCTTTGGCTATGGTTATCCCATCTTTAAGTATTTTACTTCCATTTTCACTAAAAAGGACATTATACTTATTACGGAAAAGTTGACTAATACTAAGGAGATTAAAACCTAAGTTATCAACATGAGCTACATCATCTATAAAAAGGGAGCCATGAGAGATTGTACCTTTTCCGATGATTTTGCTCTTAGCTTTACTACCAAAAGTAACATTACCTCCATCACATTTGTGATAAGTTGAGAAGAGGCTTTTGTTACCCGTCATGTGCCTTGAACAACCGCTATCTTTAATCCATTCATCCGGTTCCAAACATACTTTGAGGCACACCTATTTTACGAAAAACACTCAAACATTTGGTCCCCAATTTCTCATGGGTCCATTTTGGTTAAGCATACCATTAACTTGATCCAAGTATGACAAAAGAACATAAGGGTTCCATGACATGTAATTTGGAGTTTGGTAATGTCCAGGAGTGTTTTGGTTCTAAACATGTTGGTAGTTCGGTCGTGTGTTGTAGTTACTCTTTGGAAAGGGGCGTTTGGGAATTGGAGTCTTAGGTCTTGGTTGAGTAGTTCTAGCTCTAAATTCGTTTTTACTAAGTCCTACTCCAGTTTTAAAGGCAGGTTTTGTTCCATTTTTATATGTGACTTTAACAAATTTTGAACGATCCGATATGGAGGATGTTACTGCTGCAGCAGACCTGGCGGAACCTTAGGGTTCAACGGGCGGAACCCTAATTTGGGTTCCGTCTGTTCCGCGGGCTGCTGTAGCAGTTTTGTGAGTTTTTTGTGCTTTCTTTTCTTGTTTCGTTAGACTCTTTGAAGTTTCTAATTTCATGAAACCTAATCCTGTTTTATCAAATGGTGACTTTTGAAGTTTCATAATTTCATCCGCACAAGAAATGCTCTTATCGAACTTCTTAAACTTTGTGGTTTGTTTTATTAGATCATCTTGAGTAATTTTAAGTCTCTCAACTTCGAGTTTAAGCTCTTCACATGATTTGCACGATATGTCAATACCTTTACTCTTTTCTAATCTCTTAGCTTTTTCTTTTAACTCATAAACTTCATTTTCAAAAACTCCTTTTTTGTTTTCAAAAACTTATTTTTGTTTATGATTTTTAAGCTCAATTCACAAAGTTTGTTATATTCTATTTGTAAGGTGTCATCATCAATAGAAGAATAAGATGAGTTAGAGAGTACCTCATTTGAGTCGTGAGCCATGAGAGCAATATCATCATTCTTTGGCTCATTGTCATCTCCTTCATAGTCACTCCAAGCACCACCCACAAAGGCTTGTTGAGACTTGCTTTTGGGTGGTTTTGGACATTCTCCTACGAGATGACTTGTATCTCCACACCTATAGCATTTTCTTTCAACCTTTCCTTTCCTATCATCACGATCTTTTCGGAAGGTTTTTTTGTCATCTTTAGGTTGCCTTACAAACTTCCCTCGTCTACGAAAGAACTTCTTGAAGTCTCTAACGGCCATAGCATATTCTTCATCATCACTATCTGAAGTAGATTCTTCATCATCACTTGATTGGACTCTAGCTTTCAAGGCAATGGACTTAACCTTTTCTTTCTTGCCTTTAACTATTTCCGAATCTTTTTCCATTACCATTTCATGAACTTTGAGGTTTCCAATTAGCTCGTCAAGTGACATGCTTGAAAGATCCTTGGATTCTTCAATTGCCGTCACTTTTGCTCTCCACTTCGGATGGAGTGCTCTAAGGAATTTCCTGACAAAATTCTTGCTATAAAAAGATTCATCAAATGCTTTAAGTGAAGTAATAATAGTGTTAAACCTAGCAAATGCACTATCAATTATCTCATCTTTGGGAATAACAAATTGTTCATATTGTTGAACAAGAAGATTAATTTTGTTATCCTAAACTTGTGAGTTTCCTTGATGAGTGACTATTAAAGATTTCCAAATATCTTTGGCGGTTTTACACATAAAGACTCTTTCATATTCTTTCTTAGGCAAAGCATTGTAAAGCATCATTTTAGCTTCATTATTTTTAGCAATCAATTTCTTTTGATCATCATCTTTATTATTAGTAGCTATATTATCACCATCAATGATTATATACCATAAATCTATATCTTTAGATTTCACGTAAGTTTCAAAACAGTTTTTCCAATATATAAAACCATTTGCTTCAAAAAGTGGTGGTCTTTGCATAGATTGCCCTTCTTTGTAATTTTCAAAATCCATGGATCGTTTCAAGTTTTAAAACACAATATATTTTAAAAGCTTGAGTAACGTAGCTCTGATACCAATTGTGGAAAACTAGAAAGGGGTTGAATAGTTTACCGTTTAAAAACTTTAAACTTGTTTAATTATCTTTTGAAACTTTCCGTTTAATCAAATATATGAACACAAACACAATATATAACATGCAAGTATAAAGAAAGAAACGATCAAACCACAACACGAGTATTTATCGTGGTTCGGCTACAAGGACTCTTTTTCCTTGCCCTACGTCCACGCCCCGAGTATCCAACTCGAGAGTTTCTTTCACTAGTCAACAAGCTCCTTTCACCGGCGGAGAAAACCTTACACGTCGCTTATACACGTTTACCGACACTAAGCTAGATATCGAGTTCTTTTACAAGGGTACAACCACTCCCGTTAGTTCTTTTACAAGGGTACAACAACTCCTGTCACACTTTGTATTTTGAGGACTAAAATACTAACCGATCACTACTGAAAATACACAATCAAATGAAGTGTAAACTACACAAAGTCTACACGATGCTAAGCTAACAAGTCTTGCAACGTTGTGTTGAATACTTGTAACTTTATATGAATTTGTGAACTTCTTTGCTACAAAAGAAACTTCACATAGAAATGAGATGTTAAAGGGTTAGATGAGAGAATGAATGTATGTGTGTGAAAATCTAATGTAGAGTGATAAAGCCAAAATTCAAACATTTGGCTTGGTATTTATAGCAAGACCTTCTGCAGGTCTGGCGGATACGGCGGAACCCTCAGATGGGTTCCGCCCGTGTACCCCCAGGGTTCCGCCAGGCTTGCAGTTGGTTTTGCAATAAATCATTCAAACCAACCAAGGTCACGTCAAATAAAAACTAGTCAAACACAAACTTGTGTAAGAAGACTTATGGTTAGTCAAACACACAATCTTTCCTTAAATGTGTATTGATAAACTTACCATAAATGTGATGTGACATTTCTATTTTAAGAAATAAAAAGTGTTGTCTTTTACGTGAAATGTAAAATGTAGCAAATGTCTAATTATGCAAGTCTTTAAACTAAAATTAAGTTTTACTTAGAAACTAAAGTTTACATTTTGTCGTTAACAAAACTTAGCAAAGATCGTAAAATATAAATAACGTTTTTAGGCGATATTTGCATTAACACCTTTGTTTGGCCTGTCTTGCCCTAGTAGTGTGATAAGTGCTTATTTGTTTATAGAAGCTTATTCTGAGTGCTTATTTGTGTCATTTGCCTTATTTCAAGTCATTAATCATCTGTTTATGCTTAATTGTTCATTTCAAAGCTTTTTCATAAGTCCACAAAATCCTAATAAGCTTATAAGTCAACTGTTAAGCGCAAGGGGGTGCACATAGCTTATTAATAAGCTATAACAAAAATGTTTTCATAAAAGTTGTTTATTTTTAGCTTATAGTCATCTGTCAATAAGAAAAACCAACACAAAACCAATTTTAAAAATAGTGATAGCTTCTATTTAATAGGATTTATCTTTTTAATTTTTCTTTTAAGCTTACTATTAAGCACTTCATCATTTTTATATTTTTCTTAATTTTCTTTTACCTTAAAGTATTTTCAGTAATTTTCCTAGATTTTTCTCTTTTCATTTAATAATTATTAGATTTAAAATTAGTTTAATTAAATAATTAAGTAATATTAGTAATTAAATAGTTTTCTCAATTTTTATTTAACAACAGTACATTTTTATATTTTTCCTAGGTTTTATAAATCATTTAGTATTTTTATAAAATAGTTTCTTAATTACTACTGTTCACTTTTTAATTTTCTTAATTAATTTAGTTAAATTAGATATTAATTAATAATTAAGTAAATAATTAGTAAAACAATCTAAATATAATTTTTAGAAACTTTTTATAATTTTTTAGGATTCCTGTGATGGTTAATTAGTTTTATAAATTTTCTCATAATTTTCTAAGTCATTTAGGTATTTCTAGTAATTAAAAAGTAGATTTAAAATAGTTTTTATTAATGATTAAATAGTTAAATTAGTTTTTAATTAATAAAAAAAATAATAAAATAATCAAAAAAATAATTTTCTTTTTAATTTTACTTTCTTTTAATATCAAGTTTGTAAAATTTTCATTTGCACCCCTTGTAATTATAAATTGTTTAAAAACTCACCTTGTCTTCAGTCTGCAGTTATTTTTGATTTCCAATTTGCATACGTGTAATTATATCTGTTACTGTTAATATTGTTTCAATTGTCCAAATACCAAGCAATCAGTAGTATAATCACTTCCCAATCATCTTTGGTTACTGTCCTCAGTGCCACTTATTCTCAAAAACGTTTTCAAACACCATTTCAATCTCGTCGGGACATAACGACCCGAGGATTAACTATACTATCCACGGAGCATTGACTCTAGGCAGTTTGACTTTGTTGACCAAATCACTTGGTCAATAATACCTGACCATTTAGAGCCAATCATACACCAAAAATATGCTATCCGTTTTTTAATCGAAATTTAACCGTTTAGCACTCACTTTTAGTGCTATTATCCATTAGATACACCTTCTGAGCCTTGAACTGTTCGTTTCTATTTATACAACAAGAAAAATACACAAAAATATGTCGCTTAGTCGGGAATATGAGATCGGAATATATATGAGAAATAAGATACCAATTACGATGAGTATGAAGAGTGCACGCTTTATGTTTGTTATAATGTGGTTGGAAAAGAGAAGAAAAGTTATGTATTTGATTTAAAAAAAAAAAAAAAAAAAAAAAAAAAAAAAGTATTATGATTTCCCGACTTAAGTTTTACACTAAAATATTTCCCATGTCTAATCCATACCTTATAACCCTTAAACCGAATAAAAGTCCTCTCTGATATTTATACTTGGTGCTTACGCCATGTCGGTGCAGTTTTGTTTCTTTTTACAAGCATATGGTAAATCTATAAGTTATGACTGAGCTATAAGAGTGAATCACACACCAAAAACTATTTCTATGAGTGCTTGAGTGAATTAAAAATATATATACACTTTCGTGAGGAACATGTCATGTTATTCTTGGTTGCCATGGATATACATAAATATATTTGAAACTTATACGAGACTTGATTTTTAAAAGAAAATTTTATATGCTTGAGGGCAAGCATTGGTTTAAGTATGGGGGAATTTGATGAGTCTCGTATTATACATATTTTTACCCCCGATATTATATGAAATATATGATAAATAACCATGTTATTTGGACTTTTAGTACTTAATATGAAAATATATGTGCAGAACGATAAATTGGAGAAAAGTACAAGAAACACACAAAAATGATGACTTTATGGACATATAAGAAAAAAGACATAGTTTGGACTAAAGCACGCCGCTTATAAGGATAAAGAGCACCGCTTACGGGTGTTCTTGGTCAACTATATATACACGAGTCAAACATGAAGAGAGCCGATTATATATTATAAAAGCGCCGGTTACGCGAAACAAAGCTCGCCGATTTTACACCAAATGCTCGGCGTACTTCACATGACAGTTATATCTTCTACATTAATAAGCTACTTCAATGATGAGACCGATCATTTGCTTGCATTAACTGATCATGGCCATGTTAGGGTTCCATTTACACTATAAATAGAGGCACAATTCATGACTCTAAGACACACCACAACAAAGTACCACACTTGATCATAAGAAGAAGTTTAGTAGTGGTTTGCACCAAAACCACTAGCTAAAGCTGGAGAAATACTTAGAGCAAGCAGTTGGAACGTGAACACACTTGGAAAACTCGGTATAATGACAACATCACTTGTTTACTTAGTTTACTTTCATATGAATATGGAGTAGTACTCTTATGTTTGTTAGAGGCATCTTTGCCATGATTTGAACTGTTTATGTATTATGTGTAAAACCCACATTTTCATAACATTGCAAAATTACCAAAATGCCCTTATAACTTAAAAAACTAAATAAAATACGAAACAAATCCCAAACACTTGGAAATGAACAACATATGAGAAATATTAATTTTGTAGGAACATTTGCAATATTTGAACTTATTTAAATATTATATGCCACACCTAAAGTATATATTGGGTCCAAAATGATTTAAAATTTGTACATAATATTTTAAAAAGGGATATGCATATTCTAATTATTGATAATATAAATTTCTGATTTTCCTCACCTCTCTTAGCCCCATTTTCTACCAAATCCTCCCCCTCCCCTCCTATTTAATTTATTACTTACATATTGCATTTTATAAAAGTTCAAAACCCTATTTCCATCCAAAAACAAAATCGGCGGCCATAAACTTTTCCAAGGGTCCTTTCTATTTTTCTTGGACGTGTTCTAAGGTGGTGAAGTCTAGAAAAATAGTGGTGAAGGCTGTGGAGTGATCGGGGGTTCGTGTGCATTTTTTTGGTTCGTATATTGTAGCCGAGAAGAGGAAAATTGTTCTCCTTGTTCTTTTCGATCCGAACACTTTGGATATTTTTATATCATCCCTTTTACCCTTTATAATCTGTATAAAATCATGAATTTGATCCATGCATGATATAATAGGTTATACGAATTAAAGAAAAGTAAAACCCTAATTAGACGCAAAATCTATAAATCGGCTTATAAAATTTTTGGTGGAAAGATTTGATTTTTGTGACATTTTATAATACATGTACGACCTGAATAAAATGAGTAAACATTTATTTGAAGCCTATGGAATTTGTTTTGATTTAATTTGTTTAATCTGATTGAGAATAAGAAAAAGAAATCGAATTGGGTTAGGGTTAGGGTTTATCTGTTTGGAAAATGCATTGTATGCCTAAAACTAAGACCTAAAATTAGACCTAAAGATTTGATTGGTTCATTTGAAAAATTAATTTAGGTAAAATGATGAGAGAGAATTAGTGTTTAACACTTGTCATGAAATGAATGGATCAGGTCTATTAGTAGGTCTATGTTGTAGGCCTATATATCAACACTCTATTTGTTTTTGTGTTAATAAGTGATGTAATGATTGTATAATAATAATTGGATGATTTGGGAAAATCAGGGTTTGATGGTAGTGATTTATTTTGTTAGTCGATTATACATTTATAAAGTGTAGGGTGTATTTTGTAATTTTATAAACTTATGGGGTATTTTTGTAACTTGTTTTGGACCAGAGGTAGATTATATAAATTATAATATGGGGGTGTTATGTGTAAAATTTGAAACTAGAAGGTTTAAAAGGTAAATAAATTATAAATAGATTTGATTTGGAAATTATTAAAAGTTGAGGGGTTATTTATGTAATTGTCTATATTTTGGCCTAATTAATATTAAAAGGACTACAATTGTAATTTTGTGATACTTGGTGGACTTATGTGGTTATTTGGTTAATTATGTGATTTATATGTTAATTATGGTAAATTGAATAATTAAAGGATTAAATGGAAACTTTGTAAACTTAAGGGTGTGAAGTGTAATATTGGCATATTTGACTTTCTTGACTTAATTTGATGTGTTACTATATGAATGTGATCATTCGTGACCCTTAACTTTTGATATTAACACTTTAAGCCCTAAAACATATTCGGAGATCATATGAAACCCTGATTTCACAAATCTGGGATAAAATGAAATCTGTGATACGTAAGGCTATGAAACTTGATATGGTGATAAACTAACTTATAAGAATATGCTAACATTTGGAAACTTGCTAATTTTGGGAATCTGCTAATTATGGAAACCTGCTATTTTTGGAAAGTACTATTTATTAAAACATTCTAAAATTGGAAACTATCCAAATAAGGAAACTTGCTAAAAATAGAAGGTCTTCTAAAATACTTAAACTACTTAAAATGGGAAGTTACTAAATATGGAAAGTTTCTAAAAATGGAATGATAACTAAAAGAGGTAAATTATGTGAAATGAACTCGTCTTGATTCGTATTCTGTCTAGGTTCGGTGAAGCGGGAGTGATCCATTACTCTCTTGATTGTCTTGTGACCTTGCTTTGTGTTGGACTAAGGTACAGATATTCCGTACTCTTTCAGCAAGAGTACAACTACTTCTCTCTCATGACTTTTCTCTCTCTCCTTTATATTATTTGATTTACCCTTTGATATTGAACCTTGACCTTGAACCCTTGATTTGACTTGACACTTGTACTTGATATTGAACCTTGACCTTGAACCCTTGATTTTGACTTGACACTTGTACTTGATATTGAACCTTGACCTTGAACCTTTGATTAGGACTTGACACTTGTACTTGATATTGAACCTTGACCACTTGACCCTTCAGTATTTTACCCAGGTGCTACTTGTTGTGGAGTAGCCACAACCATAGCATTGATGCACTAATGTTATGTACTCTAGTGTGGTTGGAGAGATGTACCACACCGTCCCTGATTATTGTTATCGACTACTGCTATGATTGTTATTGGCCTGTAGGGGCGTATGGATGCATCCTAGATTTGTCTTGACTTGATACTTGCTTAGGCTACGGCCATTATGATTATGACTTGGACTACATTATATATTTACTTGGTGATCGGGCTTGCGTGCATTGCAACCCCTCACAGCTTGGGAGTTGATCACTCCAATCTTGGACTACTTGTTTACTTGGATACATGCTTGGCCTGGGGGTTAAATACTGTAAGCCTTGAAACTTGTTAATCCTTGATATTATACTTGACGGTCCTTGAAACTTGTTAATCCTTGATATCACACTTGACGATCCTTGATACTTAACCTTGATGACTTTTCATACTTAACCTTGATAATCCTTTGATATACCTTGTGACACCATATGTAAATTCGTTTCGTATTCTCTTATCTTATTACTTGATGTGCTTGTTATCTTCATATATGTTCACTGAGCTTTTTATGCTCAGCCAATTTTCTTTTCCATGCGGCAGGTACTTAAGCTAGGATGCGGGGTTTAGCTTTGGGGATGAGAGAGTGTGGACCAACCCTAGAGTTCCTTTGAACGATGGACTTGTTTTATTATCATATTTTCCTTATTTTGGAATATCCTTGTAATCCTTGTACTCATTGTATTGTTAAGGTATTAAGCTTGTGATTGCTCTGTTAGACACTATCTATTGTGATATCTTTACCCTTGACGGGTTGGGGTGTTACATTATGACTATTGAATCTATCTTTTATGTATTTGATATATGGTTTAGACTCCTATCATATGTCTTGATTGGTCATTATAATTATTTACAGGTCGAAAGATGCAATTATCTTGATTATATTATGAATCGTCTGTCTATAAAGAGTCATTGCTATACTTGTGAGAATTGGATAGTAAAGCATATGATAACCTCAACCATAACATGTTTAAGACCTGGCATCACGTCTAGCGGCTTGGTTAGGAGAAATACATACTTGATACTTCATGCTTGGACCATACTTTATGCACATTATGTATCTAGGATCATAGGCCGAAAGGAGATTCTTTTACATCAAGGAGATATAATAGTTTACTTGATCACCAGTTATGCTTTGCTTTTATGCTTTGTCCAAGTATTGTCTATGATACATATGCTCATTCATCTTATGTGCTCTGCCTTTAACAAACATATTTTTAATATCAATTGGGAAAACATTTCAAAAATCTTAAATCCAACAAAAACGGTTTTAGTGATAAGTGACAATCATTGAAATCTAATTTTGTTACCTTTAGCTAACTATATGAACAATCACCTCTCTTGGGACGACCTGGTCTTACCTCAAACCTTTACTATAAACGAGGGTTATACTTTACGCATGTGTTTTATGAATTAAGGAAATGGTAAAATTAGTCTTATAAATTTAAAGCTTTCGAAACACATCAACACTCTTGCATAATTCTTTGCCATAAAAAAACTCCTGCAACATATGTTGAACCTTAGGTATCCTAGTTGAGCCGCCAACAAGAATCACCTGGTTTATACATGATTTGTCAATCTTAGCATCACTTAAACATGTCTTCACAGTCTCGATGCATTTATTGAAATACCCCATGTTGAGATCTTCAAATTTAGCTCGACTAAAGGTCATTAAAAATCATTCCCCTCATGCAAGCCATCTAGTTCGATTGGTGTCCGAGTAGTGCATGAGAGAATCCTTTTTGCTTTCTCACAAGCACATTTCAACCTACCCAATGATTTTTGGTTGCCAGTCAAGTCCTTATTGTATGTTTTCTTATATTCCTGAACACAATGACTCACCATGCGGTTATCAAAATCCTCACCTCCCAAATGAGTGTCACCAGCAACGGCTTTCACCTCAAAAGTACCTTCTTTCTTAATGGTCATTATAGAGACATCAAATGTGCCACCCCCTAGATCAAAGACTAGGACATTCATCTCACTAACGATATCACACTTATTATCTAGACCATATGCAATAGCAGCTGCGGTAGGCTCGTTTATCATGCGGATGACGTTCAACCCAGCAATAGCACCAGCATCCTTGGTTGCTTGGCGCTGTGATCCGTTAAAATAAGCCGACACTGTGATCACTGCATTTTTCACAGCTTTTCCAAAGTATGCCTCAGCAGTTTCCTTCATCTTTCCAAGAATCATTGATGAAATTTCTTCTGGAAAAATTTCCTTCTCTACACCTTTGTAAGTCACAACAATCTTTGGTCGGTCCGCTGGCCCTTTTACAACCCTAAAAGGCCATAACTTCATGTCTTCCTGAACTTGGGTATCACTAAATCTTCTTCCAATCAACCTCTTGGCATCTGTAAATCCACTATGTATCAAACCAATAGCCAAGGGGAAAAATCCATATATGAGCAAAGATATTAAATCCCTAAAACGCAGGCCGGCCATCCTCACGAGGACTACGACCACATAGTCTAAACTTTTATGGCCTCAAAATTACCAACAATTAAGAACACAACAAATAAGTTCCTGCCCAATATTGATTATGTATTGATGAATTAATTTGTTACTAGTACACTGATATGTATGCTCATCTTAAAGGTAAATATACACTTAAAGATACCAAGTTGGTACCTTTTGTTTTCATTAAAAGCAGGTAAACACTTAAAAATAAGCAATACCAAGCACCCCTTAGGCCCTTAGACAACTTTTCATGCATGCAAAAAAGTGATATACTAATACTGATCTCAAAACGATCTCAAGTCACTAAACATAATAAAGTATCGGATAATTTATATAGATAAAGATAACCAGCATTCTCATAAACAGATTGTTAACTAACCGAATATAGTGTTTTGAGGGGTGATTGCTACTTTATGCTTCGCGCCATCACCAATGAGACGTTCGTTGTTAACAAAAGCAACATAAGATGGTGTGATTCGGTTGCCTTGATCGTTAGGTATGATCTCAATCCTATCATGCTTCCAAACAGCCACACACGAGTACATTGTTCCAAGGTCAATGCCTATTGCCGGCGTGGAGTTTCCATGTCCGTCCATCATGTCAATGCTCAAGTAGGGTTGACTCGAGTATTCGTGAATAAGAAACTATTGGAAAGAAAATAAAAATAAATAATCATTGTTATTTATGTTTAGTACCTTTTATTTATACTTCTTAAAAATCAAAAATTTTAGTGTACCTACCTTTTAGTAAAAGTGAGAAAAACGTTTGGATGAACCTATTATAAGTTATGTTGATTAAAATGCGTACAATGATATAAATATATTCATTTAGATAGGGACCTAATTTATCTCAAGTTTCTAAAGTTTTGCCTTTCTGTTATCATCGCAAAAATATATTATTAGAAACTAGACGAGTACCCGTGCAGAGAAATGAGATTTATAACGGCAGATAGTTATAGTGATATTCTAGTTAAGTGTTTTGTGTAAAATTTTGTGTAACTATATATGTTTGCTCCTAGAAAATTCCGCTGCTATGCATTTGTACTCGTTTAGTAATAATTAAGTGCACAATAAGTTAGTTTGTATAAATCTGGTTTACATACATGCTACTAACAAAAAATCTGCACACATGCAAAATAAGGTAAATGATTTGCACACTCACACTTTTAATTGGGACACTCTATTTTTTTTTTTTTTTACATACTTGTACACTACTTACCGTGTGTTTTAACAGTTTGTATAATTGAATGTCCCAATAAAAAATGTGAGTAAGACAATCACCTCCCAAAAAATAAAGAAGAAATCTAGTACTTACAATTCTCCGCTTTGTTACGTGTATACTTTGACTTTGATAGGATCCAATCATTTCCAGAAATAATTTTTTTTTTTTTTTTTTTTTTTTGAAAGGTGAATTTCAACTTAGAATCGACCACCTTCGCGGACAGCGAAGGCCCCATCGCCACCCCGCCAGACTATGTTGTCTTAACCGGGTCCACGCTGATCTCAGGTGGTAACGGGTTTCCCCCGGAAACCGTACTGCCTCCACACAAGTTACCTTGCTGGAGAAACAGTCGGATGAAAACCGGGCCATGCTCAGGATTCTAAACCGTAACCCTTTTTCTTTTCTTTTTTTCTTTTTTTTCTTTAATAAGTTCTTAAGGTTTTCAAGGTAGAATAATAGGTATAAAACAAAATTAAGATATTAAAAGATTAAGAGTTTTTTTTTTTTTTTTTTTTTTTTTTTTTTTTTTTTTTTTTTTTTTAAATACTTAGCATATTTAAAAACGATATACAATAACTAGCATGATACTTGCACAAATTAAAACAACATAGAAAATTTAATCATTTTGCGTTTTGATACTTGCACAAATTAAAACAACATAGAAAATTTAATCATTTTGCGTTTTTTGTGGTATACGATGACTTTCTGCAATAGATGACGATTTCAGTGATGTTGTGAACAAAGTTGGTGGTCGAGGCTATTAATTGGTTTCTGATTTTGTTCATTTGATCTATTATTGTTATAAAACTCTAAATGCAACTTCTACACCTTGTTACACAAAAACCATAGACCGAAATATTGTCTCACGAGTCACGGATAGTGATAAGCCCACCAAGTTGGTCGTGGGTTTCAGAAATTAGTGTCGTGTTTATAAGGCTTTGGAAATCTAGTTGAAGCTAGAGGTGCAAAAAAATCGGCTTTTTTCGGTTTTCGGTTTTTTAATAACCAGTTATAAAAAAACCAATTTTTCTAATAACCAGTTTCGGTTCGGTTTCAGTTTTTCGGAATCGGTTTTCTTCGGTTATAAATGTTCGGAATCAGTTTTTTTTGGTTATAAATTTTCGGAATCGGGTTTTTTCGGTTTTTTACCGGTTCGCTTTTTTCGGTTAAAAATGTTCGGATTCGGATTTTTTATCGGTTCGTTTTTTTCCGGAATTTTACTAAAAACTTCGAACATTTATTTAATAAAATTGTTAATTATCAAACATATAATTAAACAATATTCTCATAACTTTTATTTAAACAATACAATTATACAATCATAACTTTTATTTAAACAATACAATTATACAACAAAAAAATACAATCATAACTTTTATTTATACAATACAATCATAACTTTTATTTAAACAATACAATCATAAAAACATATAAATACTAATACATTTCGAGCTTCGGCATGGCCATCACCCGAAAACATATTAGTGTAATCAAGTATATCGAGCTTCAGCATTGCCATCACCCGTTATACTCAACTACTATCGTCAAGATCATTTTCTTCCAAAAAATCTTGTACATCTACATCTTCAACATCAAATTCTTCAAGCTCACCTTCATCTAATTCGCCTTCGGTATTCGAAGGTGATATCTCCATTTCATCTTCTTCTCTTAATATACCTTCTTCAACTTCTTTATCTAATATTGGACCTTCCAACGATGATTCATGTTGTATCCTATCTACTCCGTCCAAATAATCTTTCAAACATACACACACTTCCACGGCTTCGGGGGTTAGTCTTGTCCTTCTATCCGATATAAGTCGACCACTAGTAGAAAAGGCCGATTCGGAAGCTACCGTCGAAGCTTGGACCGCTAATAAGTCACGAGCCATAGCGGATAAAATTGGATATTGGATTTCCCTTTCTTTCCACCAAGCCAAAATGTCAAAGTTTGCAAACTCATCGGGACTTAAAGTTCTTAAAAAGTTTGTAGCCATATATTGTCCCAATTCGCTTGTTGGAGCCGATGTTCGTTGACGCTTTGTAGCGTCTTCAAATAAAGAATTATAAAGGTTTATATTAATGTCTCTTGTCATTCGGGACGATCCGGCCCACATTTGGTCAACAATTGGGTTTTGTTGTTGACCATATTTTGTTGCATAAACTCCAAATAATTTTTTAAAATTATCGTTAAATTTAAAATTTTGAGATGTTATATAGTTGGGGTCTTCACCTTCTACCCCAAAAGATAAGTCTAAATTTTCCATTATTTTTGTTATTAAAAGTTCTACACCTCCAACATTTAAACATGGATTAAGTGCGGCGGAACAAGTAAAAACCAAAGGTAAACTAGCAAAATATTTTATAAATTTCTTTTTTATAATTTTAACCATTTTTCTAAACATTCGAGTAGGTGAGTCTTTAAATTCATATAATTTTTTCCGTCATAGCATAAATTTGGTTTAAAACTAATGGGCTAGTTGGGTAATAAACACCCGATAATATAGTTGTTGCCTCTTTAAAAACTTGTAAAAACATAGTTAATTCATTTAGTCGATCCCAATCTTGGTCGGATAGTATTATAGTGGACCAATTTCTATTAAGAAGTCTATCATTAAAAGCATGTAAAGTTTGTCGTTGTCGTAATATATTTTCAAACATTATGCAAGTAGAATTTCACCTAATATTATTATCAAAGTAAGGTCCTAGGGGTTGTTCATTACACAATTTTCGAAAACGTTTATAGTTAGTTTGTCGTTCGTTGGTCACACTATATATAGTTACATATAAATTCCTAAATTTCATCTTTAAACTATCACATATTTTTAAAGCCGCTTGTACGGATAAATTTATAACATGAGCAACACAACGGGAATGAAAAAAAGCACCATCTAAAATAGGTTTTACACGTAATTTTAACAATTCCATAGCTTTAGTATTATTTGATGCATTATCTAGTGAAATCGTAAAAACTTTATCATCTAAATTATATTCAATTAAAGTGTCATGTAAAATTTTTCTTAAATTAGATCTCGTACGAGGATAACCAAATAGTTTAAAAGCAATTGTCCGTTTCATTAATAACCAAGATTCGGGATTAAACCAATGAGCCGTAACGGCGAGAAAAGAATTTGCCGTACCATGCAGTGCGGTCCAAGTATCCATAGTTATAGCAACACCATATTTATAATCACGAAACCATCAATAATATCTTTTTTAGCCGTTTTCCATAAATTAAAAGCATCACTTCTAAGAGTAGTACGACTTACATGTTGATACCGCTGTTGTAGCCTCCTTTTGATGATCTCCGTAAGCTTGACGTTATCGAAGTGGTTGAATGGAAGCCCTTGTTGAATGACAAACTTCATAAAATCAAGTCGAAGCGCATCCACATCATATATAAAAACTTGACCATCCGCACCAATAGTACCTTGCGACATATCATTTTGAACCGCCTTACAACTACCCAAATGACTCCTAAGTGTAGTGTTAGACCCGGCGCCATAAAAATGCCCACATTTCTTGCAACGCGCCTTTTCACTACGATCTTTCATAAGACACAAATCGTAATTAGCCCACACATCACCTTTTCGGGTAGTTGGTTTAACTTTCTCAACATCATCATTTGTGTAATGTTGTTTTCGGCTAGTAGCAACGGAGGAGGGAGTAGTGGAAGCTTGTTGTGATTGTGCATTTTCCATTATAGCGAAATATTAGCGATATTAGAGCGTTTTTGAGAGATTAAAGAAAGAAATGAGATTGTTTTTGATGTGTTTTCAACCCCAACTCATTACCTCTATTTATAGTGGCTTAAAACTCTCAAAAACATTCAAAAAATACAAAAAAAAACGGCTAGTTGGCTATATAGCCGTTAGTCTCGGTAAACCCAAAAAAAACCCGGAAAAACCGGTTAAAACCGGGTAAATCCGGTTAACGGTAACTTTTTATTTTATTTTATTTTTTTTTATAAAAAAAACGGCTAAAAAATAACCGGAAAAAACCGGGTAAAACCGGTTAAACCCGGTTAAATTTATAACGGTAACTTTTTTTTTTATTTAAACGGGCCACGTGTATATATATAAAAAATAATAATAATAATAATAATAATAATAATAAATAAATAAATAAAACCGGTTATAACCGGTTTTATTTAAAAACCGGGTATACCCGGTTATATAACAGGTAAAAACCCGATCCGGGTAAAAAACACATAACCGGTCCAACCGGTTCGGTTATAAAAAACCGGATCGGTTTTCTTATAACCGGTTTTGTAAAAAACCGATTCCGGTTTACCCGCCGGTTAAAAAAAAAAAAAAAAAAAAAAAAAACGGGTAGTAACTTGCACCTCTAGTTGAAGCTAAAGCTTATTTCAAAAGATACTCCGTACTACTTAGAATTTAGGCCCTCAGCTCTTCTTCGCAATTATACTATTTTCTCAAAGAGGGGTATATACACAAATGTTTAAACATCACTAGCGTTCCGCATCTGAATTAAAACTAGCTTAAAGACCCGTGGATTCACGGGATTTTTAAAGAAATATAAAAATGAGATAATAAGAAAACAACGAACGTAAACAGGTTCCATTAATATTTGAAAGAAACAATGAGATAATAGATGAATTATTCGACAATCAATTAAGTTTGTAACAATTAACATAACAAACATCGATGCCGTTGTCGTCTCCAAATTTGACGGTCTTGAATAGCAAATGACGTATGTGAGCACTAATCAATTTGATAACAATATGAAAATGAGATATTAAGAAAACAACAAACGTAAACGTGTTCTATTAATATATGAAAGAAACAATGAGATACTATGGGAATTATAAGTAAAGCAATACAGGTTGTAACAATCAAAATAATAAACGTCCATTTGTAACGGTGTGTGAGCGTTAATCAATTTAATAGCCAATATCAATTCCTTGAACACCTAAAAGTTAATAGAAAATGTAAGAAAAAGTTTATGCATACTAAACTCTACTGAAAATAAAGAAAGTATATTCAACTAAAATCATAAAGTTATCCATGAGTCTTTCGACACAAATATTGAAATTCTTTTAGTTTATACTATCAAGGTACCCGCGCGATGCAGCGGCAGATACTTTGTGACTATATTTTCTGGTAATGTGATTTTATGCGGCCATATTTTTTTTAACAATTAGTTTACAAATAACAATAGTTTTAGGGTTGAATCAGTTGGAAAACCCCTTGCCTTTTAACCTAGAGGTCAATGGTTTGATCCTCACTCCCTACAAAAGGCCGAAGGTCCATTCCTATCTTAGATAGAACTGTAAGCAGCCTCTCTACTGTAGGTAGGGGTAAGGCTATCTACATCTCAACCACCTCATACATCGTGGAAGACGGTATTGGGACCCATATAAAAATAAAAAAGCAGTAGTATAATTTCATTTTCTGTTAACCGAAGCTACCACAAACAAAAATCTTGATTCTTTCCTTCACTACAATCACCTTTAAATTTTCGGACCTACATGCGACCTTTTAGACACATTAAGGCAACCGACATTTATATTTTTATTTTATTTCAAAAAAATCCATCTTTTTTACACTATATATATCCCCTACATTTTCATTTTTAATATATACTATTCACATGAACCAAATATCAAAATTAGCCCAAAATCAACTACACCATACAAGTAAATATACGGCTCAATTACCTTGAATTAGTCTAAAATCATTTTCAGCCTAAACAAATTGTAATCATCAATACCTATTAAAGCCCATGATAAAACTACCAAACAATTTGTGATATCATTTGGCCAGCCCAATTAAAACCAAACCGATATATAACCCAAATGTTAGGACTTATAAATACGTTTACAAAAGCTAAGTTACCTCATTCTTGCCCTAATTTTCCTCACAAAAATATGCAACCATGATTTGCAGCCACACAAACATCACATACTCTTCCTTTCTTTCTTATCTTGATAACCGAACATAACCAACAATCTATGTTTGCAAGAAAATCAGACCCTTTTCTTGAATATCAAACGAAAACTCTATGGTTTTATGTTGTGTTGACCGTGACGGTGGTTTTGAGATGAGGTTAGAACTGAGGTAGATGTAGATGTTGGGTTTTATTGTTGCTGTATACTTTCTGTTCGTGGACTATAGATGGAATAAGTTTGATGTTTGTTTTAGCTTAATTGATGATTGTTCTTTTCTTCTTTCATTTCATCTTCGTTTTTGTTTTGATATGTAATGGTACATTTTTTTCTTCTTTTGTGGAATGCATTAATCGGTCGAGGGGGTGACTAGTTTGTGAATTTTGGAGCCGTCCGACCTTCATCGATCTTGTGGTTGCAGTGGCAGCGACTCGGTCAGCGCAGGGGCGACCGGTCCGGTCGACCGACCACTGTGCCCAGCTTAATGGCTTTATTTTTAAGTACTTGGCTTAGTATTAGCTTGTACATTATGGTTAAATGATTGTATATTTTGGTAAAGGGGTGAATTAATTAGTGTATTAATTGTATGTGTCTAATAGATTGTTGACCTTAAAATTATTGTGCTTTACATACTTGTACTTTGTATTTTATAACTTGTATTTACTTAAAAATCTATTTTAGGAAATCTTAAAAATTTAATATGAGGGAAGTATCAACCTGCATTATAAGTAGTATAGATTTATATTTTTATTAAAAAAAAAAAAAAAAAAAAAAAAAAAAAAAAAACATTTTTCAGAGTGGTTCAAGTCTTCAAAAAACTCAAAATTTACAACTATATTCCGAACTACTAAACTTATACTGGTACTACTAACAAATTGTACACACTATAGTACACTATGTGAAAATGGCTAGCTACACCCTATGTTCACACTACAACCCTCCATGGAAATGCGGGGTCTATTTTCTTTGTGGATCCTCATCTTCTAGTAAACTACAGTATGCGACTTTAATGTGTCTCATTTGGTTGCGTTATTAAACCTAGAACTAGCGGCACCATCCTGAGCTAGACAGTTGATGCTGGTTCAAGATGCTCATTCACACTCTTTGTTGGCCTCTTGGATCTCTTTGGTATCTGCTGTTGCGTGTCATGAGATTCTGAGCCTGGTGTTACCAAAGAGTCTAGGTTTTTAGAACCTTTTGGGGGCCTTGGTTTTGGTGGAGCTTTATCTGTGGCAGCTTTTCTCTGCAATTGCAAAGGGGTTAATATTCCACATACAATATGGTAAATGACTAAAATAAAATGAAAGGTAGCAAGATGAACGATTTGGAAGTCAGAGTCAGGTGTGTCGGAGACGATTGGGTCACAGGTCATTTTTAAAATTTTACTATAAATAATGGATGAGTTACGATTACAGCAGCAATATTATTACGCTATAAAATAAAGGAAAATGATATCTAGGTTGCACATTAGTTTGCATTACAAATTCGCTTTTGAGCGACTTTCAACCCTGTAGACGCATCTGACCCGTTCTCTCAACTTAACTTTCTGATTTGACCAGTTAGAGATAACAAAACCCAAATCTACCGATTCAAAAGTCAAATGGGTCAAAACTCCTACATCTAATTTCAACAATTTAGCATCCAGCCTAAATTAAAAACAAATGGAGAGAGGTGATCTATTATTCAAATGCTAACAAGCAAAGTCAGAACTATACCTAGAATACAAAAGAAATAAACAAGTATTTGCCCCATACCTTCTTATTGACGGGTGTGGTTTCCTCAGGCTCAGGAAACGGATCTTCATTCTCAACTGGAGTTCCATCTTTAACTTCATCTTCAAAGAATGCATCTCCTTCTTCATCTACCCTGATACCTTTTGTTGTTCTCTTCTTTTGTCTATCTTTAGCCTGCATTTGAGTCAAGAGAAAGGGAAATGCTATTAAAAATACGTACAATTGTGATGAAACTAAGTACCTGAAAACTTCCTTGTAACAATTCAGAGAAAAATGAGGTTGTAATATTACTAAAGCCATTTTACAAATAGTTACCCCAAAATGGATGTCTAAATGTTCAATACATATACAATCCCTTCCTAGTTCTCACCGAATCTATCTTACTAACTATTCACGTGCACTATCTGTCAAAGTACAGTTTTACAGAAAATGAATGTTTGAAACCATTATGTATGACCCTTATATATGTGTCCTACTCAGCATTGCTGAATTTGAACACATAGCAGGATATTCAGTAACAGTGTGCCCAGTTTAGGGAAAAACACACCTTGTCAATAAAAGTTGAACGAAAACATGAATATTTAACATATGAGTAAATTGATAAATCATCTTCAGATACAAAAAAAAGTAAGGCCAGAAGTCAATAGCACCTGTGCTGGAATTTCTTTTAATTTCTGTTCCAGTTGCGGATCATCAATCAGCAAAGAAACAACATCCTCAGGAGCTAATAGATCACCCTGTACATGACCACCAGTCATGACAAGTTGTTGGACAGTACTTTTCTGGCTAGCTCTCTGTAAAATCTTCTCTTCAACAGTCTCTTTACAGATTAACCTATACACCGTAACCTGCAAACCAAAAATATAAGTTTTAATAACTAGAAATTCAGAGAGGAGAAGACACCGAGTTTGAATTCAACAGGAAAAGAAATGGAAAAGCAAGAGGCTGCCCATCATAAAGTTTTGTATTACATAGATTGGATAAGTAAAATAACTTGGGTAAATTGCTGATTTATCCCAGTAGTATTTGTTAATATGATCCTAAATAAAAAGTTTTTATTAAAAACATAATCTTGATTCCACTTGAAGTATCTCATTTTTAATCAAGTCTAAGCAAATACCAAAATAATTCAATTCATTGAACTAAGCGCAATATCGTGCTAACTGCTAGGTGATTTATATGATATTTTACAACTCAATTAGATATAAAATAATAATTCAGAGGTCGTGAAATGGTCAAGTTGGCTAATGGTCAAAACGAGTCAGGTTAGAACTTGTACAAACATTGTTTGGTTATTTTGAACTAAATAAACAATTAATGTATTTAACACATGAGGGGAACTTGTATTATTTTGTTACAAATCCAGTTTTCTTATTTATAAAGAGACTTAAGAGGTTGTAAACTGTTGATCACACTCCAGGTCAATTTTAACCTGTACCCATTTAAACCGTTCCATGTATAATTACGTTTTTAGGATTTACTCATTTGACCCGCCGGAGGTATATATAACCCAATTTAATCCATTCCAGAACAACGGGTTAAAATTGCCTCCTTTAAGCAATATGATAAATCCAAGCTTTAACAAAGTTACAGACGTGGGAGACTTGTTTTTCCTTCGAAAAGCTACATCTGAGAGGTTCTGGGAAACTAAAATCATTGGACGCATTGCTCAAACTCTTTTAAGGGCAATAGAGAAAAAAGAGTAATAAAGAGAAAACTAACATCTTTAGTCTGGCCCAACCGATGAGCCCTGTCCATTGCTTGTAAATCCAATGTAGGGTTCCAATCACTCTCATAAAATATGACAGTGTCAGCAGCTGTCAAATTGATTCCAAGCCCACCAGCTCTTGTACTTAACAAGAATACAAAAATATCATTCCTGCAATAGAACAAAAACAGTTGAGACATATGTGATTCATGGGATGAGGTTCTGGATGATAAACAACACTACTTCCAAAACTCATCTAAACTCATTAAAAAATCAATCTGACACTATAAGCAGTCTCTCTGAGCAGAGTTCTAATAAATCCATATTAGCACTAGAGGAATATTATATACTAGCTGAGTACCCATGCATAGTGGCGAAAATTTAAAGCTGAAAATAACTAAAGCTGCGAAATTGTGGATGTAAAGTAAAATATTCCAAAGAATAGGGATTAGGGGTAGATAGTAATTTCACGGTTCTCACATTGAGATTTTCAAAGCAAATGTGTTTTCTCTTTATATATAATAGAGATAAGAGATAGAGAATGAAAGGGGGAAGTCACCTACTTCTGGAAATACTACAGTTTACAGAAAAGAAAGTGCATTAGATTTATAATCTATGTGAAGGGTGAACTGCTAATTTTATTGTAACAGAATTACTAACACAAGAAAGTAATCATAAACATAATAGTCAGGTTTGGGAAAGCTAAAATGGGAAGTGAAGCAACAGGACAAATGATAATTTTCTCACCGATGCTGGAAGTCTTTGACCATGTCCCGACGGTCCATAATGGTGGATGACCCATCAAGCCTTAAATATTTATACTTTCTATAGTTCATGTAATCCTGCAAGCGGATGCAAGAGTACTTATCAAGCGAATATTTTAACAAATAGCAGCATCCCGCTTTAAACAAATGGGATATAAATGAAGAGCATGGGATATCAATGTGTTTTCTAGTACCTCAATAATATTTAACATCTTTGTCATCTGTGCAAACAAAAGAACACGATGGTTTCCTGCACGTAAGCGCTTTAATAGTATATCTAATGTTTGAAGCTTTCCCGAGTCCTACAAGATATGTAATCAGCGACAAGTTAAAATTCACCAAATTGCACATACAACAGGCTGATAAATATATAGAATGATAAATTTCCATACACTGAGCATCTTTGCAGGATCAAAACTCTGCATCGGTGGACATGATCCAAAAATTCTGTGAGTAAGTTGAAGGGCAGGTTGTGAAACAGGTAGTTCTTTGTCAATCTCTTGTATCAAATGGTGAGGAGGTACATCGGGTTTTCTGGGGCCATTACAGTCAGAGGTGCGTGCAAAGCCAACTAAAAACCTCTTAATCCAAGGGTGATGCAATTCTTCCACCATTTTGTATGTAAAGTTTCTGTCTGAACAGTGTGCATTGACCTACCAAAGCAAGGAACAATGGTAAGTGTCATCAAGTGTTTCAAAGTAAGAAAAATGATGAAGTGATGGTAATAAAGTAAGATAAATATACAATGTTTAATTGGATAAATTAGAATTGACTTTCAAATTGTTGGATCATATAGCTGGATCAGACTAAATAGGATCTAGATCAAGACGTGACCAGTTGACGAGCAATGCATCACAATCAAGCCTTACATATATCACATGCCTTTCTTAAAGCAATTTCTAGCATGCACAACATACCCACATGCACCTTAAGTAGCTATAATGAGTCTTTTAGGGTTTTAGCTAGCTTTATAGATAGGTGCTTATTGCATTTAAAAAAGAAACAAAGAACTTCTATGGTTTTTTATTTTGTTAAGTTCTTATTGGCTTATTTGTCTATTTGCTTATATTTAAATAAAACAAGCACTTTAAAATAATTACAGGAGGAGGTGCTTAATTTTTTTGCAATAATAAGCCATAAACCCAAACCAAATGCAATCTAAATTCTCAAACACCCTCTAAGAAGGACAAAGCAGTTATCAAGCCCTCGAGGGATAGAGAGTGCGAATAAATAATACTGTATAATGCAAAAAGAAAGAAAATGAAACTAATGACTAAAAAAGTCTGTACATAAAATTCAATTACACAACTTACAGGTGGCGCCCTAGTTTTTGGAATGAAAGAGAAAGCCGAATGAAGAAGTCGAACATTGGATGCAAGTCTATCCTGATGAGGCAAGACCAAAGTCTCAAAAGGAGCATCCCCAGGTCCTGTTGGAAGTGTCCGCCTAAGAGCATTTGTCTCAGACTTTGATGGCAATAGTAGCATTCTTGTGACTGCTTTTACTTTTTCGTTTCCAAGGTTCTTGCATTCAGTATCATCATCCTCAGTTTCCATCATCAGATCCACAATCCCATCCAAAAACTGTCGGTCCCATCTCATGACAGAAAATAATAATCTCTCAATCAGAAAACCATTTCCTAGAAATGACACTTCTGCTGGTGATAAATCAATTAATCGAGTGAATCCAAATGCTCCACTTTTAGCTCCATCTTTGTCTTGCATGAAGGTAGATCGATACACGTTATCTGGCGAGAATATGTTAAAACGTTTCTCAAATAATTCTCTGGCAAGACCATGCTTTACTTCCGAGAAGAATACATCTGAACTTTGTACAATGTCTTGGTATATCAACTTTGGTACCTGGGAGAGGATAGAATGAACTATAATTTTAGCTTTTTCACACAAGAAATCTTTGCCTAGTGGAGACTAATTAATTCATGAAAGAGAATGACTGACGATGAACAGAATAACCCAAGGAAAATTACAAAACCACCCTCCACATTATTTCTCATAGTTGCAATTATGGTCACTCGACTTGCAACCTTTTACTAGTGTAGATTAGTCATGTAGGAACATGACTTTCTTGAATGGGTAAACATTTCCTTTCTAGTCATTCAAAGGTAATAAGAAGACAATGAGTCTTAATCAAAAACCCCAAACAACCCCCTATATACCATAAAGATATCTGAGATTAAAATCACTTCCTTAATGCCCAAAGAGTTACAAAGCAGAAACAACACTCAATTTTTAAGTAAAACAATGAATTAAAACCACTCAGGGGTGGCCACGCTAAATAGCTTGTGACTATTATCACTAAAATTGTGAGAGGTCCCAACTCCCAAATTCTAATCCTGCTTGGTGCAAACAACCCTGACGTGTCCACGCCAACCTCCTGAAAAGGGAGGGCTTTAACCGGTTTGTGTTTGTGTGGCAGTGGGCTCAAACCCCGTGGATTAGTCGGCCAAAAGGTCGGAAAAACCATGGTTACCCAAAACAAAAACAAAAATGTGATCTACCTACAAACCTCTCTCTTAGTTATATATGCTTGTATAATGTGATAATGCCAGTCCTTTTATTACAAATCGACACACAAACCTAGAATAGTCAAATATATTTATCACAATGCAAAGTACTCCCCCACATAATTGGTTTCCATCCACACCAATAATGACAGATGCTAAATACAACAGCAGCTCATGTAATTACCTCGTACGTAATAGGATTTTGACTTCCAGAGTAATATATGTCCTCCGGTTCTCCAAAAGGAGGTGGAAGAAGTGCATTTGGTATCTCGGCAAAATAGAGATAAGAACTTCCTTCGTTTCTCTCAAATAACTCTGGATGGTTGCAAACCTACAGTCAAATAGAACATAAGTAAATATGACGGCTTAAATAGAAAAAGTTGATGTTCGCCGTTGAGAGAAGTAAGAAAGCAAGAGAAACTGAAAGAAGATAGAAAATTACCTTTCGTAACTGAATGACGATATTCATCAAGTTCATAATCTTTTTCTCGTTAAGATGTCCACGGTTATTGTCAATCAGATCAGCAAGAGATATCTTGTTCTTTATAGCTTGATAAAAAGCATGTTGCCTTGAACTCAGTTTACAATGAACTGTAATTTCAGTTTTCCCAGTTAGCTCGGAAACAACATCCTTTTTAACACGCCTCAGCATAAAGGGCTTCAGAATGGCATGCTGGTTAACATTAATTCAAAAAACACAAAGGTAAGGCCAAAATTGTGGGCAAGCACTTCATGAATACAAGACATAAAATTCATGAAACTTAAGATCTGTATAATTCCAAGAGACAAGGTAATGTCTAACAAGCTGGCAATCACAACTGCCATTCAGTTGGATTCTAGAAATCAATAAAGATGTTAGCAGTTGCTTACCAATCTGCTAAGCTGGTGCTCGTTCAAAGTTCCACCATGTTCAGCATGATTTTCAATACTGGTTCATGCACAATGAAACATGATCAGAGAGGTATTGATAAAATAAGTAGCAATATACAGCCAAACGATATCTAGAAATCATACCCTCTAGAAAACCACTCATTAAATTGTTCATGACTGTCAAATAAGGTCGGCATGATGAAATGGAGAAGGGCCCACAGCTCAGCCATGTTGTTCTGGACTGGAGTTCCAGTAAGAAGCAAGCGGTTTCGACAATTAAAGCTGAGCAGCGTTTTCCATCTTATACTGCCACAGTTCCAAAAAATATAATGAGAAATTACTTCGTATACTAGAACTGAGAATTTAACTAGCTGCAGAACAATGGGTCAGAAAGTCAAACCCTGTATTTGCACAAACATAAATGTACGTTCTAGAAATGTGTAGTGTATAGTATAATCTTTAATGGCCCAGCACATCTCTGTTCTATATTTACTTGTTCAGTACCATATTTCGATGATGAATTTAGCTTAATTGATGGTCTATATCATATCTTTGCCAATAAATTTAGCAAGGCTGTTCATTGTTAAGTTTATATATTGGATTCATGGTAAGCATAGACAATGAGGCAACTTACCTAAAACAAGACAAGGAAAAGATAGAGCAGTTTGTTTTTTAATTCCGACAAAATGAAAAAACATTAAGAGCCAAGCTAGAAGAGCATAATGAACTTCAGCAACAAGCAAACCAACACCTTTGTGATATAAGAAGCTAAAAACAATAAAGACTAATATCATGTGCTTAGAAGATCACTGAAGCATCTAAGGATGAAGAGACAGGATCTGTTGAACCAGAATAAGTAAAAATGAAGTGTGTAAAGAGTCAAGTGAATGCAATGATGGCTTCTCCCCCAAATTAGATTGAGCATTTCGTTGTCATTGTGGTAAGCACATATCAACACAGGAAGCTACTCCAAGATCTGGAGGCAAACAAGCTTGGTAACAAAAAGGTCACGACTTTTCCTTCTTTCCATCACTTAAAAATAAGGTCAAATCATCTATCACTAAACAAAGTGATGGGATTTCATAGCAAAGGAGCCTTGATGCACCACCGTTATGATTTTTTTTCCCGAGCATTTACTTTTCCTTATTGAGAACTATATGACATTTAGTGATTCTTACGTTCTTGTTAGCTGAATGCACATTACAATTTCTATCTGTGTGAGTCCCTGATTATTTTATGGCGTTTAGTGATTATTATGTTCTTGTTTGCAGATTACAATTTCTATCAATGCCAGTCACAGAAAATTCTACTGCTGAATAATTAAACAACAAATAATATTTTGAGTTAACACGAAGGTCCTTTGTATTATCAGTTATGTGATGCAGAAAAGGTGATTTATTCCACAGCACGAGAATTTAGAAACAGACAACAACAAAAGGTCGAACGATCTAACCTGCTTGAACTTTTAATTGCCTGAGCCTCATCCAAGACCATATACTGCCACTTCACACGCCTGAAGTACTTTTCATCTGACACTAGCAGTTGATAGCTGGTGACAAGAATGTGAAATCCAGCCTCCCTGTAAAGCAAAAGTATAAGTACCAGTGTCTAAAATAAATGAACTGGCAGAAACTCAGATTTAAGCAGGTTACGTTGGCAAAAAGAAGATTAATTGGCAGCGAAACTGTAATAGAACCAAAACAAAAACATCCGCAATTCCATAGATTTTTAGCATAAATGAATTCAACAGTAGCAACTGAACATGCAACTTGATAATAAAATATATAGAGCTTCCACAACCTTTCAATCATTTGTGTAACTTAGTATAGAACGGACTTGCTAAAGCTGTAGGGGTTCTTCTGGAAACAAGTACATGCATGTTTCATTTCCTTTTCCCTCTTTTAAGTAACTTATTAATATCAAAACTATATGAGTCCCAGCCATATATTGCCACTAGCTTTACCAACTATGAAAGTATGTCAAACTTTAACATAATTTTGGTACATTTGTCGCATATGTATAGCTTATGCTGATAATGTCACGACAGTACAGATAAGACATAAGGTAAACAACATTGAACACTGTGGTTTTAGTCAAACTAACACCCAGAGGAAAATTTTAATTTACATTGTATATAATAAGGCATTCTTAATATAGATTCATACCTGCGATATAGACGTTTTGGGTTGATATTTTTCCTAAGTACTGTTCGTTCTTGAATGCCACCCCAATAAGGAAGTGCTTTTAAGTCAGGGCAGAACCGACTGATTTCATCCACCCAATTACTCAAGACAGAAGCAGGTGCAACAACCAAGAAAGGCCCCCATATATTTTTCTCCTGCAAAATCATAATTGTTCAATCTATGTGGTTACAACTAAACAGCAGATATCAAAAAATTTCAGGTAGTGTACATAGTTACATACTTCCGCCAAATGAGCCAAGAAGGCCATTGCTTGAATAGTCTTCCCAAGCCCCATCTCATCGGCAAGAATACCATTTAGTCCCTTTAATCAACAAAACCATTAGCTCAGCAGAACAGGAGAGAGCGTGGAGATGAAAAGATGTCTCATCAGAATTGGTTTATTACCTGCTCATAACAATTCACCAGCCACTGGAGACCTTTAAGCTGATAATCTTTGAGAGAACCTTTGAATAGCGTGGGTGTCTGTACTGAGGATCCCACTGGCATAGTTGACCTGAAACAATTTTGGATAGTCATTTAAACAAGATCAAATTGAGATATTATGACCCTAAGAAGAAGAAGAATATTACGGATTTAACAAGTCAATGTCGCTAGATCCAACAATTGAAGCATCTTGTTCAGGGGCATCAGTTCCTGCAGCTTGACGCAACTTCAAACACTCATCGTCAAACGCATCAGTAATCATTTTTTGTTTGGAGACTGCATCTTGGGCTGCTCTCAAGGCCTCCATTTTCATTTCTGCCTCTTCAGGATCTTCTTCTTCATGCCCAACTCCTGTAGAAGTAAGAATCGCTCCTTGGTCATCTTCTTTATTTTCCTCGTCAGCCAAAGACCCAGGAGGTTGGGAAGCTGTTTTGTTTTGCATGAAGTGACTATACAATTCTGTTTGTGACAATAAGAAATTAAGTCTCTGTTGTTGCCGCCTAGATTCACGAAGCTCTTGTTCGCGCTTCAAAGCTTCTGCAGCTTCTTTTTCTTCCTTTTTCCTAACTTCAGCCTGATGGGAGGATGGTGGCATACAAATGAATTATTCCGCACACAAAAATTTAATACTCATCGTAAAAACATGCATTTCTTCTACAAAGTAATCAACTGTTTTAATAACAGATTTTTCATTTGTTAAGAAACAACCGTTGAGGGTCACCAGAGGTTATAGCCGTACAGGTATGACTACAAATCATTTTATGAAAACTGCTATCATCAGGCAAATAAAGAGTGATAACAGTTGGATATTTCCATGGTGCAAAAGAACTTGCATTTGACTTAACAGAGTAAAGCCATGACAAAAGAAAAACAAACAGTAGAAACCAAAGAACCATCCACCCACTCCTAATAGAATGTCTGTATATACATACTAACATGCAAGACAGAAGAGGACTTTAATCATAGGAACACACTATAAATTTGGACCAAGATGATTATACTATGAAATATACACTATCCTATGCTCCAACACTGCATAAACTATCTAACAGTCAGTCCTGTTAGTCCTGTTTATGATTCAAGAGCAAGAAACTAAGAAAGTGAAAAATAGTCACTATTCTTCTGCACGATATATATTTTGTTAACTATGTCCAACAATTATAATGTAAGAGGCTTACCATCTCTTTGTCTACTCTCTTCCAAAAGACCAACATGTCCCTTGCTAGTTTCCTTGTGCGAATTGAAGCACCCCTCATCAACTTAAGCGATCTGCTCATCTTCATCTTAACCTGGAACAGATAACAGCCTCTTAAGCATAATAAAATCAGAACAAACTCGAAATAAGTTCATCATAGAGCTTATGCACCAACCTCCCGTTGACAGGTTTCTACAACCCTCTTGGCTTCTGTTAATTGCTTCTTATGGAAGTTAATAAAAACTCTATGATGTTTTGGTACGTCTTTTCTGGCAAGGTTCACCCAATATTTACCAATTTTATCCATTTCATTTTTCTCAATCATAGATGGATCATTATTCATCTGTTGCCTCCTGGGCAAACTACGTTCAATAATCTGTATGTCAAAAAATTCAAGGCGCATATGAGTGATAACAGCCAACAAACCCTAAAGTACCATACACATCAGTTTGAAACAAAATACAAACCTCGTATGTGTCACCTTTCTCCAACACCTTCACAAAGTGAACCTGAAGAACTCCACCCTCAGACATGATCGAACGCCGAATTGAACCAGCCGCTCCCTCTGGGACAGAAAACGAGTCCAATGCACTATCACTGACTTTAAGACTAAATCTATTTGCTGATTGGGCCTTTAATCTCGCATGAAGAGAGACATACTGAGTTTTGGGCTCACCCATCCCTGCTCTGCTTCTGTGGCCAAATCGTTTCTCAGTTGCCATCATTGTAGCTAATGAGCCCAAATCAAGTGACCCTTTAAGATAAAACTCGTCCACTCGAATATCCGACATTTGAGGCAAATTTAATGAACTAGCCAACATCTCATAAGTTGGAGGAATCTTGTAACTCATACCGTCTCCAATATCCAAAAAGACAGGCTCTTTATATGACCTGTACAATAAAATATATATACTCAATAAATACATAATACACATCAGGGTACCATGCAGTTAACATAACTTTTTAACGGAGTACGAACCTATTCGTGTCAAATTGTGGAGAAAAATCTACTCCATAGTTACCCAGCTTTGGCGTCATATCAGGCAAAAAATTTGAAGCTGTTTCAAGCTTGCGTGCTTCTTTACGGTCCTTTGGTCGGAAATTACTCCTCATTTCTGGCATACCATTGTAAGCCAAAACAGGACTTGAAAAATTAATATGATTATTATTATTAGTAGTGTTATTGATATTACTGTTCCTTTTCTTGTACTTATGAGCATGCTCGCCGAGCATAGCTCTATATCGTTCCTCAGAGACGTATTTACTATAACCACCATCTGGATCTTCGTCACTACCAAACACACTTTTCCTCTTTCTATTTTCTGACATCATCACGTTATTAATACGGTCTGCTCGTCCACCTGTTGATTACCAAATCATCAACTACAACATATATATTTGATTGAACTTTTTAACAAGCTCTAACAGTGCATTCTATGAGAGTGTCTGGGATTGCTTATTTTTATGTAGAAAAGCAGTTTGAAATGTTGGATCATCCAAACCCCTGCTGCTTATCTGCTTAATTTGGGGCAAAGCATGCTTATTCCAGGGTCCTTATTTGAGATAAAGCTAAAACTGTTATTTTGCCATCGTACTAACCTATAACCCATTATAAATGGATCAGATTAAAAAAATTTACAAGATACTTTTTTGGCTATTGCATTTTTTTACGGAATAAGCAAATCCAAACCCATTACTGTTTTACCATTGTGTCTTATGTGAAACCCGCTTATGCTTCTGCTTATAAATAACTAAAATAGTAATCAATGCTCAAGTAGAGCTGAGCAACGGGTCAAACCCGACCCAAACCGATCCGACCCAAAAACCGACAAAAGAAAAAATGCGAACCGAGAACCGAACCGAGAAATAGCTACCGAAACCGAACCGAACAAGGTCGGTTCGGGTCGGGTCGGTTTAGCCATTTCGAACCAAGAAAAAGTGTTTTGACCCGAACCTAACCGACAAAACGGAAATAATTATACAAAACTGAAATCGAACCGAATAAGGTCGGATCGGCCCGGTTTCGGTCGGTTTTCTGGTGATTTTTCTCAGCCTTAGTTCATACAAACAAATGCTGCTGGGGGGACTGCAGAATAGACCAGCTATAAGCTGCATATTTTTAAGCAGAAGCAGTTTGTAGTTTTGTAACATTCAAACTGATTCTGCCAACTATTTATTTTGAGGTAACCAAGGAGCTAACCAGCTGCGTATCATATAAAACCTAAAACCGATAAATATATTGGATTGAAAATTTTCATTTTTTCAACTATAATTACATTACATTTTCTACGACATAAGCAAATCCAAACACTATTTCCTAAAGCAGAATAACTAAGCAATCCCGCAAATTAAACGAGGAAAAAACGCGTACCTCGACTCTCATCCTGACTACTATTAACATAATAATCAGAATCATCTTCTGGTTTCGGTATTTGAAACTTCATCAACGACTACAATCATTACAACAACAACACACACTAATTAAAACACAATTAATAAATAACTAACCGTATAAACCCTAATTTAATCAAATTAAATCAATACATTAACAATTAAGTCACTAATTAAGTGATATTAATACCTCGAGATTGAACAGATTCGAATAATTGTACGGATTGGTTTGCCGTTGATTAGAGTCCATTAGAATAAGTCGGTGTTTGGAGATGAGATAATGATAATGAAGTTATAATTAGGTTTTTGTATATATGCATTGACGGTGAAGATGTGAGGGTGCGTAGGATAAGGGGGAGATGGTGCGTAGGATAAGAGAGTGAAGGTGAGTAGGAGTGTGATTTGGCATTGTGAGGGTCGAGTTTTGCTAACGTGAGCGTGTACGGGTGTAGGATAGTTAACGTGCGCTGTAACTGATTCTGTTTAAGTGGTTCGTGTTGTCAGATGTGATTAGGTTCATGCGGCTAAACAAAGTACTTTTCTCAAATGATTAAGCAGTTTTGTTTGTTGCTATGAATTAAAATCGGTATTGTTTTGATAAAAGGGTTGGATCGTTATGTGTGTGATGCGAGGAATTAATTTATTATTTGGTTTTGTCAATTAGATAGTGGTATCATAAAGTGGATTTAAGATCATTTCAGGACAAAACTTTGTCTACATACGAAGGGACCAATTCACACCCTTCATTTATTTTTATTTAATGGTTGAGATTAAACTTAATATTTACACTACAGGGGTATTTTTTACAGATATAATAACTAACTTTTAATTCCCGTTCCATTTTTTTACACACAAAAAGCGTGTGTTTTCTTCTCCTTGTTTCCTCTCTACTCTCTCACCTAACCCTCCTTCATCCTAATTTTAATCTTCAAACCCTAATTTTTTATGTTTAATTGATCAATCGATCTTCTAATAATCTAATTCATCTCATGTTATTCATCATCACGGTATTTATCATCCAGTTATTCATCATATTCGATTTTTGATCTATTAATTAAGCTAATTGAGCTCAGATTCGTGTCTTTGCATAATGAATTAGGTGTTATGGCTTCGGTTGTTACAAGTGTTATGGATTCGGATTCGTCAAATTTGGTTACGACAGATTCTAGTGTTATGGATTCGGTTGCGTCAATTTCAGTTGCGACAGATTCTTGTTATGGCTCAGTATACTATACTGAAGAAATTATTGCTTACGTACAAATCAGTGAAACTCAAATTGCTTCTAGTAAGCTTATCTTTTTATTGTGAGAATTAAGTTGTTATGATATGGTTAAGCTGTTTTTTGATGTGATGTGTTATGATTAGAAATAGGTAGTTTTGATATTATTAAGTTGATTTAGTGTGACCTCTTATAATCTAGTTAAGCAGTTTTTATAGAATTAAGTTGTTTTTAGATTAGCTTATTTGTTAGCTATATCACATGTGATATTTAGTTGTTATTGTTACAATTTCGTTGTTATGATATTGTTAATGTAAAACCCTAAAATCTCAAACATTTAAAATTTCTAAATTGCCCCTCTAACTTTGAATCAATAAGAACATTATGAATGTATAACCTAAGTTACTAATATCCTAGATCATTAATAAGCAGGGCCGTCCCATGAATTTAAGAAATTTTTGAGGGCCCTGGGTGAAATTAAATAATGAGGCTTTTTGATAAGGAATACTATATATAAAGTGTCAGATATAATGCAATTAGTTGGCTAAATGTTCTAATATATTACTCATTTAAGATATTTTCTCATCTAAATATATTTTTTTTTTCTTCTTTGTGAAAAATATGCGTACACATGCATATAATTATTAACGTGACAAATTTTGAGGCATTTAAAAATTTTGAGACCCTGTGCGGTCGCTCACCTTACACACCCTCAAAGTCGGCCCTGTTAATAAGATTACTAAAACTTTACTCTACAACTTAACTAGTTAATTACCTAACTTAAAAATATAAAAGCTACTATATGTAATACACCGTAAAATCCCAGGTCATTTATTAATGCTAAACATCGACATTATTCTTAACTAGGCCATTTTGCGGGCTAATTTGAAATTTTTATATGACACACTGTTTATTTGACACCCGATTGTTTTGATCACCGTTTGTTTGACACCCGATTATGTTTTGTCACCCGATATCACCCGATTGTCACTCTTGGATGTCACCCAATGAGGTTAACACCGGTAACTCCCACTTGCGACCCGACACCCTAAATTGGACACCGAGATATTATTAGTATATATATAACGATATGTATATATTAATTATTACAAATTTACTATTACTATGTATATATGAGTATATATATACACGTATGACGACACTGTTTATGTACTACTGGTTTTCACGAACCGACACCAATACCGAAACTAATGTTACAAACGATCTAGTCACCGACACCCTAATCTTTGTTTGGGCCGTATATCACCATAAGCCCAATTATTTTTCATTCTTTTCTTTTGCCCCACTGTTGGGCCGAGCACCCTCACAAGCCCACCGAACTTCAACTTCCACTTATTATTCGTTTGGGCTTTGTTTCCCTCAAGCCCGTATGGATGTTTATCTTTTTTTTTTTTTGCGTTTCATGCTACTCCAACGAACAAGGATTGTAAAACCATGGTGACCACGCACGTTTATTTCTTGGTTCCCTACCACCTCGACACAAAGCTTACAACCTCCTTTGACTTTGCATCTTGAAACATTAAGCCACCCTATGAAGCCGTCAAACCATCGGGTATTCGCAATAACCACCTAGTAACCATTAACCGAGTAATGTCCCATGGGTCGAGTGTCTCATGTTTCCCCAACATACATACCACATGTGTTCTTAATACTATTTGTTTATTACCCTAGTAACCCAAGCTATGATTAAACTAATCAAAACAAGCCATCCTTGCTCCCTTTCTTCCCAACTCGACATGACTAAAGACCAAGAGCAAGGGACATGGTTGTCCAACCTCGAATGACAACAAGGAACATGTTTCACATGAACAAACACCCAACTACTTATGCCTCCCCTATAAAAGCCACATTTAATGATCCTTCCTCACAAACTCACAAACTCACCAACAAAGAAAAACTACTACACTTCTCTTGTTGCTACGGTCGAACATTAGGGGAAGAACGAGAAGGAATCAGGGGAAGAAAAAGGAAAGTGTTGGGTTTTTACAAGGCTTGAACAAGGTTTTGGGATAAGGAGAAGCTCACGGACCTAGCCCTCACCTCGTACGCACGACCTCATCACCACCATCTTTGGTGTTGTAAGTCATCACTCCTCTTTTCAAATTCCACATTACCTGAATCATGCATTGCACCTTTCACTCGTTAAACTAAGAACATTAAATCGCATGTTGTCTAAACTTAAACTAAATAATCACACAAGAGATTAATGCTTATGTACATGCCACGACACCCCTAGGAAGGGGCTCACTATTTTGTTTTTACACGTACAACACGCATATATTATTCGACATACTAATTCCTTGGCTCCCACTTAATCGAACTAACCCGACATGCAAACTTTATATGATTTTACACCACGAGAACAAAGCCAAAACCAATCCTAGTCGAACGTTTTTTTTTTAACAAACCAAAACACCAATTGGGCCTAGAAAGGGGCTAACGAGCCCATTTATATTTTTTTTCAAAGGATTTCGGTTTGGAAATTTAGAAAAAAAAGGACGAGATGTATAAGACTCTTGAAACTGATTTTGAATGAGTTTATAAGTTGTAAAAGCCACTTTTAATTGTAAAAAAAAAAAAGGGTTGTTTTTCGAAAATTACATCAAGGACTATTTTTGCAAAAAGTCCCACGTTGAGGGACTAAAACCGTCAAAATCACAAACTATCGAACTAACTTTGACAAAACCAAATTCTAATAAGAAGTTGAGGGTAAAAAGTGTAACTTTATAAAGTTAAGGGACAAAAAGTGACAAGAGTATTTTATTAATTAATTATTTGTATAATTTAAATTTTATAATTATGTATATACTTTGTAATTCCAAAATATATATAACTTTACTAAAAATATTTAATAATAAATATTTTTAAACTATATTATTTTCACAACAAGTTAATATTTATCGAACACCGGTTCGTAACAACGATACAAATAACTACGTGAAGTTATTTTGGAATATATTAAGACACCCGAACGGATATCACCGTACACGTGACATATCATATGTCATTTACAACACGAATCTGAAACACCGATTACAATGTATTGTTTAGGTCGCAAGTCGGAGGAATTTCATTGCTAGTCATAGCAGTACACCATCACTTTTGAGCACCGTTGTGATTCACACCACCTGTCAGGTGAGTTCATGGTCCCACATTTTTAATTGTTTTTAAACCCCGTGGGGAGATACATGCTATAAATCGAACACAAGTATTTTTCTGTATGCTGTTATCACCTGATATTGCCTAAGTTGACACCTGTGCTACAAGTCCCTCATATCACGAACCTTAATCACTTGCGAGTGAGCGCGAATATAGTTGATAGATCTATTGGAATGGCAACCCGCCTCTGTCAAGGTGATCACTTGGCAGGAGGTGAGCTATATTCGAGGTATTATGGAAATTTGGCACATTTCCTGTCACCGAGGGCCCCTTGTCATTTACATCCGCTGTGGTGTAAGTGATTGTTATTATCTTTATGATATGTCAAATCGATGTTAAGGCTTGCGTTTCGTGAGGCTTAGGAGCAATATTACACCCGTTTAGTCAAGACCTGTCTATCTTGGCTTGTTTATTTCAAATGCTTGGCTTGTGTTCACACTATTACTATTTAAACTACTATGGATTCACTCAACATTTGTGTTGACTTTTTAAGCATGTTTATCTCAGGAAACTAGCAAGCATGGCGGCACGGAACTGGCAAAGGGCACAGGACCTCCCTTTTGATTTCAATAATTATATCATTCTTTACAAACTCATCACCTCTTTTGCTAAACAATTAACATTTTGGAAAAATGTTTGTAACTCTGAATATTTGAGTTTTCATGGAATGATATTGACTATCTTTTGAATTGTTATCTATGAGTATGACTGTGTTCTAAACTGTAATGACCCCGATTAGACTTCCGCTGCTTAATCAATTTTTTGGGTGTTACACTATACAAGACAAATCACACGTCTACATGTCCCTTCATTGGGCCGATTTTGCTTTCACAACTTTGGTACATGAGATTTGGCCCATATTCTTTCCCTGAGAAGATAAGTAACAAATGTATTCATGAAATCCCACAAATTCGGCAAGTATTCTCTCTATTCATTTTTATACGCTCTATTCCTTTTTAATCCTCATGACAAGTTACGGTTCATTCTAAAATAAACAAACACGCACATAAAACCCTAACAAAACATTGGCGGCTATTTAGTTTTCTCCTTCCATTTCTCATTCGAATCAAGGTGGTTTTGGATCGTGATTAAGGTGGTGTTGAGTGCGGTATATTCTGGTTTGAGAAGGGTGGTTTTGATTGTGTGTTACATAGCTTCGAGGAAGGGTTTGGTTGTGTTGATTTGACGAGCGTTGATAGCTTTGTATTCGGTTGTGATTCTGGTCTCGGTTTCTTGATTCCTTGCTGCTTCTCTTGATCAAGCATCGAGGGTATTTCATATCACCTAAATCTTGTTCTATTTCTTTCCTATTGAATCTATTATGCTCGTATAACATGTCACCTAGAATCAAAAATGGATCGGCTAATATAGGTTTGTATATATACGAATAAACATGTCAAATGATATCACATGAAAGTAACATAAAATCATAGAACATATCTTATGAAATTACGAAATTGTAAGCTAATTTAATCGACCTTATAGTTGTTGTTTCGAATCGGTTTTATACATGTTTAAGACATAATCTATTCGAGCTAAAAAGAGATCCATGCATGCAAGCTTTAGGTCTTGTTTTTGGTTCGCTAATATAAATTAAAAGGGTGTCGCGGATTGTTTTGTGCCTCGTCAATACTTGTGTTGTCTCACGAGGGTTCGTGGTTTATATCCGGTCTCGCGATGACTAGTTTGTCCCATTAGCTAGGTATATACGAGCGAATATATATACATACGAGATATAGTTAAAATGAATCGTAAAACTGGACATATAAGCTATGTAAGAAACTGATGTATAATCGAGTTATAAAATTTATATAAATGTATTCTGCATGGTTAATAGTATCATGTTTTCACCATTTTGCAATGTCACTGAATAAAATGTATAAGGCTATGAATGAGCCAAAAGACATGGGTACCGATTATTTTATCCGAAGAAGCAAGGGATGTTTGTTCCGGAAATTTAGATAACAAAAAGGGTGTGTGTCGCGGCTTATTTAATCAAGAGAAGTATTTGTCTCGGCATGTTTTAACAAGAGGGTGTCGTGGACTTGTTTGCTTTCAAAATAATAAAAATCTTGGGTCATCACGGCATAAAAAAATCAATATCGTGGGTATGTTATTAAATTATATAAAATTATAATGACGGGTCCAAAATTCTTATCTCAATATTAATTTATTAAAATAAACTTTAAATTAATTTTATGTGACTTTTAATATTTAATTTTGATAATTTACATTTTAGACCCTAAGCTATCATAATTGCCAAATAAAACCCTAATTACTATTTAGGTAAACATTCTAAATAAGGGAACTTACTATTTATGGAAACTTACTAAATATGGAAACATGTTAAAAATATAAAGTTACCTAATTTGGATAAAACTACTAAAATTGGAAAGTTACTATTTTTGGAAAGTTCTATTTATGGAAAGTCTATTTTTGGGAAGTAAACTTAAATCCCTAATTTGGTAATCTTAACCTAATGCTTCTAATTTTGTAGAGAAGAAACCCTAAACCTAATCTGGAAACACTTATCATATGTAAACCCTAATTTTGACAACCTAAAATAAGTTAAGCCTTTAATGAGCAGTTAAGTAATATGTAAACCTTTATTATGTAGATTGTGTGAAGAAGGAGTGATCTGCCTTCCCTTCTCGTTCTTTGTTTCATTTCTGCATTTGATTTCGAGGTACAGATATTCCGCCTTTTTAGTAAAGGCCATCCTTCTCTCTTTTGTTTAATGTTTCGATTATGATCCCTTCAGTTAAGCCATTGCTATGTTCCCTTTATTTGATTCGTGTTTGTTGATACTTGATATTGATATGAGCTTGATATTCGTTTGCATGCTATATTTCTTTTCTATAGCATTCTTGATTCTATGCCCATTATGTGTTACTTGTATATATGATTTGATTAATTTGTAGCCAGTCATGGGGAGTCCATGGCCTTGCCACTGATGCACCAGTGGTATTGATACTATCTGTGGAGGTGGGTTTTAGTCCATAGCGTTCCCTTTAAGCTAGCTATTCAGGCCTATATTTATTATTGTATATGTTTACTTAGCCTAGAGCTTTGTGCATATATATCTGTTTTGCAGGGAGCGTATGGATGCATCCTATGTACTTAGTTTTGTATTATTTGGTGAATGTTTTGGTGTGTGTGCAATACACCCCTTTCACATTTGGTACAATGGAGGTCATGACTCCTATGTACATTTATTATATATATTGTTGGGCATTCCTATTTGTTCTACTTCTCTATGATTCTTATTATCTTGTCATCTCTAATGTGATTAACTTATGCATGCTTTATTTCTTTTGCTAACACTTATGACTCATTTCATTTCGTTAATTGTTTGATATCCATTATCCGTATTTCCTTTAATGATATTCCATGTTTCCATATTCTTGATTTCTATCTCAGCAGGTTCGCTTGGACCTATGTCGTATTCACCTTCGTTTTCCTTTTTGTTATTAGTTTTCGTTTGTTTATATCTGTTCACTGGGCTTTTTAAGCTCAACCGCATTTCTTTTCCTGCGGCAGGTTTTTAGAAGAAAGCTGGGTTGAGTGAAGAGTGCTTAGGAGCTCTTAGTGGACTACACTGTTGATAGCTCCCCATGGATTAGAGATAGACTTAGAGATTTCCTTCTTGGTTCTTAACTTGTTATTCATTTGGAAGTTGTAATGCTTAGAATTAGTCCTTTATCTTTTCGCTAGAACTGTTTTGTGAACCTTGTATCATTAATGTATTCCGCTTGCTTATGTTCTGATTTGACCCCATAATGTTACACTTTAGCCCTTTTCAGGTTGGGGTGTTACAGTTAAGCTAGTTTTGATCATGTTAAATGGATTAGTAGAGCTAGGGTTCAGTCTAGTATTAAGTCAGGCCTTGTTAATGTTAATGACGGTGTTGTTCTTAAGGTAGTATATTTTATTCATTTTGTTACATATGTTTAGGTTTTGATATTATAGAAAAATGTTGGTTTAGTACTTGACTAGACGCATTTTCGGTATTAGAATTTTATTAGTTCAGATACTAATCAAGGTTAGCATTTATCAGCTTTGATACTATTTCGTAGACCAACTATGGCTCTTGTTGTTTGAGTTTGTACTATTTCGTGTTTTTTATACTAGAATTTTTTTGAATTTGGTGACTTACTTTCTAATTCGTTGGATCAATTATAAATGATGTATGAGAAGTGTGTGGTATTTACTTTTAAGTGTCACTCCTATGCTTAGAGATCTCTATGTTTTCCAGAATGTGAATCATTTTTATTGCCTTTTTAAATCTTTTAGTTGGATTAACTCATTTTATCAGATGTTTAATGCTCTTGTAGGAAAGTTAATGGAACCTATGACTATTACTACTTTCCTACCCTTGTTTTATTCATTTTTACATGCAGTAGGAATAAGTAAAACTAAACACTTTGAATCAGTAGTAACCAGTAGAGGTGCATTAATGCAGTGTTTAGGCTTTTGGGACTTATTCAAGGTATCTTGCCAATCTCATCTCCTATATTTAATCCTCTGGATCATATCCCCACTTTAGGCTCTGGTTGGGACGTGTTGATACATTTAAGAGGCCCGTGTTATCAATAAGTCTAATGTTAGATATTAAATGGAAGTACGATACAAGTGTTTAGAGAGGTGGTTAGATACTCAACCAACTATTGTGTGATAATGTGTTTTTACCTGATATTCTCTCCACATCTGCTATATTACCTCGGTTTGTTTGTATCTACAGACATGATATGTTGCACAAGTCTACTATGCCTAATTATTTTCGTTTGTATATACAATATAGTTGAATTGTTTTAGATGTTACAATATTTTATGCTAATGCGTTTTATGTTTGTGTCATTTTTACTAGAGGCCGTCACTGCCATGGTGCAACAAGCAATGGAATCCGAACAAACTCAAGATATTGAAAGTTTGAAATTAAGATTGAGCTTATCAAAACATTTAACAGCGTTAGCTGGGAAGGTAAGCTTCCTGATATAAATGTATTATGTATCTTGAGTTCTTGACTTAAGAAGTTTGTTTTCAACTTTTGAATTCACCTTTGCTTTTGGTAGATTTTTGTTGAGCTCAATTGATCAAAAAGCTAGCTAAGATCAAGGAAGAACAAGGCCAAATAGTGAAGGCTGTTGATTTGATGCAAGAGATTGCGGTCAGTTTGTAAATAGTCTTTTAATATCCTAAACGGAAATGATGTTACTCTTTCTTACGGTAGCGCTTACCTTTGATTTGTATAACAGAGGTTGAAACTTTTGGTGCTATGGCAAAAATTGAAAAGATCGCTTTCATTCTCTAACAAGTAGGAGATTCATCAATTTTTTAATATTATTATTTGTAACAAGATTGAGATAGCATGAACTTCATCATGTACAGGTCCGTTTGTGTTTGGACCGCCAAGATTATGTGCGTGCACAGATTCTCTCTAGAAATATTAGTCCAAGAGTTTTGGACGCTGATACTACAAAGAAAAAGAAGGCAAAAAAAAAAGAACATTGTTGAAGAAGCGCCTGCTGACATACCATCATTTTTGGAATTGAAGCGAATTTACTATGAATTAATGAACTTGTTAAATAACTGAATTCTCTTAAGTAGATGACACCTTTCAAAAATGTAATTATGTACTTCTGATTTCATGGTTTGGTGTCTCCAAATAAGCCACTTACTAGCTACAGAATTGGGCATCATTTCTTTGTCGATAAGTGTAAGTGTAATTTGATTGAAATGTTAAAAATCACACTGGGCATCATTTCTTTGTCAATAAGTCTAAGTGTAATTTGATTGAAATGTTAAAAATCACACGTGATTTCTTCCTTTATAACGGCATTTTATTTTTCAGTTATTTCAATATCTATGTACTTTTTCTTATTACAAAAACTAGTAAAAAATCACATGTGATTTTTTTGAAAATCACATATGGTATAACATGTGTCTGGTAATAATTTTTAAATCACATGTGATAGTTTTGTTATTACAAAAACTAGTAAAATATCACATGTGAATTTACTAAAAATCACATATGATATAACATATGTGTGGTAATAATTTTTAAATCACATGTGATAGTTTCTTACTACTTTCTAAAATATAAATATCACATGTGATTATTCAAAAGCAAAAAATAGGATGTTAAATCACATGTGATTTCTTAAAGAAATCACATGTGATAGTTTTGTTATTACAAAAACCAGTAAAATATCACATGTGAATTTACTAAAAATCACATATGATATAACATGTGCGTGGTAATAATTTTTAAATCACATGTGATAGTTTCTTACTACTGTCTAAAATATAAATATCACATGTGATTATTCAAAAGCAAACAATATGATGTTAAATCACATGTGATTTCTTAAAGAAATCACATGTGATAGTTTTGTTATTACAAAAACGAGTAAAATATCACATGTGAATTTACTAAAAATCACGTATGATATAACATGTGCATGGTAATAATTTTTAAATCACATGTGATAGTTTCTTACTACTTTCTAAAATATAAATATCACATGTGATTATTCAAAAGCAAAACATAGGATGTTAAATCACATGTGATTTCTTAAAGAAATCACATGTGATAGTTTTGTTATTACAAAAACCAGTAAAATATCACATGTGAATTTACTAAAAATCACATATGATATAACATGTGCGTGGTAATAATTTTTAAATCACATGTGATAGTTTCTTACTACTTTCTAAAATATAAATATCACATGTGATTATTCAAAAGAAAAAAATATGATGTTAAATCACATGTGATTTCTTAAAGAAATCACATGTGATAGTTTTGTTATTACAAAAACTAGTAAAATATCACATGTGAATTTACTAAAAATCACATATGATATAACATGTGCACATGCGTGATAATAATTTTTAAATCACATGTGATAGTTTCTTACTACTTTCTAAAATATAAATATCACATGTGATTATTCAAAAGCAAAAAATATGATGTTAAATCACATGTGATTTCTTAAAGAAATCACATGTGACAGTTTCTTACAACCTTCTAAAATATGAATATCACATGTGATGATTATTCAACAGCAAATATATATATATATATATATATATATATATATATATATATATGGGGATATAATCGCTGCACCTAAGTACAGCCAATTCACTAGACTAAAAGTAACTCAAATGCACTTTATGTCTATTAAAAAGCGGGTATTGCATATTAACTTCGAAAACAACGTCATTTGCTTGTTATATTATAATCATATATCAACCACAAAAATTTATGGCCAATGATCTCTACTGTTTTTTTTTTTTTTTTTTTTTTTTTTTTTTTAAAAAAAAAAGTTAAATGATGTTCACCCAACCAGTACTTAAAATGTGTTTACGTCATTACGTAACCCACCGATTTTGCCACTTTTATCCTCGGGTCACGACCAATGTTTTGAAACTCGGGTCGACCTTGCCGGGTTAACCGATTGAACCGGTTTCGGCCAAAAAAAACAAGTGACCCGTGTCAACGCGGTTTCAAAACATTGGTCAAAACCATCAAAACATTGGTTAAAACCATCAGAGAAGTTAAAATACCAAGATAAACAAAAGAAACAATCTTTACGATGACTATAATTAACAATCATGAAGTAAGTAAATACCAAGAAGAAAATTCTATTTTGTTAGTTTAGCAACAAAGATAAACAAAAGTCGCCAAACAAGGCTCGCTAAATAAGCAATATGAAGAGACACCAGTAGAAATATTTCTTTTAGCCCTTGGTTTAATCATCTCATGCATCAAACATGTCTTCATTCTTGGCCTCATCCATCTGAAATAAGATAAGCAACATTCACAATTAAAAATAAGGAAAAGAAAAATACAACTTTGAATATATACATTCCAACAATGTAAAGATACCTTTTTCTTTTGACATCCAGTTATATAGTGACCTTTTCCTCCACAATAACTACAAGTTCTATGTTTCTTTGATTCCTTAGCAACTTCGATACCCGACTTTATTCTTGTAGCTACCTTTGGGCGACCTTTCGTCGTCACAGGAACAACAGGATCAGAAACAATCTTTTGTTGTGAGTTGTATTGTTGAGTCGGTAACAATGAAGTAGAACCAATATTGCTATTCAACTCAACTGTAGTCTTCTTCCTTTTATTTTGTTCATACAAAATACCATTGAGACAAGTATCAAGTTTCATCATATCAGTTAAAGAGTCTCGGCCATCCTCAAGTACTTTGTTAACTTTTGATCGAATAAGCCATATAGTTAACAACCTAATCTCTTCAGCACCATTATTATTAGTACCTCCTAATGATGTTCCAGTATTTCTATCTATATATGTTGCCTTCATCATCCACCTAGGTAGTATATAATGGTCGGAAATAGATTTTACTAACTTCCTCTTCATGATATAGAGAATATGTTTGCACAATATACCATAAGTTTCAAATTTTGCACATGAACAACTAGCAAAAATATCAGTACTTACTTTGTATTCAACGATTTTCCAATTCTCTTTATTTCCTTTCAAATATCCAACACGATATTTTACCAAATCGGAGTCCTTGCTTACTTTTTCGTGCCCACAATCAAAGCTAGCCTTCCACTCTATCTTGAAGATATCATAGATATTTCGGGTATAACACTCGGCGGCCATTGCTTCAATCGGATGATCACCGTGTAGTGTAGGTTTTGAATTCCTAGTTCTAAAATCTTGGTCTTCTTCGGCACCTCTTTGTGAAATTAGAGCTTTGTCATATTGTACAACAAAATCATTTAACATGGTTTTCGAGTTAACGTAACCATCAAACAATGAATGCATGCTTTCACATCGACCACTAGTTGTCATGCCGGCAAAGAAAGTATATTTCAAATATGCTTTTACCCAATGATGGCGCATATTGTACATGTTCCCTAACCAACTATCATCGTCTATTAGATATGTCTTCTTGAAATCTTCCCATTTCGATTCAAAATCTTCAATGGTTTCACTTTTGACCCATTGATTATAAGTATCTTCAAAGTCTTCGTATTGCGATCGCCATGGTTGCAGATGCGCTAAGACATGCTTTTGAATATGCCAGGCACAAAAGCGGTGCTTTGTTTTAGAAACTTATAAACAATGTGCAAATTTTTGCTCTTCGTAGTTTGAATCAGCCATCAGAAACTCATAAACAATGTGCAAATTTTTTGTATTTGCTTTAGAAAATGAAAACACAAGATACCATTGACTAAGTAAATATTATTTTTAATTGTAGATTTTATCATTTAAATTTTGTATCTTGGAGGTAATTTTAGTATTGTGGCGGACTGGCGGGAAATTTTAAGAGCAATTCAAGTTGACTAAGAAAAATTTATCATTAACTTGGTGGGAATTAAAGGCGGGGAAATATTAATAATTTGGTTCAAGATTATGTAAAAAAAGAAATTAGTGTAGCTAGTTGGCTAAGTCAATGGTGTAGGTAATATATCCCCTATATATATATATATATATATATATATATATATATATATATATATATATATATATATATATATATATATATATATATATATATAATACTATAAGATTCAGTCCCTAAATTTAATGTGGAGTTATGATGATAGAGTTGTTAGAGTTAGAAACAAGTTGGAGTCGTTTAGTAGTTGCGTAGTGTACAAGATAGCTAATGCTCGGAATTCAATGCAGCCTCGTAATAACTATACAATCATGAAAGGAGATGAAGTGCAAGGGTTGCCGGAATTGATCACATGACATTTAGTATAGAATTAAAAGTCAGTTAGATGAAGTGCAAGGTTGCCCAAATTGATCACATGACATTTAGTATAGAATTAAAAGTCGGTTAGATGAAGTGAAAGGGTTGCGAAAGGTTGCAAGAATAATTAATGATTTAACCTAATTCATGCCTATATAAACCGGCAAAAATCACATTTAGTATGTACATTTGAAGATGATTCACACATCTTTTAGATATTTGATTTGTTGGTAGCGGTATGTAAATTATCTTTTGCAACATTTTGTAGATGATTCAAACATCTTTTAGATCTTTGTAATTAACTTGGTCTTCTTTTTTTTCTTAATTTAGTTATCATATGCAGGTACCATGAAAATCACACAAGATCATGCATGCTCAGATAAATGGAACCAAAGATTGAGATACCAACTATCTTCTTTGTTTCTTACATATTTAGGTGATTGTTATAGATAAGAATATATATAGATATATGTATTATGTTAATGCATTTTCATATACAAGTAACTTATGTACGTTTTCTATTGATGTAGCTCACATGTGCGAATTGATTCAAGAAAATGTGCACGAGCATGTATGTAAAGCAACATTTAAATGGTTAAATGATACTTTTTAGCTTGATTAGTTTATGTAAGTAGTTCCTTTCGAATGCTTTTTTAGAAATACTATAAGATTCAGTCCCTAAATTTAATGTGGAGTTATGATGATAGAGTTGTTATAGTTAGAAACAAGTTGGAGTCGTTTAGTAGTTGCGTAGTGTACAAGATAGCTAATGCTCGGAATTCAATGTAGCCTCATAATAACTATACAATCATGAAAGGAGATGAAGTGCAAGGGTTGCCGGAATTGATCACATGACATTTAGTATAGAATTAAAAGTCAGTTAGATGAAGTGCAAGGGTTGCCCGAATTGATCACATGACATTTAGTATAGAATTAAAAGTCGGTTAGATGAAGTGCAAGGGTTGCGAAAGGTTGCAAGAATAATTAATGATTTAACCTAATTCATGCCTATATAAACCGGCAAAAATCACATTTAGTATGTACATTTGAAGATGATTCACACATCTTTTAGATCTTTGATTGTTGGTAGCGGTATGTAAATTATCTTTTGCAACATTTTGTAGATGATTCAAACATCTTTTAGATCTTTGTAATTAACTTGGTCTTCTTTTTTTTCTTAATTTAGTTATCATATGCAGGTACCATGAAAATCACACAAGATCATGCATGCTCAGATAAATGGAACCAAAGATTGAGATACCAACTATCTTCTTTGTTTCTTACATATTTAGGTGATTGTTATAGATAAGCATATATATAGATATATGTATTATGTTAATGCATTTTCATATACAAGTAATTTATGTGCGTTTTCTATTGATGTAGCTCACATGTGCGAATTGATTCAAGAAAATGTGCACGAGCATGTATGTAAAGCAACATTTAAATGGTTAAATGATACTTTTTAGCTTGATTAGTTTATGTAAGTAGTTCCTTTCGAATACTTTTTGAGAAATATTAGAATGAATTTATCGTGTGCAATTGAATTATTATTGAAAAGAAGAAGGGTCGCGCATCGCAAAGTGTTTTCTTTTTCTATATGTAGAATCATTAGTGAGAAACTAATATTTACGCCAATTAAATGAGTTTGCCATAATAGCAAAATACGACATATTAAAAATATCACATTGAGTAATTAATAGAAAGAAAAAAAATACATAATTTTGACTTAAATCCGTTTGTAAATTGTAATATCAAATAAAAAAGTTGAGTTTTAAACATAAGCAAAAGTTCAAACTTTTATCGAAAAACAAAACCGGTGCATTTAATGTGAAGTATATACAACATCGAGATGGAAGTGCAAGGCTTGCTGAAATTTATCATATGATATTTAGTAATTAATATACAATTAAAATTCAGTTATGGATCGAGATGAAGTTGAAAAGGTTGCAAGAATAATTGATGATTTAACCTAATGTAATATATATAGATATATGTATTATGTTAATGCATTTTCATATACAAGTAATTTATGTGTATTTTCTATTGATGTAGCTCACATGTGCGAATTGATTAAAGAAAATGTGCACGAGCATGTATGTAAAGCAACATTTAAATGGTTAAATGATACTTTTTAGCATGATTAGTTTACGTAAGCATGCAACTTGAATAATGAATATAAAAGAAAAAGTATATAATTTTTGCTCAAACCCATTTGTAAATTAAAAAAAAAAAATTATGTTTAAGATATGATAGTGGAGTCCAAAGGTTTTAGGAATTATTAATAATGTGTTAATTAATATTCATTTAGTTAGCTATTTAGAATCGAGTTTATTGATAAGATTTATTAATATTAGTTAGACTTTATAATGTTAATTTTCAATAAAATTAGTTGTACATTAAAATGAGATGAAGCTGTAGGACCGTAGAACAACCTATTTCACTATTGATTCAAGCCTAAACCTAGAGAGAGAAAGTAAGTAGAGAGAGAGAGTGGATGGGATCTCCTAGTGTGTGTAAATGAAAGACAATGTAATTACCTAAGAGAACCAACCTCAAAATGAGGCCTTACAAGTGTATTTATACTTGTAGTCTAGGGCTTCACATATCTTTGACCATATTACATAACTAGCCCTTAGACTTTATACAAGCATGAATAATACACATAAACTTTAATAAACTAGTATTTACTAACTATTACATGAATATATTTAACTAACTATTTGACTCAATAATGATCGTCACTTTTAATCCTAACAATCTCCTCCTAAGGGACGATCATTGAGATCTCTCTTTGATTACACAAATGATCAACACTTCTAATGCTAACAACTTGTAGGACCGTAGAACAACCTATTTCACTATTGATTCAAGCATAAACCTAGAGAGAGAAAGTAAGTAGAGAGAGAGAGTGGATGGGATCTCCTAGTGTGTGTAAATGAAAGACAATGTAATTACCTAAGAGAACCAACCTCAAAATGAGGCCTTACAAGTGTATTTATACTTGTAGTCTAGGGCTTCACATATCTTTGACCATATTACATAACTAGTCCTTAGACTTTATACAAGCATGAATAATACACATAAACTTTAATAAACTAGCATTTACTAACTATTACATGAATATATTTAACTAACTATTTGACTCAATAATGATCGTCACTTTTAATCCTAACAGAAGCTAAAAAGGTTTGTAACGATTTTTATACAGTTTATGTGTCATTATTATATATACATTATTACACAAACTTTAACTTACAAAATTAATAAAGAAAATATTTAACGCACATTAAACTATAACAAATTAGATAAACCCCGTGTGCTTCATATTATCATGCAAAAACCATCTAACAGACAAGTATTGTAGGGCTAAGTAAATAAGTAATAAACCAAAAGAAACAAAACCATTTTTTTATCATGCAAATAAGTAATAGGCCAAAAGAAATAAAGCCATCACAACTTAATAACCAAAAGCCAATATATAGAATACAACACCACAAAACCAAAACAACATCAAACACCTTTCAATTTTTATACAAGAAAGTTAAAACATTTCATATGATATACTAAACCATAATTAAGTATACACTCGCCAATATACAGAAAGAATACACGATTAACAATTAGATTATTAGCCCGTGCGTAGCACGGGTTCTGCATGTCTCGTATATATATATGATGTTATATCACATGTAATTTCTTAAGATATCACATGTGATATTAAGATAAAATACAACAAAAATTAAGTAAAAGAATTTATAAAACTTGTTCATAAAAATCAAACAATCAACGAGAAAAATAGTGTTTTTATTTAAATATCTTGAACAATCAAGTGACATTTTCTTACTACCTTCTAATATATGAATATCACATGTGATTATTCAAAAGCAAAAAAATTATGATGTTATATCACATGTGATTTCCTAAGATATCACATGTTATATATAATAGATTAATTTTCATGTAAGATTAAATACAACAAAAATCAAGTGAAAGAAATTCTAAAATTTGTTCATATAAAAATCAAATAGTCAACGAGAAAAATAGTGTTTTTATTCAAATATATTGAACAATTGCTAGATTTATAAAATTATAACGTAGTAAAAAAGGAAAAAAGCAAGCAGTTTGATGAATATACAAAAAAAAAAAAAAAAAAAAAAAAAAAAAAAAAAAAAAAAAAAAAACTATGTCCCGAGATTTTAACTTGTGATTCCTCCAACTCTTTAAGTCTTTCTTTGTTCTCATTTTCAACGTCGTTGTACTTCTGCTCAAATTCCTCAAATCTCTTCTTCAGCTCCACGATTTCATCTTGCACATAAAGCGGGTAGTATAAGGTCGACTTAAACTAACTGAAAGAGTAAACTACAATAAGCACCCCTTTCGTTTGGTTTAGATTCTGGAAGTTTTCCCTCCTCAATACTTCGGAGTATTTGAATAGGAGATCTCTAAAAAGTGCAATCAGGACTGCATATTTAAATAGTATCTACGAGGGGCTATTTCCTTTCACTTTGGACCCATTTTTCTAAAAAGTGCAATCAGGACCACATTTTCAAATAGTATCTACGAGGGGCTATTTTTCGTATATTACTCAAAATAATTGGAATGAGTGGATGTAAACTTCAAATTCTTGTAAATACCTCCAGTTTATGATTATGATCTGTTAACTCTTCCAATTTAGTATTGTCTACAACTGGTACTTCTTTAATAATTGGAGAGGCTGTTTCAATAGCTATTATTTCCGCTTCTTTTTCATGAAGGATTTGCTGGTGTGCTTCATCCAGGATTTGCTGGTTTGCGGGATAAAATAAAAGTGTGATAAAATTAGTGAGCAGTAGCAAAAATTATAATATGGTTTGTGTAATATACAATAAAATCAGTTTAGAAGGCCTTTGGTGAAGCTTTTAGCCTAGCCACAGAATACACCTTCATTTTTACAAAGGCTATGTGGCAAGCTACAATGAAAGCAGTTTAGTAGAAATCTTAGCGGCAGGCTTTGCCTTCTCCTAAACCTTTAATCATACTTTTTCATCACAACAATATCAACTCAATCTATCTATAACTGATTATTTTACTATATCATATGTGATATACACAATAAAACAGATTAGAAAGCCTAATGTCTATGCCTTTGGGGAAACAGGTTAGAAGCCAAACAAATTAGAAAGGTTATGGCTACGCCCTCACTTTGATAAGGCTTGGCCGGAGGCTTTACCTTATTCTAAACCTCATGCTATGTGTTTACTTTTCAATAAGCTAAGCCTTCTAATCGCACTTTTCATCACAATAACTTCAACTCGATCTACCTATATCTCAAAATCTTACTTTTCATCACAATAACATTAACAAATTCTCTATAAACAGTGAAAACCTAACTTCTTATCACAATTTTTGATACGTGGGAATCGCACCAGGCTTTACCTCTCGAGGGATCTCAAGAAGCTTACAACCCCCACCAGGCAGTGTACCTGATCGTTGTAGTATAGTATAGTGACAAGTACCGGGGGATTGATCGTTCAGCTAGGAATAGTGTCGCTAGGATTAGAAAACCTAAATACTAGTTCTAAAGGTGAGGGATGATTATTTTTGTATTTTTATATTTTTTAGAAAGCAAGTAAAAATCTCGGGTTCGAAGGATTTGGGCGGAATTAGTTGCTAGTCAACTAACCCAATACTAAGATGCAATCAAAATAAAATACTAAAAATGAAAATAAACTAAATTATACTAAGGTTGTGAGCAATAAGTGGAGAAAATGTGTTTACTTAGATTTCACTACTCCCTAGATATCTTTTACACGTTAATTACTTGTTATAGTTGCGTGGATGACGGATTGTATTCCTTAATACCATTCATGGGGTGGCGCACTTAATTCCCCAATCCTATGAGCTCTTATCTCCTCCTATGCCATGCCCAGCACAACCATAGGGATTATAAACAGTGGCTCATGCATTAAATACAACCAATAAAACCTAGTGTACATCAGTTCATGTTTCCTAAGACGTTCAAGCATGTTACCATTAGGAGATCTGGCAGTTTTCTTAAGTCTAACATCGAATTCATTCATCCAATACAGCTATAAACAAGTAATCAACACATAATTAATATCTAGGTTTCATTAGATCCAAGCAAACACAAGATAGATCTAGCCTAGCATGATGGAATTAAGACAAGAACAAGATATAGACAACCAACACATAGACATATTGATTGAATTAAAAGAATACTTATCTCAATTACACATGAAAGGTATCAAGGGCTTAGAACCCTTGAAAAACCTGTAAAATTCGCACCAAGTTCATACTTAGGGTTTCTCCAAAACTTCTCTCCTTTTTAATGTGAAAATTAGAAAACTATATATAGGAAATAGGGTCTGACGACGTCAAGACCAAATAGGTGACGCCGTCACCTCGCCGCCAAAATATTTCTCGGACTGCCTTGATCTACTTTTGACGCCGTCATGTGTTATGCATTTCCAGGCCGTCATGCATTTTCTTCTTGACGCTCTACTTCGTGACGCCGTCAAATCTGTACTGGGTCGTCATGGAAATTGCTCTTGACGCCGTCAGGAATTCCTTCTTGACGCCGTCACCTACTGTTCCCAGCAAGGAAAATTAAGACTTTGGTGTTTTCTTCACTTTTATGCTCCAAAAACGTCCGAATTGCTTCCTTTTCCAGATTTCACTCCCAAAGTACCTAAAATCACAAAAGGAACGATTTAGGGCAATATTTGATCAAATAAATTCGAATTCCGGCTTAAATGACCCTCTAAAAATGGATCATTTTTCGCCTCATTGACTCCTCCCAAACCAACCAGTCAACCGTGTGCAGCTGATAGGCCCACCTGGGAGAAAGTGCAAGTTAATATTGACCGTGGAAATATAGGGAAATCCCCGGGTCGTTAAGTCCCAACGAGATTGAAATTGTATTTGTAAACGATTAGGAGAGTGAGTGGTACTGAGGACAGTAACAGAAATGATTTGAGGGTTGATTATACTACTGATTGCTTGATATTTGGATAATATGAAAATATATAAACAATAACAGAGATACAAGTAAAAGCACAAATAAGAAAATCAGATAACAGACAGAGACAAGTGATATTTAACAAGTTACAAACTACAGGGGGTAAAAGTGAAACTATTGAAAACTTAAAATTAAAGAAAATGGAAAATGAAATTGAAATTATGAAAATGATTATTATAATATTTAATTATTGTTTAATTAATAAAACTAATTAAAATCTAATTTAATACTTAATTTAAATTAACTAAAAATTATAAATACCACAAATTAAACTAAAAACTTATAAAAATAATTTCTAAACCTTAATTAGAACTTGAAGAAAGTATAAAAAAATGAAAATAAATATTTTAGTCTTTTTATGAGAATTTTATTAATTAAAAACTATTTAACTTAATTAAATTAATTAAATTATTTTAAATTAATATTAATACTTAAATGACTTATAAAATTATGTAAAAATTTATAAAACTAATTAACCATTACAGGAATCCTAAAAAATTATAAAAAGTTGCTAAAAATTATATTTAAGTTAATTGACTAATTAATTACTTATTAATTAATTTAATTCTAATTTAACTAATTTAAATATGAAAATTAGAAAATGGACAGTAGGAATTATGAAACTATTTTCTAAAAGTCTCAACTACTTTATAAAACTTAGGAAAAATATAAAATTCTACTCTTGTTAATTAAAATTAAAAAAATCTATTTAATTACTAATATTACCTATTTAATTATTTAAACTAGTTTTAAATCTAATAAATAGTAAACAGATTATGAAAAATCTAAGAAATTTATTTTAACTACTTAAAGGTACTAGGTAATTTATAAAATTATAAAATTGGAAAAGTGCTTATTAATAAGCTGAGATGAAAATTAATTAGATAATTTCTATTAAATAGAAGCTATCACTATAATTAAAGTTTGCTTTTTCTGGATTTTCTTTTATAAAACTATTTAAATACTTAAATAATGAAACTTTTACAAAGAAAACTAATTTAGAAATCAAGAATAAGCACTGTAAGTGCTTATTATCCTAGACAGTTGACTATGGTTGACCACACAAAGAAATAAGCTAAGTTGAGGCTATGTGGGGTCCACACTGGTTAAATCAGATTCACCTAAGTTATTTTGACTTAATTAAACTAGATTTGAGGAGATAAGCTCAGGTGATAAGCTGGAAAGCTAAAATAAGCAATTGCTTATTTGGTTTCTGTCTCAGAAATGGGACAGAGTTTGGGGACAAGTCTAGGTGGGGTCCACTTATTTCTAGGTCAACCAAAGGGTCAAACCTTGTACCCTGGTAGGAGGGGGGTTGTCTAAACTAAACTTGAACCACTGGGGTCCACTGATGAGGGCTGCAGCCACCACTAAAGTTGGTGGTGTGGTGGTGGTAAGCTGGTGCAAGGGAGTCCTTCTTCCCTGCAGTTGTGTTCCAAGGTTTGTGGGGTCCACAAGAGTAAAAGGGGGTTCAAACTAGACCTAGGGGTTCAAAGTTGAGGTGATAAGCTACAAATTGAGCCAATAAGCTATCCTTATGGTTCACTAATAAGCTATGTGTGAGCCTTTGAAAAGGTGGTCATACACTGAGTGCTCAGTGTAGCTTTTTGAAACAGGCTACAAACTAGGGTCCTAAAAGCTATAGTCCAATAAGCTAAACCTCAAACTAATCCTAGGTATGAAAGGGTGGACTGATAAGCTACAAATTAAGCTGAGGGTTGGGGTGTGGGGTCCACTAATGAGCACACAAGAGGTCTTGGTATTTTGCTTCAAACCTGTGCACAGGGCAATGTCTTTGCCCTGCAAATGATTTTGGATGAGCTTATCTTGCACAATAAAAATCTTAAAAATGAAACAGATGTGGGAAACTAAAGTTAAGCTGGTAGGTTATACTCACAACAAAATTCAGACCTTAGATCATAACACAAAAATCACCAATATTCATGCCAATTTGGTGAAAATCTGAACAAGCACTTTTTGACTTTTACTAATTTTAAACTAGGTTGACTTATCTGAAGTTTGATTGATCCTAGCTGATTGTAGATGATATAATAAGCCTAAGTAAAGCTAATTTATGCTTAATCTACTGGTTATAAACTTAAGTGAGGGTTTATAGCTCTTAAAATACTACACAGTTAACTGTGTGGTATTATTTTGATGATTTTGACTTTCCAGAGAATGAACACTCAATTAAATGACTTATATGATCTATGTTTATCTACTGAAACATGTAACAAACAGAAGTTACACAAAAATCCTACTGAGACTCAATGAAATACACAGAACCAAACACTCCTTATACTTAAACTGTTTTGTGATTTGTGAAGTAAATGGCTTACAGAGCTTTTGAAACAGATCCACAATAGCTTATTATGTTATGTTAAGTATATTTAAGCACTTAGAAACAAGAAATAACCACAGATACACACTAATACTAATTATACTATGTTGACTGTTTGATTTTTGATTTTTTAGTAACTATGACTTCCAACAAACAAGGTACTAAGTTTATGTTATATTATCACTAATTAAAACTGAATAAGCATTAAACAACTGAAAAAGCAAGCAATGAACAAAGCTATAGTATAAGGACAGTTATGAGATTTTTGAAACTTACAAAATGCTTTCCTGCTCAAAACCAAGAACCAATAACCAAGAACCTTTCCTAACATCCACCAATGGATACTAACCCAGAATCCACAGCTCCTTTGCTTCCAATTCACTCTGAATCCAAGAAATCAAATCCAAATTGCAACAGTTGACTTTAGTTGACCAATTTGATAGTTATTGAATTTTTTTATCTTAGACTGATTAGTAAGTTGCTAAAAGCTTATTAGGAGCTTATGTGTACTTATTGATACTTATAATTCACTACAATCAACAATATAGCTTATTGAGAAATTTGAAATGAACTTGAAAATTGCATTAACTGAGAACTGACTTAAAACTTGAAGTTGATTATCACAAAAGTTGAGATTACACAAAGCTTAAAAACTTGATAACAAACTGAAACAACAGATTACAACTTAAACGAGACTATTTTTGCTAAAATAAACTATATCTTTCTCTTCTGCTCTTCTCTTCCTTTTATAAGCCCTCATTAGGGTTTCTTGAAGTGCTCTGAGTCTTTCCCACTTCAATCTTGGCCCTCTATTTCTCTGAATCAATCTCATCCGTTTAAACTCATTTTGGCGCCAAAGTCTTCCACGTTTACTTGGAGCCAAAGGTTAGCAATTAAAGATTGTTGGAGTATTGTGGAGGTGTCAGGGGCAAAGGGGAATGTTTTTATGCAAGTTGGGACTGTATGGAAGAAAACAGAGGAGGTAGTATGGTTTGGAGAGAAATTTTGGTGTGGATAGCATTAAATGAAGTGTGGGTTTGCTGTGAGGTGGAAAGGAGGGTTTAGGGGAGTAGGGGGTGAGGTGGAGAGGTGAGGTGGTGGTGGAAATACCACCTGGTTTTGGTTTGCAGTGAGAAAGGATGGGGATGAACAGTGAAGGCGGGATTGGGTGGTCAAACGGGGGTTTGACCCCGTTTTATTAAAAGGGTGCGTTGGGTTTGCTTGGTGGGCTGGGAAACAAAACAGGCCCAAGAAAAATATAAAAGGGTTGGGCTGTTTGGACTAGGCTTAGTTTGGTTTGGGGTTTATAATAAAATGGGGTCCGGTTGGTTTGTATGTTACACAAGGACCAATTTTGTAATTTGACAAAAATATAGGGGCTGGATTTGCAACTTTCCCAAATATTTTATAAGGACTTAACTTGCCAAAAATGATAAACCAAGGACCAAATTTGTGATTTTTCCATTTAAAAATATCCAGGGACCTTTTCTGTAATTTCTCAAACTCCAGGGACCATTTATGTATTTGGATTTTTAAAGGACTGTGGTTGTAATTTCTCAAAATGTTATCATAAGGACCAATTTTGTCATTTTAGAATAGTTCAAGGTTTATTTTATTAATTTCCCATTTTTTAAACCTTAAGGACTAATTTTGACATTTTTGAAACTTGAGGGACTAAAGTTGTCATTTTGTAATTTTTATCTTTAAAAGACTAAACTTGACAACTTATGAATCCCTAAGGACCTTTGATGATATTTTTCATGTTTTGATTTACCAGGGACTAGATTTGACAACTTTTTGAAACTTGAGGGACTGAAACTGCCAATTATGCAAACTTTGTACGTTTTACATTCGTTTTTGCATATTTTGTATTTGAAACATATAAAACACACTTCTAAGATATTTTAAGTATTATGATGCATATTTGAGTGTTTTTGTATGTTTTGGCAGTTCAGATTGGTATAAAATGATGAGTATTTAGACACTTATCAATCCCCCACACTAAACTATTGCTAGTCCCTAGCAATCTATTTGAGAAAAAATTAATGGATTTTTACTCTTTACCAAAAGCCATCACTTCTGGAGTAGCCAGGTGTAAGAACTGTGGCACACCTGATAACCGTGTGATTTTTAGCAAACCACCAGCTGTCAACGGATTTGATTTGTCTTTACCAAAAGCCGTTTGCTTCTGGACTAGCCAACTCTTGATGGAATTGTCAACATCTTGGTGAGCTGATTACCAATTAAGGTTTTTCCACAGCCTTTACCACAAGCCATAATCTTGCGGGCTAGCCAACTCATTCGCTTTATGGGATATGGGGAGCTGAGGAACCATACAATTTTTGGCAAATTGCAAGCCATCAACGGTTTTGAGATGTCTTTACCAAGAGCCGTTTGCTCCTGGACTAGCCAATCCTGTTGTGGGTTAGACATGGAGGATTGATACCATTATTTGCATTTCTAAGTGTGAAAAAACTGGTAATTTTGATCAGATGGGGGTTCTTGATGGAACATGTGTTTTGCATTCGTGAGAACGCTCCTCCACACTTAGAACTGAATATTGCCCTCAATATTCACAGTACTTGGTGTCCCACCAAGACTTAGAACGTAAGGAGGCAATACTATTAACCTTTTTATTTTACTCTATTTACATACAAACTCACTTTTTTCTTTTTATTTGTCTTATACCATTTTTTTTTTTTTTTTTTTTTTTTTTTTGAAAAAAATATTTTACATATGTACAACATACTTGGCCAGGAAGTTTTACATATTTTACATAGGTACGTGTGGAAAGGAAGTTTTAAGTAGTTCTAAAATAGAACATACTTGGCCAGGATCACGAACTTTTAATAATGAAGGTTTCAGAAGAAAACTTTGATGAATGTAGGGCTGAACTTCAGCTTTTGTAGGTGATGGATTTGTTTGTCCTTTAGAAATCTCATATTCTATTTAGAAAACGATAGATTGTGATGGGTTTTCGATATCATATGAAATGATATTGATGATGTGATGGAATGATTCTAGAGACCATTGCGCAAAACACAATGTCTCGGAAGTAGGTTAGACCATTGTGCAATTCACAATGTCTGGGAAGTAGGTTAAACCATTGTGTGACTCAAAACATTTGAGAAATGATTAAGAACATTGTATAATACAATGTCTTGGAAAATAGGAAAGACCATTGCAATCAGTTACAATGTCTTGGACATGAAATGTTGGAGTAGGAACATGATTGGGAGAATCTGGTTGTGTCGTAATGCCCTAGAATAGGCATACGCAGATATGTTTAGTCCATTGTTTAAATAAATGATTGAAAATAAACCGAGTTTATATATCAATATACTAATATGTTCATGTAGTATAAAATGCTTACGGGGAAATGCTCAATTATGTTTAGGGTACATATATTAATATGCAATTATGTTTGTGTAGCATAAAAATGTCTACGGGGAAATGCTCAAAATGGGTATATATGAATTAACTCATATGTTTGTGTAGCATAACATGCTTACTAAGTCCATAATCGTCTGGAGGATGGAAGACACGAAGAGCGGAAGGCTATAAAAATATTTTTGCTTGTATGTGTGGTTATAGTTTAGGTCTCAATTAGACCCGTTTATCTATAACCATGGCTCTGGTACCAATCTGTAACACCCCCAATTCATGGATGTAACACCCCCAAAAGTCGTTATTAACAGCGGAAGACTTAACATGTCAGCGGAAGACTTTCGGGGTATTACTTCGAGGATCTTTGTCACAATCATAGTAGATATCACATAGTGAAGTATTAAAAATTTATTTTATTTCAAAATACCAAATATCAGGAATACAAAACATTATTAAGTTAAGAACGTGTTTTATTCTGAAGGAAAATAAGTAGTTTATTATAGTCCTTGTCATGCTTTTGCCCACTCCGTGCCATCCAGATCCATCTTGTTTAGTTACCTGAGATAAACATGCTAAAGTCAACATAAAGTTGCGTGATATTCATAGGTTTGAGTTTAAGAGTTTAATCACAAGTTACGAATGTATTATAATCACATACAATCAATATGTTAAGAAAATTTATGTTCCTGTTATTGCCTTAAGCTCATGATACTCAACGATTAACAGCCAATCATAAATATGAATTATGATGGTAAGTAATAGGCCCCCAAAGATAGGTATTTGTCAATAACCTATTTATAAGAACAATAAAGTGCGCCTGGTGTTTTCTCCAACAACCAAACGAGGATTGTTAATCACTAATAGTACTATCCACAATTATTTACGTTCACCCTTCAGGTGATTAAGGTTCATGATAGAGGGACTTCTGACAATAGTAACTTAAGCAAATAACATTTGGCCTGACGGTATTTCAATACCCGGTATAAAAGACTTGTGATCGAGTTTTAAGCATGTATCTCCCCACGGGAAAAATAGTTAAAGAGTGGGCTATGAAATCACCTTAGTAGTACAGTGGTATCGTAGTCTCAATAAAGCAAGGAAACAGCTTCACACAACACAACCTAAAAGATAATGTAAGTTTCAGTTAATAGTCTAAATCTGGTTTTATCGCGATTACTTGCTATTTAGTTACGAATAAATCTCGTGTTTGTTTAAGTGCTTTAAAAACAACGTTATATATAATTATATCTCGTAAGTAAAATTATCGGTGATTGATATAAAGTTAGTTTTTATAACGGAAATAAACGTATCGTTTTACAAGAAATAAATAACGTATTGTTATATCGTTTAAATTTTATTATCGTTATATAAGTTTTATTCGTATTATATATATATATATATATATATATATATATATATATATATATATATATATATATATATATATATATATATATATATATATATAATAAGTTACGTTTTTATTATTTGTCGTTTTAATATATAATCAAATATATATAATAAATATAGAATTATTATCAAAAGTAAATATTTCAATTCGATCCTTCATGTTTCTCAATTTTACACTTTTTACCCTTAACGGAAAATATTTATGCCGTTAGTCCAAAAGTTATATATATTTACATTTTTAGTCCAAATATCAAATATATACATTTATTATCCTTAAGTTTTAATATTTACAGTTTATACCCCTTATAAAACAATTTTTATACTTTTCACTAAAGTTTACCAATTTGGCAATTTTAGTCCCTAACCTTCGAACATTTGCAAAAATAGTCCCAACTTTACCAAATTCAAAACTTAGCATTTTTATTATTTCATTAAGCTCAAAATATTTAGAAAAGCTTATTTTCACAGCTTATTAGCTTTTTATTAGCTTATTTCTCTTCTTGGGCTTATCGATCCAATATTAAGGGTCCGTTAAGGTTTTATGATCCAAAGGGTTTGGGGGAACACTAGGTTCATAGAGATCCATCATTTTAAGTTACAAAAACGTTTCAAAACAGTTTGTACCCTCAGCTTATCGTAATAAGCTGAAAAGAGCTTTTTGGGCTTTTAAGCCCACGTAAGGTTTTAAGTTTCTGAAAACAGTTTCCCATAGCGATTTACTTTGAGTCTCGTTAGGTGTTTAAATGAAGTTATTAGGTCGTATGAAAAGTGTTTCCCAATTGTTGGTCATGTCAAGAATGAGGTCGAGCAATAAAAAGGTATGGTCGTGTGTCTAGTTTGTAAATGACGGGGTCAAAGTGATTGGCTAAACTTGTATGAAAAATAGTTTTTTTTTTATATACTTAGTATATTTTCAAGTATTTTCGACATGGTCGTGGGACATTTGGAACGTGCCCTTCTTATTACGTATATGTCATTATTAGTTCTAAATTATTACGAAACTCGTTTGCTAGTATGGTCAATATTGAGAACGACTAATAATATGAACATGCTACGTTTTCATATAACAAAATAAATAAGTAAAGTAAATCGTGCAAACTTTAATAGTAATGAGATAAAAATAGAAAGGAGTTCGTGAGTTCTCACCTCACCTCAAAAGGGTGGGGTAAAATTGTACGTATGGATCGAGTTGGATCAAAGGATCATTGGTACAATGGTTCACTCCTAGCAAGGTTCACAACGAGCTATTTGGTTCCTCCTTGGATCACTTCTATGCCTCGTTCTTGTTCCAAACTTCTTGTCCCAACTCGATGGCTACACTTCGCATATGATAGTTATTTGGTACGTATGTGTTTGTGAAAGGAACTGAGATTGCATGGGAACTTTATATAGGGAGTTCTAAGGTTATGATAAGTGTTGAGGTAACATGGGAAGGGTTCGTTGGTTTGTAAACGTGTGTAGCACCTCACTTATTGCCCAATCGATCATTAGCAACGAAAGGAATGTTCCAAACAAATCCCTGTTCATGTTCTGACATTCCCTGTTCATTCTAGTCAGCTTGGTAGTCATAGGCGAGTTTGGGTGGTGGTTTAGGAGACTTGTGATACGATTTGTCTTCATATTGTCTCATGGTTTTTGCGTTCCACTTTGGCCAATTCTAGTGTATCAAACGAGTGAGTTATTTAATAAACTTGGTAATTTATGATTCTTTGCTAGGTAGTTAATGAAGTGGTGCAAAGGTATAACTAGGTCGTGTGTCAAAATAAAAAGAAACGAGGGGGTTTTGGAGGTGTGTCGTGGTCGAGTAAAACAACCAAATAGGGTGCGTTTTGGGTTTTAAGCCCTTTGGGCTTGTGTTTGGTTTTGGCCCAGCAGAAGAAAGAAAAAATAGTATAAGGGTCCGTTTGGTGTAGCTGATGGGTTTAAGGCCCAATGAGTTAACGGGGTCCACCTGGAAATTTTTGGGAGTCGGGATAAGTTCAAGTAACGATAGTGAGCAATTTCGGGAATTTTCGTAGGTTCTGGAATATATAAATATTGTACGTAAAAGGTGTCGTATAATATATAATTATTAATATATACGTTTAATAATTATTATTACAAACGTTAAAATGTATTCGCGATAATTTAGACTATCTAGGTTTGTGTGCAAGCAACGTTTCTAAGCAAAAGATAATTCACAATTTACTGTTGTGAATTATATATCAAGTCTTATATAATTATAAATAAAAAAAAAATTTGTCATACGTAAAAGTGGGTATTTAAATAACGTAATAACTTGTAGGTATTTACTAACCGTTGGGAAAATTACGAGAGGCTACAGTACATACATCTTACAGTGAATTCCGTCCCGGAATTCGAGTTTAGGAGGGTTGTCAAGGGTGTCTAAGAGAAGAGGTGTGGGTACTTGGTGCGAAACTGGTCCTCGCGTTCCCAAGTATACTCTGGTCCTCGTTTAGAGTCCCATCGAACTTTTATGATAGGGATATGGTTTTGTTTCAGTTGTTTGACTTCTCTATCCATGATTTCTACTGGTTCCTCGGTAAAAACGAGTTTGTCATCAAGTTGTAATTCTTTCAATGGAATGACCAAAGATTCATCGGATAAACACTTCTTGAGATTTGACACATGGAAAGTGTTGTGAATTCTACTAAGTTCCTCGGGTAGTTCAAGTTTATATGCCATGGGTCCAATTCTTTCTAAGATTTTGAATGGACCGATGTATCTTGGGTTTAACTTTCCCTTCTTTCCGAATCGTATCATTCCTCTCCATGGTGATACTTTTAACATAACTTTATCTCCAATCTGAAATTCCATGGGTTTTCTTTTTAGGTCGGCGTAACTTTTCTGTCGGTCTCTAGCGGTTTGTAAACGTTGTTTGATTTTGATGATTTTCTCGGTTGTCTCATGAACTAGATCCGGTCCTGTGAGTTGTATTTCTCCGACTTCTGCCCAGCAAACGGGTGATCTACACTTTCTACCGTAAAGTGCTTCGAATGGTGCTGCCTTGATACTGGTATGATAACTGTTGTTGTATGAGAATTCTGCCAATGGTAAGTGTTTGTCCCAACCTTTTCCGAAGTCTATAACACAAGCGCGTAGCATATCTTCTAAGGTTTGTATTGTTCTCTCACTTTGACCATCGGTTTGTGGGTGATAGGCTGTACTCATATCCAGCTTTGTTCCTAAAGCTTTTTGCAATGATTTCCAAAAATGAGACGTGAAACGACTGTCACGATCTGATATAATGGAAATCGGCACTCCATGTCGTGACACAATTTCCTTCAGATATACCTGAGCAAGCGTGTTTATTTCATCAGTTTCTTTGATTGGTAGGAAATGAGCTGACTTGGTGAGACGATCAACGATAACCCATATCGTATCGTAGCCAGTAGAGGTTTTGGGAAGTTTGGTGATGAAGTCCATTGTAATACGTTCCCATTTCCACATGGGGAGTTCGGGTTGGGTGAGTAATCCGGAGGGTTTCTGGTATTCTGCTTTTACTCTTGAACATGTTAGACATTTACTGACGTACTCAGCGATGTCGGCTTTCATGTTCGGCCACCAATATAGTTTCTTAAGATCTTGGTACATTTTGTCGGAACCTGGGTGAATGGAGTATTTTGACTTGTGAGACTCATGCATGATAAGGTCACGAATACCTCCGAAGAGAGGAATCCAGCTTCTTTCCTTGAAACAAAGCATTCCATCTGATCTTTTCACAAATCCGTTTTCATTTTCCGGCATACCAAAAATCTTTTCAATTGGTCGATTTTCTTTCTTGAGAGCCTCGCTCTGGGCGATAATGATTTGTGTTGGAAGGGGTGAACAAATAGTCATGCCTAATGATCTAACCCTGAGAGGTTTTAGTCTTTCTTTTCGGCTTAATGCATCTGCTACTACATTAGCCTTTCCTGGGTGATAACGGATTTCACAATCATAATCACTAAGCAATTCTAACCAACGGCGTTGTCTCATGTTTAAATCCTTTTGATCTAGGATATGTTGGAGACTTTTGTGATCTGTAAACACGATACACTTAGTGCCGTATAGATAGTGTCTCCATAACTTGAGAGCGAATACTATTGCTCCTAGTTCTAGATCATGGGTTGTGTAATTTTTCCTCATGTTTCTTCAGTTGACGTGAGGCATAAGCTATTACCTTATCTCGTTGTATCAAAACTGCACCTAAACCATGGTACGAAGCGTCACAATATAGCACGAAATCTTTGTTTCCTTCGGGCAATGCTAGTATTGGAGCTTCACAAAGCTTTCGTTTTAACAGTTGGAAGGCTGATTCTGCTTCTTGTCCCCAAACGTACTTTTCGTTCTTTTGGGTCAACTTGGTCAATGGTTTTGAGATTTTAGAGAAACCTTCAATAAATCTCCGGTAGTAACCTGCAAGACCTAAAAATTGACGTACTTCTGTGGGAGTTGTAGGTGATGACCATTCTTTAACTGCCTTTATTTTTGCAGGATCCACGTGTATTCCTTGACTATTGATTACGTGTCCCAAAAATTGCACCGTGGGAATCCAAAAGTCACATTTTGAGAATTTTGCGTACAACTTTTCCTTCCTAAGTAACTCTAGGATTGTTCTCAAATGATTGGCATGTTCCTCTTTATTACGAGAGTAGATCAGAATGTCGTCAATGAACACTATCACGAATTTGTCCAAATATGGCTTGCATACTCGGTTCATTAGGTCCATAAACACAGCGGGTGCGTTCGTTAGACCAAATGGCATTACTTGAAATTCATAGTGTCCATAACGGGTTCTGAAGGCTGTCTTGGGAATATCCTCTTCCCGAACTCTCAATTGATGGTATCCCGACCTTAGATCAATCTTCGAGTATACACTCGATCCTTGTAATTGATCAAACAAATCGTCTATTCTAGGTAAAGGATATCGGTTCTTTATAGTGAGTTTGTTTAACTCCCGGTAATCTATGCACATTCGGAATGATCCGTCTTTCTTTTTAACAAATAGAACTGGGGCTCCCCAAGGTGATGAACTTGGTCTAATGAAACCTTTATCGGATAATTCCTTTAGTTGTTCCGATAGTTCCTCCATTTCGGAAGGTGCCAACCTGTAAGGTGCTTTTGCTACTGGTGCCGCTCCAGGCACTAGTTCAATTTGAAACTCTACTTGACGAGTCGGTGGAAGACCGGGTAGATCTTCAGGAAATACTTCGGGGAATTCCTTAACAATAGGTACATCTTTAAGTTGTTTCTTGGTTAACTTACTTTCCGTCACCTGAACCATGAATACATGACATCCTTCGTTCATGTATTTTATCATTCTGAGGCATGAGATGATTCCGTATCGGTTTTTATTTTTGTTGCCATGGATAACGAGGGTTTCATTCTTAAAAGGAATGTGTATGGCTTTCTCGTCACAATGAATCTTAGCTTGATGTTTGGATAACCAATCCATTCCGATGATAGCATCAAAACTACTGAGTTGGACAGGCATCAGGTCAATAGGAAAGGATTCTCCTACAAGGGTTATGGTACAATCTTTTAAAACCGAGTTGGTGCTAATTAAGTTCCCATTGGCCATTTCTATCTCGTATGTGGTTTTTAGCTTAGAAGGGTTAGAGTTAATGAAAGGGACAAACGTATCTGACACGAAGCTCTTATCTGCTCCAGAATCAAATAATACTCTAGCATTATGATGATTTAATAAGAACGTACCCGTGACAACGTCGGGGTTTTGTGGTTCATTTTCATTTCCCATCACGTATGCTCTTGCTCGTGCAGTGTTCTGACCATTTCCTTTTGGACAGCGGTTCTTGAAGTGTCCGGTTTCTCCGCATGAGTAACATGTTGGTGCTATTGGTTGTAGGTTGCTGCCGGTAGCAGGGGTCCTACAATCTTTTGTGGCATGACCTATCCTTTGGCATTTATGGCATTTTACTGTACAAGCACCATTGTGATGAAGCTTGCATCGGTTGCACTGTGGCTTAATACCTTGATATCCATTGCCATTGGTTGCCGTAAATATCTTAGGAGGTTCTTGTCGTTGGTTCTGTTGTTGACGATGTGGGTTCTTGTTCTGGTGTTGTTGTTGGTTGATCCGGTTGTAGTTGTTGTTGTTGTTGTGGTGATGGTTGTTGTTGCGATGGCCGTTGTGGTAGTGATTGTGGTTTTGGTGGTGAGTGGTTCTCCTGTCATCGAGTTTTCTTTTGAGTTCGTTGCACTTGATTTCGCGGTCTAGGAGTTTTTGTGCTAACTCCATTGCGACTTCTAGTGATGGTGGGTTGGATGCTGTGACGTTTCCTTCAATATTCCGGGGAAGACCTTCAATATACTTCTCCAGAGTTTTCTCTAAATCTGGTACGATAGAAGGACATAATGCCATTAGCTCGTGGAATCTCCTGTTGTAAGCCCTAAGATCGATTCCTTTGACTGCAAGGACATGGAATTCGTCTTCCAGTTTTCTTATTTCGGATCGAGGACAGTACTTCTTTAGGATCTTGGCTTTGAATTCCGTCCAGGAGAGTTGGTATGCTGCTTCTGTACCTAAAGTTTGAGTTGTAGCGGTCCACCATGACAAAGCGTCATCCATTAAGGTTCCGGTGGCAAATGTGACCCTGTTGTTTTCTGAGCATCCACTCCTTTGGAATACCATTTCGCATCTCTCGAACCAATGGGCAAGTTTAGTTATCCCTTCAGTACCCATGAAGTAAGTTGGCTGACAAGCCATAAAGTCTTTATAGGTACATTGGCGAGGTGCAGGAGCAACATTTCTTGCCGGTTGTGCATTAGCATTTGCTTGTTCGGCTAAAGCTGCATTGATTCCATTGGTGATTTCTTGTTGGATCTCTTCCGGGGTCATGGTTGCTGCTGAGGTAGTGGTCACGGTTCTCTTAGGTGCCATATTCCTAAAAATGAGAATATATTTTCAGAATTTTCATAATAACCATCTTGTGTTAAACTATTTAGTAACATCAATAGGTTCAAAGTTATAATAGTGTCACATATATCACGATGCAATATACGGTATCATAACACTTATGAAAATAAAGCAAACATAACATCATTGATTAGATTGTCGTTTTGAGTTTACATCACTTATTTATTCTTGTTGACATATCTTCTAGGACATTCAAATACAAGTTATTACTGTGATGTGGGTGAGGCTACATCGACAATCTATGGCATTCTAGGGTTTTCCTTGGTTATCATCAAGACGACGTTCTAGTTCCTGAATTTTGGCGGCCATGGTTTCTATGATTTGGTCTCGGTCTCTCTCCCTAGCTTGTGTTTCTTGTTGTGCACGTCGCAGAGACATGACTTGGGCTCTTGTGGTGTCGAGGGCTTGATCGATGTCACACATGATGTCCCTGTTTACGGTGTTAGCAGAGCAAAGTAATCCGATGAATTCCATAGCTTCACCGAATTGGGTACTTAGTTGTTCAATTAGGGTTCCCGTCTCTAGGTGTCCCATCACAAGTTGTTCTATCTCAGCTGACATGACTTCTATTAGTTCATTAGGGATGTTGTTCACCAAGGTGGCTATGGCGTCTAACCTGTCTTCATGTCTTACTAACCTAGCTGCCAAGAGGGGTATGGTATGGTGAATGGGTTCTCCAGTGACTGGAAGGATCTTAGATGCAGCAAATGATGATCTTTCACCAAGTTCTCTGTTGGTGGGAGTACCTTCTTGAGATCTCCAATACTTAAGGATCGGTAGTAGAAATGACCATTTGCGAGCATTGACCCGCTTACGAGCCTTATGGTTGGTTCTTGCATAATAGTAAGGATCCGAGGAGGTAGGACGAATCTGGTAATTCCTTGGTTGATAAGGTAGAGGAGCACTGGAAGTTTTCACAGGTGGTGAACTGTTGATTGTCACTGGTACAGTAGTAGTCTGCTGATAAAATATACTAGGTAGTATCACTGGTTCTGCAGTTGGAGCAACTTCCTTTTTCCATTTAGTATCATCCCAGATGTCTTTTTCTTCAGCATATGAAAGAGCTTTTCCAGCTGTGGCTGGTTCATAAGGCTGGAATGGAGAAGTTTGCTTACTGCGTCTGATTGGACCAGATGATGCTTGAGGTGAAGTAGAGGATTGCTGACTTTCCTTATTCTTATCTGTTGTAGGTGACACAGTCATTGGAGCAAGAGTTGGTACATTAGGTGTAGAGCTCTCAGTTTCCGAATCCGATAACAAAACAATGAAGTTGGGTTTGGAAGACATGGTACTGTAATAATCCCGATTAGTAAACATAGTTATTAGCATAATCAATACATGTAAGCATATATCAAGTTATATAAGTAAGAAATAATGAGAAGTAATTTTTCTACCAGATGTTGGAATGTAGGCACGGAGGGCATGAAGTGGTATTTTGTAAAAATGGTCCAGTTAAAGTGTAGTTATAGTCCAATGTTTAAAAACATCTGGTTCTCTATAACCGTGGCTCTGAATACCAATCTGTAACACCCCCAAAAGTCGTTATTAACAGCGGAAGACTTAACATGTCAGCGGAAGACTTTCGGGGTATTACTTCGAGGATCTTTGTCACAATCATAGTAGATATCACATAGTGAAGTATTAAAAATTTATTTTATTTCAAAATACCAAATATCAGGAATACAAAACATTATTAAGTTAAGAACGTGTTTTATTCTGAAGGAAAATAAGTAGTTTATTATAGTCCTTGTCATGCTTTTGCCCACTCCGTGCCATCCAGATCCATCTTGTTTAGTTACCTGAGATAAACATGCTAAAGTCAACATAAAGTTGCGTGATATTCATAGGTTTGAGTTTAAGAGTTTAATCACAAGTTACGAATGTATTATAATCACATACAATCAATATGTTAAGAAAATTTATGTTCCTGTTATTGCCTTAAGCTCATGATACTCAACGATTAACAGCCAATCATAAATATGAATTATGATGGTAAGTAATAGGCCCCCAAAGATAGGTATTTGTCAATAACCTATTTATAAGAACAATAAAGTGCGCCTGGTGTTTTCTCCAACAACCAAACGAGGATTGTTAATCACTAATAGTACTATCCACAATTATTTACGTTCACCCTTCAGGTGATTAAGGTTCATGATAGAGGGACTTCTGACAATAGTAACTTAAGCAAATAACATTTGGCCTGACGGTATTTCAATACCCGGTATAAAAGACTTGTGATCGAGTTTTAAGCATGTATCTCCCCACGGGAAAAATAGTTAAAGAGTGGGCTATGAAATCACCTTAGTAGTACAGTGGTATCGTAGTCTCAATAAAGCAAGGAAACAGCTTCACACAACACAACCTAAAAGATAATGTAAGTTTCAGTTAATAGTCTAAATCTGGTTTTATCGCGATTACTTGCTATTTAGTTACGAATAAATCTCGTGTTTGTTTAAGTGCTTTAAAAACAACGTTATATATAATTATATCTCGTAAGTAAAATTATCGGTGATTGATATAAAGTTAGTTTTTATAACGGAAATAAACGTATCGTTTTACAAGAAATAAATAACGTATTGTTATATCGTTTAAATTTTATTATCGTTATATAAGTTTTATTCGTATTATATATATATATATATATATATATATATATATATATATATATATATATATATATATATATATATATATATATAATAAGTTACGTTTTTATTATTTGTCGTTTTAATATATAATCAAATATATATAATAAATATAGAATTATTATCAAAAGTAAATATTTCAATTCGATCCTTCATGTTTCTCAATTTTACACTTTTTACCCTTAACGGAAAATATTTATGCCGTTAGTCCAAAAGTTATATATATTTACATTTTTAGTCCAAATATCAAATATATACATTTATTATCCTTAAGTTTTAATATTTACAGTTTATACCCCTTATAAAACAATTTTTATACTTTTCACTAAAGTTTACCAATTTGGCAATTTTAGTCCCTAACCTTCGAACATTTGCAAAAATAGTCCCAACTTTACCAAATTCAAAACTTAGCATTTTTATTATTTCATTAAGCTCAAAATATTTAGAAAAGCTTATTTTCACAGCTTATTAGCTTTTTATTAGCTTATTTCTCTTCTTGGGCTTATCGATCCAATATTAAGGGTCCGTTAAGGTTTTATGATCCAAAGGGTTTGGGGGAACACTAGGTTCATAGAGATCCATCATTTTAAGTTACAAAAACGTTTCAAAACAGTTTGTACCCTCAGCTTATCGTAATAAGCTGAAAAGAGCTTTTTGGGCTTTTAAGCCCACGTAAGGTTTTAAGTTTCTGAAAACAGTTTCCCATAGCGATTTACTTTGAGTCTCGTTAGGTGTTTAAATGAAGTTATTAGGTCGTATGAAAAGTGTTTCCCAATTGTTGGTCATGTCAAGAATGAGGTCGAGCAATAAAAAGGTATGGTCGTGTGTCTAGTTTGTAAATGACGGGGTCAAAGTGATTGGCTAAACTTGTATGAAAAATAGTTTTTTTTTTTTTATACTTAGTATATTTTCAAGTATTTTCGACATGGTCGTGGGACATTTGGAACGTGCCCTTCTTATTACGTATATGTCATTATTAGTTCTAAATTATTACGAAACTCGTTTGCTAGTATGGTCAATATTGAGAACGACTAATAATATGAACATGCTACGTTTTCATATAACAAAATAAATAAGTAAAGTAAATCGTGCAAACTTTAATAGTAATGAGATAAAAATAGAAAGGAGTTCGTGAGTTCTCACCTCACCTCAAAAGGGTGGGGTAAAATTGTACGTATGGATCGAGTTGGATCAAAGGATCATTGGTACAATGGTTCACTCCTAGCAAGGTTCACAACGAGCTATTTGGTTCCTCCTTGGATCACTTCTATGCCTCGTTCTTGTTCCAAACTTCTTGTCCCAACTCGATGGCTACACTTCGCATATGATAGTTATTTGGTACGTATGTGTTTGTGAAAGGAACTGAGATTGCATGGGAACTTTATATAGGGAGTTCTAAGGTTATGATAAGTGTTGAGGTAACATGGGAAGGGTTCGTTGGTTTGTAAACGTGTGTAGCACCTCACTTATTGCCCAATCGATCATTAGCAACGAAAGGAATGTTCCAAACAAATCCCTGTTCATGTTCTGACATTCCCTGTTCATTCTAGTCAGCTTGGTAGTCATAGGCGAGTTTGGGTGGTGGTTTAGGAGACTTGTGATACGATTTGTCTTCATATTGTCTCATGGTTTTTGCGTTCCACTTTGGCCAATTCTAGTGTATCAAACGAGTGAGTTATTTAATAAACTTGGTCATTTATGATTCTTTGCTAGGTAGTTAATGAAGTGGTGCAAAGGTATAACTAGGTCGTGTGTCAAAATAAAAAGAAACGAGGGGGTTTTGGAGGTGTGTCGTGGTCGAGTAAAACAACCAAATAGGGTGCGTTTTGGGTTTTAAGCCCTTTGGGCTTGTGTTTGGTTTTGGCCCAGCAGAAGAAAGAAAAAATAGTATAAGGGTCCGTTTGGTGTAGCTGATGGGTTTAAGGCCCAATGAGTTAACGGGGTCCACCTGGAAATTTTTGGGAGTCGGGATAAGTTCAAGTAACGATAGTGAGCAATTTCGGGAATTTTCGTAGGTTCTGGAATATATAAATATTGTACGTAAAAGGTGTCGTATAATATATAATTATTAATATATACGTTTAATAATTATTATTACAAACGTTAAAATGTATTCGCGATAATTTAGACTATCTAGGTTTGTGTGCAAGCAACGTTTCTAAGCAAAAGATAATTCACAATTTACTGTTGTGAATTATATATCAAGTCTTATATAATTATAAATAAAAAAAAATTTTTGTCATACGTAAAAGTGGGTATTTAAATAACGTAATAACTTGTAGGTATTTACTAACCGTTGGGAAAATTACGAGAGGCTACAATGGATGCAGCGGAATTCAAACTGGGTGTTACTGGACGGCACAATAGTCACAATAATAGAAAACGAACTCCAATTGAGTCGTTTTAAAAGATTTATCATTCAAATTATATAAATATCAGAGATTACAAAATGAGGTCCCAGATGGTTCCATGTTTACAAATTACATTAATTGAGTTTTGAATGATAATAAAATTTATAGCCCTCTTGAATATCCGTGCCCTTCCGTACCATCCTTGATCGTCATGAACCTGAAATACATGCTTGAGAGGTCAACACAAAGGTTGAGTGGAATTCGTAGAGTTTAGTTAAATCGTTTGAACACAATAATCGTAGTGTGAGCTATAGACTCACACTCATATTTAGAAAACAAAGATGGGCCACGTTGTTATACGTCCGGAACAGTTATTATCAAATACTAAGCTTATGACACCAAAACGTTAACGTGTACCAATATCGATCGGCGGAGTTATCCCGGTAGGTACTTTGCCGTCATACCTAATGTCTCAAATATTAATGCATTTGTTTGAACTTAGTCAATACAAATGGGATTCGTCAATCCCAATAGGCCTATTCACAATATTCGCGCTCACTATTTCTAGTGATTAAATGGTTCATAATAAGGGATCTCGGTTTGGCAAGGATGGTACTTAGTGATAATAAAACAATCAGGCAAGCATACAATTTAAAAACATTGTGCTCGGTTAAAAATAGCATGTTTTTCCCCCAAGGGTTTGTAAAACATTGAAGTAATGTAAAGCGGGGCTATGAACTCACCTTAAATAAGCTAGCAAGTAATGAATGTAACGGTTGAATCGTGAAGGTTTCTACGAGCAACCTATAATAGTTAGTCGCGACTTAGGATCGGAGTAAAGAATATGAAGATGTGCCTATATATATCTTGCAATTAAGCCCATGATGTGGTATGATGTATATTGTAAGTCTTTGAAAGAAAAGATTCATGAAACATGTATGTTTTATATATCGTTTACTACCGTTCGGGCCGACATAATTCAGAAGTCATGTTAGTAAGCGTTCGAGGAGCCAGGACACTTTAATTCGTAAATCCACAACTCATCTCGACGGCTTACATAATGAACTCCTCACATGAGGCTCCCTACTATTGTAGTAGTTGATAAAATATATAGATATAAGTTTCGATCCGAAAAGTTACATGTCCGATACTTGAATAAACTTAGGAAAGTTTATTCTTACATGAAGATTGTTATTAGGGTAAGTTTCATAAGTCTTGTATGACCATTTTTCTTTGTATTATCTCATGGTTCTTTTAAGTGAAGTAGATCCAAATTGTTTGTTCAAGTTATCGCCAATTCCTTGTTTCATGTTTTTGCCTAAGTAAGTTTGTATGGTCATTTAGTCATGGCCTTGCCATGACCTTTGGTCATTGTTCCATGGTCATGAGACTCAACCTTGGCTCTAGCCATGGTTGTGGTCTTGATTATAGGTCATAAGACCTCTTGTTCCTATTAAAGTATAACCATAATATAGTGACTTATAAATATGTAAATAGTTGTTAAGAAACTGAGAAATATCTCATTCGTTATTAATTTTCTGGAGACGTGCTCCTGAGTTTTTGAAGAAAACGTGATTCTGGACAACTTTCGTGATTTAACTTTTTCATGAAACGGACCAGAAAGGCCTCTTTTTGCGTGTTTAAGGTTTCTGTAACAGAAGCTATTTTGGCAGCTTTGCCGCAAAGTTTTGGTAACTTCAAATCGTCATAACTTTTGACTCGGGTACTCGTTTTGGGTGGTTCAAGTTGCTACGGTTTCCTTGTTAGGTCCTCTATCACAATATGTAATGATCCAATATCATAATTTTACCATTTTGATCAGGTCTTACCAAGAAAATCACTAGTTTACTTGTTTTAATAACTTGTCTTAACAATCAATTACAACAACTTGTTTTACTCATTTTTATACATCATGGACATGCATACAAGACATAATATAGCATGAATAATATGTAAATAACATGAACATGATTATTTAACAAGAAGCATGTTAGGGTTTGGCTTACAACTTTTGGCTTTCAAATAAGAAAGGAAGTAACATGTAAGGATAGGACTTTGATAGACTTGCTTCAACTCACTTCACTTCATGCAATCTTTCTACTCTTGTATTCTTGAAAGATGGATGATGAAAGTTGAGGTGACTTGAGTGGATTCAAACTCAAGAGAAATCACCAAAGTTTATGTAGTTTGGAAGTGTTTGATGAATCAAAACCAAACTATAGTTTCAAGGTTGAGGTTGCACTTGATTCTTGCATAGAACTAGAAGTGGATTAGCTAAGTGTGAGATGATGTTGGTGTGGTTATGGTGGACGGCATAAGGAGGAGGGGAGGGTATTTATATGAGTTTAAGGAGGTTAGAAAGCATTGACTTGTCAACACTTGGTGAGCAAGTTTTACACTTGTAACCATCTTAAGGCCTTAAGCACAAGATTAAGCCACATATGGGATGACTCCCCCCCCCCCTATGGCAGTTTGTATGCTTGGGGAGGAAGGGTTGGACTTTGGAAGATATTATCCTAGCTTATGTAGTAAGTTTTGACTCCGTGAAATGCTAACCGTAAGTTGTTACGTCACAAAACGTAAAACCGGGTATCGTAAAAATACAAAACTTGGAAGAATGATTAAACTTGTCAAAATACTCCATAAAAAAATATAAAATGAGTGGTAGGTTCCATTGGGGTGGTAAAACCCTGCTAAAACTGGAAACACGGGTCTAAAACGCGTAATACGTAAAATGTACGAATATTGCGTAAAATTGAGAAAAGTAAAATGTTACTTTTCTAATAGGATAAAAATGATTTAAAATGAATTATAATGTCTAGACTGGGCTCAGTCTAGTGTCGGTTGGTATTAAATGTCTTTTAGACATCAAACCGTAAGCCTAAAAATCAAGGAATGACTTATAAAATCAAGGAATGATTTTTGGTCAAAGGAGGAGGGAAAAATATGTTGACTTTTTCTAAAAAGTTGAAAACTCAAATCGTATTAGAAACGCGGTGCAGGTATAGGCTAAGGTTACGGCTGAGTAAAAATGCTTAAAACTGAAAATTCCAGTTTTTCACTGCCGAGGCTTATTTTGGTCATGTTTTTCTCAGTCATGATTAATTCTCAAATAAATCATGAATGTGTCAAACATTTTTCTGATGCGGGGTCACTTAACGCGGTCGAGTTTCGTTGTGCGTAGAATTTTTGAATGACGTTTTACCCTAAAACGTGTAATTCCTTATTAACTTTCACGAAAATGAGCTTATGAATGTCAAACTTTTAATTTGCCATGGAAATGATTTATCACTCGAGGCCAAGAAACAAAAATCAAGTTTCGGGAAAATTTCGGGAAAAATGAATAGTAAAAGTGAATAGTGAAATTTTCCGGGAATAGTAATTAACCTGAAATTGCGAATTGTTACACATATCAAATATTTCACAGACTTGGATGGCGTTTTGCGGCATCTCATTCTTTTTGGAAATATTCCCGTGACGCTGGCAAGCCTCACAGGTTTTGATAAGTTCATGGGCGTCTTTATAGATCGTGGGCCAAAAGAATCCTGAATCAAACACCTTTTTGGCGGTGTAGTTTGGGTTATGATGTCCCCCCGTGGGTCCATCATGACAGGCTTCAAGAATTTCCATGGCTTCTTGGCCATGGACACATCGTCGGATGACTTGATCCGCACATATTTTGAACAAGTAGGGGTCGTCCCAAAAGTAATGTTTTACATCTTTAAAGAATTTTCTTTTATGTTGGGACGACATCCCTTTCACAACGAAATTTCCTGCACGGTAATTTGCAAAGTCGGCAAACCATGGGGTGGTGGCATCATCCCGGGTAGAGATGAGATTTAGAGTCTCCAGAGGAAAAGTTTCATTAATTTCTTTTCTCTCGAGAATATCCTGATGAGGATTTTCTAACCGGGACAAGTGATCAGCTGCAAGGTTCTCTGCTCCTTTTTTATCTCTTATGAGAATATCGAATTCCTGGAGGAGCAGGACCCAACGGAGCAGTCTTGGCTTTGCGTCCTGTTTAGTGAACAGGTACTTCAAAGCCGAATGGTCCGTATACACCACGCTTTTGTTTAAGATTAAGTAAGACCGAAATTTTTCGAAGGCATATACCACAACTAATAATTCTTTTTTTGTGGTGGTATAGTGTGTTTGAGCCTCATTCATGGTCTTACTTGCGTAGTGTATTGGCTGAAAATGTTTGGTTTTGCGTTGCCCCAGAACTGCACCAATAGCGAAGTCGCTAGCATCGCACATAAGTTTGAAAGGTAAGTCCCAGTCGGGGGCAACAAGGATTGGTGCTTCGGTAAGCCTTTTCTTTAAAATAGAAAAAGCTTCGATGCACTCAGGAGAAAAGATGAAAGGAGCATCATTTTCAAGAAGATGAGTCATGGGCCGGGCTATTTTGGAGAAATCCTGTATGAATCTCCGATAGAACCCGGCATGGCCGAGAAAACTCCTTATTCCTTTAACAATGGTGGGATGAGGCAGTTTAGCAATAACATCAATTTTGGCCTTATCGACCTCAATCCCACTTTTTGAAATTTTATGGCCGAGGACAACGCCCTCCTTAACCATAAAATGGCTCTTCTCCCAGTTTAGACAAAGATTAGTGTTTTCACACCGTTGAAGCATTTTTTCTAAATGGGAAAGGCATGAGTCGAAAGAATTCCCGATTACTGAGAAGTCATCCATGAATACCTCCATGGTTTTTCCAATCATGTCATGGAAAATAGCCATCATGCACCTCTGGAAAGTGCCCGGAGCATTGCATAACCCAAAAGGCATGCGACGATAGGCAAATGTCCCGTAAGGGCATGTGAAGGTAGTCTTCTCTTGATCCTGTGGATCAATGGGAATTTGGAAGTAACCCGAGAAGCCGTCAAGGAAACAATAATACTCATTTCCCGCTAGTCTTTCGAGCATTTGATCCATGAAGGGCAGAGGAAAGTGGTCTTTACGGGTGGCTTCGTTAAGCTTTCTGTAATCAATACATACTCGCCACCCTGTAACCAAACGAGTTGGTATCAACTCGTTGTCCTCATTAGTGATAACCGTGATGCCACCCTTCTTTGGAACACAATGTATTGGGCTAACCCAAGGACTATCTGATATAGGGTAAATCAATCCCGCATCAAGAAGTTTGATAACTTCTGCTTTTATAACTTCGTGGATTTTTGGATTTACCCTTCATTGATGCTGCACAGTCGGTTTAAAGTCCTCTTCCATTAGGATTTTGTGTGTACAAAAATCCGGGTTAATACCCTTTATATCTGAGAGCTTCCAAGCAATTGCTTGCTTGTGGGACTTTAAAACCTTTAGCAGCGCGGTTTTCTCCTCATCCTTTAAGTCTTTTGCAATAATGACTGGCAACTTATCGTTACCTTCCAAGAATGCATATTCTAGATGAGGAGGCAGGTCCTTAAGTTCAACCTCGGGGAAATCATCATTTTTCTCAACATATTTGATTTCCGCCTTATGAAGTTGTGGAGGTAGAACAGGAATGGGAGAAGGATCTTTGTTCAATAACTTCTCAAGGAGAAGTATATCCTTTTCCGGGTCAATCTCTTGGTAATCAATTCCTTCGGGAACTGAATCACTTTTGAGAAAGGCCTCTAATTCCTCAAGGACGAAATCACTTCCCTCAAACGGAGTGAGGGAAGGAGAAGAATTAGCGATTATGGGATCAGAAGAAGTAGTGGGATTTCCATTCGGAAAATTATCAGCGAATCCAAGGATTTCCTGAGCATACTCCTCTGATGCAATGTCAATGACATCAATTCGGTTGACCGATTTAGCATCATAATTCGAGGAGTATCTAGAGGTTTGATCAAGGTTGAACGTAATCGCTTCATTGCCAACTCGTAACGTGATTTCCTCATCGAAAACATCGATTAATGCACGTCCCGTCCTTAAGAATCCCCTCCCAAGAATGAGAGGAACTCTTGGATCTGCATCGAAATCAACAACGACAAAGTCTGCCGGAAAATGGAACTTTCCCACTCTTACAAAGACGTCCTCGGCAATACCGAGGGGACGTGAAATTGAACGGTCTGCAAGCTCGAGAGTCATGCATGTGGGACTAAGTGCCTGAAGAGAGAGCTTTTTCCAAACTGAGTGAGGCATTAAGTTGATGCTTGCACCAAGATCAGCCAAGGCAAAGCATTCAACCATTCCCGGGAAAATACATGGTATTAGAAATCTCCCGGGGTCTCCTAGCTTCTCGGGAAGCTGTTTCAACAGAACTGCAGAGCAGTTCTCATTGAGTGGAGTTCGTGCCATCTCAAACAGTTTTTCTTTATTGCTCAACAGATTTTTGATTGTCGATGCGAATTTGGGCATTAAAAGAAGAGCATCCGCGAAACTAATATCGAAGTGTAGTTCTTGAAAAATCTGAAAGAAGAGCTGATTACCGTGCGAATCGGACCATGATTGGCAATAAGACCTTGCAAGATTCTTACTTTATCACTTTAGGGTTTCACCATTATTAGTCCGTATTAATTTTCTTTTATAAAAACAACCCTTTTATTGCTTACAACAAGTCCAACTAAAACAATAAAACAAGTATCAAAGAAAATCAAAACAACCAATAATAAATAAGTGAAACAATTAGCCACATGCAATCCATATTAGAAAAGATCCTAATAAAATCAATTCTAGGTATAATAATGCATGTAATCAACTAAGGCCTTCTCCTCTTGATGGAGGCGAGTCACATACATTGACGAATCAATTGCGTAGGCCAAAGCTAAAAACACACCACATAGCATATATTAATTGATTTTAATATGTATTGGAGTCTTCCCCAATTTAAGATCTATCTAAACATGTGATAAAAAAACAAGATCCATGACGAACATGCATGTAAGTCACGGATTAAAACCTAACAATTAGCAATTAGGTCACAAGATACGTTCAATTAACCGGTTAATGACCTAGGGTTTCTAGTGATTACACATAATCTTAGAAAAACCACAAAACCCTAATTAGGGTTTCATGGAAAAATCGACCCCCCCCCCCAAAATTAGGGTTAGGGTTTCAAAATTTTTAGAAAAAAAAATAGGAAAAACCCTAGATCAAAAAAAACATGTATCTAAAACAATTAAAGATCCGGTTTTTATTACGTTTTAGTAATCAATTACATGTTATACATGGCTCTGATACCACTGTTAGAGTTTGACAATCAAATAACACATATTGCGGAAGCGTAGGATCAAGTATAACACATAAATATTAACTAAAACATAAATAGTAAACGTACCCGATGCACTTCAAATTAACCTTGATTCTTGTACAATTAGATCAATGATAAACCCCTTACCGTTTTGTTTATCGATCTCTTGATAATTACTAAAGTAAGTAATTACCTCGTTCTTGTACACACAAACTACCAACGAATAAAGGTTTGTTGCAAGTAAACGAAACACTTAAGTTTTGGACTTGACAAAATCGACCCACAACCCTTGGGAGGTGATGAACCGATCGGCCAAGCAAAGAAAGAGAGAAAACAAGGATTTTAGGGTTTGTGTGTGTGCACAAAAGATGTGAAAGTCTTACCCTTGGCCTTGTATATATACTAGGTGATTTCTTGGTGATCAAGCAAGGCATGGGTCGACCCATGTGAGTGGGCTTCGACCGGCCTAGGACTCCCCAAGGGGTTCTAGATCCTTCTTGATTCCCAAGTTTCACTCTAGTCCTTATCTTTCTTTATTAACGATAGTTAGTCCATACGGTTAATAACTAACGACCGTTTAGTCCATTAAGTGTTATAAATATATATATTCGATACATTTAATATATATATATATTTATTTTCATTATTCTTGTTTGTAAAGTGTGCAATCCCGAGGTCTCGGGTTCGATCCTAGACATTTACTTATTAATGTTTATACGTAACATTTAACAGCTCCCACTCGTATATTCATTAATAGTAAAATGACACTGGTTAGCGTCTTGCAACACTCCAATGCCCCTAGTTCAATCCGAGCTAGGTTTCCTGGAAAAACCTTTAATGATTCATCATTATAATTATCCTTTCATTACTAATACCACATTAATAAAGATGTGAGTTCCTTTATTAAATTTCTGTTTCTCGTTTCTTTATGATTGAACAAAATTACCAAAACATCTGAACGTATTCCAGATAGACTTTGGGCATGGCCATGCAAACATTTTGTCAACCCTACGAGGGGCCCAGTAGTATTAAACTTCTAAACAAATCAGAAGGAATAAATTCTTTCTTGACTACAAGAATAACCCATGAACTTTGCAACATTTCTGAAAACAACCCTTATGACTCCCTGTTACGGTGAGCGGTAGATTGCTTCACAAAAATGCACTACATCCATGACACTTATCTGGTATCTCAAGTCTGAGGATAACTTTAAATATGATTCTCACATTAAATATTAAATCATATTGTTGGGATAAGTCCAATATTCAATTCATCGAATATTATGTGAAATTGGTATGACTACGCATCAATATACTTTCAAGTATATCCTAAACCAATACTCAAATTTGTCTTAGTTTAATGATATTCCCATATCAATAATCGACAATGGACATTTAGAATAATAAATTATTCATGGATCTTAAACATGCAAATATAGGATATATTATTAAGACAATGATAAATAAACATAAAACATATTTTATTTCATTAAAATAATAATTGTACGTTACATCCTTTATCCAAACACTAATCACAAATGGGCATGAAACTTTCAGCTAGTCTAAGTCCTACACCTTCAGCATGCTTGTAAAGCTTGGTGCCAGGTAGAGGCTTTGTTAATTGATCCGCCAAGTTATCATCTGTGTGAACTTTGAGCATTTCGATTTCGCCTATTTCGACTTGTTCTCGAACATAGTGATGCTTAATCGGGAAATGTCTGGTGCCTCTCATGATTCCAGGCTCATTGGCAAATGTAATTGCAGCTGAATTGTCACAATACATTTTAATAGGTCTTTGAATCGAAGGCATGACTCCAAGCCCTGAAACAAACTTCCTAATCCAAACAGCTTCCATTGCAGCTTCTGAAGTAGCTATATACTCACTTTCTGTAGCAGACATCGCTAGTACACTCTGCTTTCTGCTCCTCCAATCCACAGCTCCTCCATTAATGACAAAGACATAACCAGTCTGAGACTTCGTATCATCCTTATCACCTTTCCAAGAAGCATCGCAGTAACCTGTAACATCAAGTTCTGCTGATGGATTTCCCCCATAAACCAAGAACATATCTTTAGTAGCCCTAAGGTACTTAAGAATATTCTTAACAGCAGTCCAGTGAGCTACACCTGGATTTTGCTGATATCGACTGGTTAAATTCTGAGCAAACGCTACATCAGGTCTTGTACTTTTCACCGCATACATAATAGATCCCACAGCCGAAGCATAAGGGACTCTTTTCATGCGTTGCACCTCTGCAGGTGTTGAAGCACAAACCTTGTTGTCAAGCCATGTTGCTCTTGCATCGGCAAATATCCTTTCTTGGAATTTTGCATACTGAATCTCTTCAGTATTTTATCAATGTAAGCACTTTGGCTTAATCCAATTAATCGCTGAGATCTATCTCTATATATCTTGATTCCCAGAATAAATGCAGCTTCCCCTAAATCTTTCATAGAAAAACAACTTCCAAGATATTCCTTAACCTTTTGTAAACTTGAAATGTCGTTCCCCATGATCAATATGTCATCGACATATAATATAAGGAAAATTACATTACTCCCACTAACTTTGTGATATACACATGGCTCATCAAGATTTTTAGTGAATCCATACTTTTTAATTTCACCATCAAATCTCTTATTCCATTGTCGTGATGCTTGCTTCAATCCATAAATGGATCTTTTAAGCTTGCATACACGATTTGGGAATTCTGGATTTACATACCCCTCAGGCTGCGCCATATAGATGTCTTCATCTAGGCGACCATTCAAGAAGGCGGTTTTTACATCCATTTGCCAAATCTCATAGTCATAGTAAGCGGCTATGGCTATAAGAATCCTAATTGCCCTTATGTCAGCTACAGGAGAAAAGGTCTCCTCATAGTCAACACCAAAAGTTTGTGTATAGCCTTTAGCTACACAACGGGCCTTATAGGTGTGTACAACGCCATCCATGTCAGTCTTTTTCTTGTAGAGCCATTTACTCCCAACTAGTTTGGCACCCGGAGGTAGGTCTACTTCTTCCCAGACATCATTGTCTTCCATGGATTGCATTTCCCCATCCATAGCTTCTTTCCATTTGGCCTTTTCAGGACCATTCATGGCAGCTTTATAACTTGTAGGCTCATCAAGATCACCCAGTATATACTCATCACTCTCTACATTAAGACATAGACGAGTAGGAGCTTTTACTGGTCTTGTTGACCTACGAATGGGAATCACTTCAACTTCAGGTGAAGGACCTAAACTTTCAGGTTCTACCGGAAGTTGGTTAGTGTTTTCAGAAGGTTCTACATCTTCTTGACCGTCTTCCAGATCATATACTCTCCCACTGAATTCTTGAGATATGAGCTCCCTTTCAAGGAAGTCTCCATACCTTGCAATAAAACTTTGTTTTCAGGTGGGTAATAAAAGTAGTATCCCATAGTTTCCTTAGGGTATCCTACGAAGATGCACTTCACAGATCTTTGTTGGAGTTTGTCTGCTGAGTCACGTTTAACATACGCCTCACAACCCCAGACCTTTAGATAAGACAGGTTAGGAGCTTTTCCAGTCCATACTTCATATGGTGTCTTATCAACCTTCTTTGTTGGAACCATATTTAGAATGCGAACCGCAGATTCTAAGGCATAATCCCAAAACGAGAAAGGAAGAGTTGTTAGATTAAACATAGATCGTATCATGTCTTGCAATGTACGATTCCTTCTTTCAGATACACCATTTTGTTGTGGAGTATATGGAGAAGTAAGGTGCTGGACAATTCCCTCCTTTGCTAGATAATCTATGAACTCCTGACTCAGGTATTCACCACCTCTATCGGATCGAAGAGCTTTAATCTTCTTTCCAAGTTGCAACTCTACTTCTGCTTTAAACACTTTGAATGTTTCAAATACCTCATGCTTATGTTTAAGTAAATAAACATAACCATAACGGCTGTAATCATCCGTAAATGTTAAAAAGTAGCTAGCACCCCTCCTTGACACATGTCTAAGTGGTCCACACACATCTGTGTGAATAAGACCAAGTAGATCATTAGCCCTTTCAATCCTATTTTTAAAGGGTTTCTTAGTCATCTTCCCAGCAATGCAAGATTTGCATTTATCAAATGATTCATCATTGATCTTATCTAAAAGCCCATCATGTTGCAGCTTTTTCATGCGATCTTTGCCAATGTGAGCAAGTCGACAATGCCAAAGATAATACGAATCCAGACCTTTCTTGATTCTCTTATTGTTGATGCTATACATTGAATTATTTGTAACAAAAGCATTATCATTATCATTCATATCAATTTCAAATACACCATTCACAGCAACAACATTAAAATAAAAAACATTATTTAAAGAAACTGAAATTCCATTGCTTGAAATAGTATGCTCAAAACCAAGGTTTAACAAACATGAAAATGAAATTACACCTCTAACAATTGACGGTGCATAATGACAATTATTTAAAGATAGTACTAAGCCCGAAGGCAACACTAAATTAAAAACTCCTATAGCTTCAACTCCTGCATGCGCTCCGTTACCAACGTGCAAGAATTGTTGTCCATAGGCCAGCTTTCTCTCAACTCTAAACCCCTGCAAGGTATTGCAAATATGAATGCCACATCCCGTATCATATACCCGTGAATTCAATTTAGGAGTAAGAGTGAATAATTCAATCATAAAGAACGCACCTGATGTGCTGGGGTTACCAGCATCATTCACCTGCTTCTTGAGTCGCAAGTCATGAATGTAGAGAGGGCAATTGCGCTTCCAATGACCCTTTTCATGACAATGGTGACAAGCCTGATCCTTCTTGTTTGGTGGATTCACCTTGTTCTACTTAGGCCGATGTTGTTTCATCTTGGGTTGAGGTTGATAGGCCATGACCTGCTTGCCTTTATCACCTTTACCTTTGCCTTTGTTCACATGCGATTTCTTCTGGATTCTCCCCCCATGAATTGCCAACACTTGTGGGGTAGGAGCCTTGACCTTGGCTGGTAGACTTTTCTCATAATCAACAAGCAATGCGAGTAATTCTGAGACTGTCTTCCCCGAGCAATGCATGTTGAAGTTTTGCACAAAACCAGCAAAATCCTTGTTAAGGGATCTGTTGATCAAGTGCACTTGCACATTGTCGAGGTAACCAAAACCAATTCTGTGAAGTTGATCAAAGGAATCTTTCATCTCATCCACATAATCGGCTACTGGTTTACCATCACCATGCTTGCAGTTGTGTAGCTTGTCAAGTTCATCATACAATTCAACTGCAGGTGACTTCTCATAAGACTGCCTGAGGTTATCAAGCATATTCTTAGGAGACGAGTACTCATACTTCTTTTGTAATTGAGCACTCATGCTAGTGAGCATTAAACAAGCAACCTCATTATACTTAGCATTAGTCACCTTCCATTCTGCCTTTGCTTCTGGTGTTGCATTAGCAGCAGGTTCAGCAGGGCATTCCTCGGTCACATAATCAATCTTACCAGACGCCCTCAAGACAATTCTGAGCGAACGGTACCAGTCATTGAAATTCTTTCCAGTCAGTTTATCTCTCTCAAGATGACTCTTGAAAGCATTAATCACAGTTTGGTTATCGGGTTGAGCCATATCTACAGATAAAGTTCAAATATTAGTATTTTCGATAATCAATATCTTCAAGAAAAATAAAATACCCAAGGCTATATTCATATAACCAACTAATTTTCTTGAAAATCTAGGATCTAACTTTACATAGTTTCACCACATCAGTTGATCTGCTAGTGGTGAAAGTACAAAAGATAGTAATCTGTCGAACAATAATTGGCAAACAAGATTTCCAATTCCTAGATCATTATGGGATTTACATCAAATTGATTCATCAATTTGCCTTGTAAGCATGTTTTATCCCATCTCATGCCTTAAGTTCTAGGTCTCACGCACAACTTAATTAAGTCGTCTACCTTAGAAACAGTAAAATTACAATTATGGTCTCACGCGTTAAAAGAATTTTACCTTGTTATAGTAATTTAGCCTAGGTCTCACGTTTACTAAATTAAAATTCCAAGTGTTTCTTATAGATAGATGGCACGTAACTTAAATTATTAAGGGTATTAATTTTTGATATGTCAATCAAAATTATGTACAAAGATGCATGCACTCATCTTTATAACATAAGTTTTCACAAAACCTTTTTATATCCAATTCGTGAAATTAATACACAAAGTTTTACTTGAGGTTTATGCCAAAACCCTAAGATGACTTTCTACAATATATGATTTTAAAAGTAATTCGTTTAAGACATATTCAAGATTGTGATAACCAAGGCAGACTCTAAGGCTCTTTTCTAAGCCTTCAAATCACGGTTATGAATATCATCTTAAAAGACTTAATTTTAAAAGCATATTTGCACAAAACATCATTCAAGCAAAAGTTTATGGATTCAATCTCAAAATAGTAATAAAGTTTGAATTTTGCTAGTCTCGCCTGGGAGCTGATTACCGTGCGAATCGGACCACGATTGGCAATAAGACCTTGCAAGATTCTTACTTTATCACTTTAGGGTTTCACCATTATTAGTCCGTATTAATTTTCTTTTATAAAAACAACCCTTTTATTGCTTACAACAAGTCCAACTAAAACAATAAAACAAGTATCAAAGAAAATCAAAACAACCAATAATAAATAAGTGAAACAATTAGCCACATGCAATCCATATTAGAAAAGATCCTAATAAAATCAATTCTAGGTATAATAATGCATGTAATCAACTAAGGCCTTCTCCTCTTGATGGAGGCGAGTCACATACATTGACGAATCAATTGCGTAGGCCAAAGCTAAAAACACACCACATAGCATATATTAATTGATTTTAATATGTATTGGAGTCTTCCCCAATTTAAGATCTATCTAAACATGTGATAAAAAAACAAGATCCATGACGAACATGCATGTAAGTCACGGATTAAAACCTAACAATTAGCAATTAGGTCACAAGATACGTTCAATTAACCGGTTAATGACCTAGGGTTTCTAGTGATTACACATAATCTTAGAAAAACCACAAAACCCTAATTAGGGTTTCATGGAAAAATCGACCCCCCCCCAAAATTAGGGTTAGGGTTTCGAAATTTTTAGAAAAAAAAATAGGAAAAACCCTAGATAAAAAAAAACATGTATCTAAAACAATTAAAGATCCGGTTTTTATTACGTTTTAGTAATCAATTACATGTTATACATGGCTCTGATACCACTGTTAGAGTTTGACAATCAAATAACACATATTGCGGAAGCGTAGGATCAAGTATAACACATAAATATTAACTAAAACATAAATAGTAAACGTACCCGATGCACTTCAAATTAACCTTGATTCTTGTACAATTAGATCAATGATAAACCCCTTACCGTTTTGTTTATCGATCTCTTGATAATTACTAAAGTAAGTAATTACCTCGTTCTTGTACACACAAACTACCAACGAATAAAGGTTTGTTGCAAGTAAACGAAACACTTAAGTTTTGGACTTGACAAAATCGACCCACAACCCTTGGGAGGTGATGAACCGATCGGCCAAGCAAAGAAAGAGAGAAAACAAGGATTTTAGGGTTTGTGTGTGTGCACAAAAGATGTGAAAGTCTTACCCTTGGCCTTGTATATATACTAGGTGATTTCTTGGTGATCAAGCAAGGCATGGGTCGACCCATGTGAGTGGGCTTCGACCGGCCTAGGACTCCCCAAGGGGTTCTAGATCCTTCTTGATTCCCAAGTTTCACTCTAGTCCTTATCTTTCTTTATTAACGATAGTTAGTCCATACGGTTAATAACTAACGACCGTTTAGTCCATTAAGTGTTATAAATATATATATTCGATACATTTAATATATATATATATTTATTTTCATTATTCTTGTTTGTAAAGTGTGCAATCCCGAGGTCTCGGGTTCGATCCTAGACATTTACTTATTAATGTTTATACGTAACATTTAACAGCTCCCACTCGTATATTCATTAATAGTAAAATGACACTGGTTAGCGTCTTGCAACACTCCAATGCCCCTAGTTCAATCCGAGCTAGGTTTCCTGGAAAAACCTTTAATGATTCATCATTATAATTATCCTTTCATTACTAATACCACATTAATAAAGATGTGAGTTCTTTTATTAAATTTCTGTTTCTCGTTTCTTTATGATTGAACAAAATTACCAAAACATCTGAACGTATTCCAGATAGACTTTGGGCATGGCCATGCAAACATTTTGTCAACCCTACGAGGGGCCCAGTAGTATTAAACTTCTAAACAAATCAGAAGGAATAAATTCTTTCTTGACTACAAGAATAACCCATGAACTTTGCAACATTTCTGAAAACAACCCTTATGACTCCCTGTTACGGTGAGCGGTAGATTGCTTCACAAAAATGCACTACATCCATGACACTTATCTGGTATCTCAAGTCTGAGGATAACTTTAAATATGATTCTCACATTAAATATTAAATCATATTGTTGGGATAAGTCCAATATTCAATTCATCGAATATTATGTGAAATTGGTATGACTACGCATCAATATACTTTCAAGTATATCCTAAACCAATACTCAAATTTGTCTTAGTTTAATGATATTCCCATATCAATAATCGACAATGGACATTTAGAATAATAAATTATTCATGGATCTTAAACATGCAAATATAGGATATATTATTAAGACAATGATAAATAAACATAAAACATATTTTATTTCATTAAAATAATAATTGTACGTTACATCCTTTATCCAAACACTAATCACAAATGGGCATGAAACTTTCAGCTAGTCTAAGTCCTACACCTTCAGCATGCTTGTAAAGCTTGGTGCCAGGTAGAGGCTTTGTTAATTGATCCGCCAAGTTATCATCTGTGTGAACTTTGAGCATTTCGATTTCGCCTATTTCGACTTGTTCTCGAACATAGTGATGCTTAATCGGGAAATGTCTGGTGCCTCTCATGATTCCAGGCTCATTGGCAAATGTAATTGCAGCTGAATTGTCACAATACATTTTAATAGGTCTTTGAATCGAAGGCATGACTCCAAGCCCTGAAACAAACTTCCTAATCCAAACAGCTTCCATTGCAGCTTCTGAAGTAGCTATATACTCACTTTCTGTAGCAGACATCGCTAGTACACTCTGCTTTCTGCTCCTCCAATCCACAGCTCCTCCATTAATGACAAAGACATAACCAGTCTGAGACTTCGTATCATCCTTATCACCTTTCCAAGAAGCATCGCAGTAACCTGTAACATCAAGTTCTGCTGATGGATTTCCCCCATAAACCAAGAACATATCTTTAGTAGCCCTAAGGTACTTAAGAATATTCTTAACAGCAGTCCAGTGAGCTACACCTGGATTTTGCTGATATCGACTGGTTAAATTCTGAGCAAACGCTACATCAGGTCTTGTACTTTTCACCGCATACATAATAGATCCCACAGCCGAAGCATAAGGGACTCTTTTCATGCGTTGCACCTCTGCAGGTGTTGAAGCACAAACCTTGTTGTCAAGCCATGTTGCTCTTGCATCGGCAAATATCCTTTCTTGGAATTTTGCATACTGAATCTCTTCAGTATTTTATCAATGTAAGCACTTTGGCTTAATCCAATTAATCGATGAGATCTATCTCTATATATCTTGATTCCCAGAATAAATGCAGCTTCCCCTAAATCTTTCATAGAAAAACAACTTCCAAGATATTCCTTAACCTTTTGTAAACTTGAAATGTCGTTCCCCATGATCAATATGTCATCGACATATAATATAAGGAAAATTACATTACTCCCACTAACTTTGTGATATACACATGGCTCATCAAGATTTTTAGTGAATCCATACTTTTTAATTTCACCATCAAATCTCTTATTCCATTGTCGTGATGCTTGCTTCAATCCATAAATGGATCTTTTAAGCTTGCATACACGATTTGGGAATTCTGGATTTACATACCCCTCAGGCTGCGCCATATAGATGTCTTCATCTAGGCGACCATTCAAGAAGGCGGTTTTTACATCCATTTACCAAATCTCATAGTCATAGTAAGCGGCTATGGCTATAAGAATCCTAATTGCCCTTATGTCAGCTACAGGAGAAAAGGTCTCCTCATAGTCAACACCAAAAGTTTGTGTATAGCCTTTAGCTACACAACGGGCCTTATAGGTGTGTACAACGCCATCCATGTCAGTCTTTTTCTTGTAGAGCCATTTACTCCCAACTAGTTTGGCACCCGGAGGTAGGTCTACTTCTTCCCAGACATCATTGTCTTCCATGGATTGCATTTCCCCATCCATAGCTTCTTTCCATTTGGCCTTTTCAGGACCATTCATGGCAGCTTTATAACTTGTAGGCTCATCAAGATCACCCAGTATATACTCATCACTCTCTACATTAAGACATAGACGAGTAGGAGCTTTTACTGGTCTTGTTGACCTACGAATGGGAATCACTTCAACTTCAGGTGAAGGACCTAAACTTTCAGGTTCTACCGGAAGTTGGTTAGTGTTTTCAGAAGGTTCTACATCTTCTTGACCGTCTTCCAGATCATATACTCTCCCACTGAATTCTTGAGATATGAGCTCCCTTTCAAGGAAGTCTCCATACCTTGCAACAAAACTTTGTTTTCAGGTGGGTAATAAAAGTAGTATCCCATAGTTTCCTTAGGGTATCCTACGAAGATGCACTTCACAGATCTTTGTTGGAGTTTGTCTGCTGAGTCACGTTTAACATACGCCTCACAACCCCAGACCTTTAGATAAGACAGGTTAGGAGCTTTTCCAGTCCATACTTCATATGGTGTCTTATCAACCTTCTTTGTTGGAACCATATTTAGAATGCGAACCGCAGATTCTAAGGCATAATCCCAAAACGAGAAAGGAAGAGTTGTTAGATTAAACATAGATCGTATCATGTCTTGCAATGTACGATTCCTTCTTTCAGATACACCATTTTGTTGTGGAGTATATGGAGAAGTAAGGTGCTGGACAATTCCCTCCTTTGCTAGATAATCTATGAACTCCTGACTCAGGTATTCACCACCTCTATCGGATCGAAGAGCTTTAATCTTCTTTCCAAGTTGCAACTCTACTTCTGCTTTAAACACTTTGAATGTTTCAAATACCTCATGCTTATGTTTAAGTAAATAAACATAACCATAACGGCTGTAATCATCCGTAAATGTTAAAAAGTAGCTAGCACCCCTCCTTGACACATGTCTAAGTGGTCCACACACATCTGTGTGAATAAGACCAAGTAGATCATTAGCCCTTTCAATCCTATTTTTAAAGGGTTTCATAGTCATCTTCCCAGCAATGCAAGATTCACATTTATCAAATGATTCATCATTGATCTTATCTAAAAGCCCATCATGTTGCAGCTTTTTCATGCGATCTTTGCCAATGTGAGCAAGTCGACAATGCCAAAGATAAGACGAATCCAGACCTTTCTTGATTCTCTTATTGTTGATGCTATACATTGAATTATTTGTAACAAAAGCATTATCATTATCATTCATATCAATTTCAAATACACCATTCATGCCTTAGTTTGCGGTGGTAAACTTTTATGTAATTATATTCACAGTAAAATGTTTTTGGCTTTTCGTGTATGGGTGAAAAAACTTGGAAAATATTTTTGGAACTGATTCGTTAACCGAAATCGTTCCTTTAAGATTACTCGCAGGCTAGCGGGAGGAAATAAATGTATTCCTCTTCAGTTCGCAATTTAATGTCAGAACTTACCTTATACCAGCTGTTTCAGGTTGTAATCTTAAAGACAACGAAGTAATTTAACTTCACAGTTTGTTTTGTTGTTTATGATTTGTTTGGTGTTGTTAACACTTCAGGAGAAATGTTAATGAAATTTTCCGGATATGATTTTGATTTTCTTAAAAATTTACAAAGTGGTGATATTTGTACAGGAGGGTTTTTGAAAATCACTAAACTGAAACTGTTTTGAAATACGCAACAACCTCCCCGGCAGCGGCGCCAAATTTTGACTCCTCCCAAACCAACCAGTCAACCGTGTGCAGCTGATAGGCCCACCTGGGAGAAAGTGCAAGTTAATATTGACCGTGGAAATATAGGGAAATCCCCGGGTCGTTAAGTCCCAACGAGATTGAAATTGTATTTGTAAACGATTAGGAGAGTGAGTGGTACTGAGGACAGTAACAGAAATGATTTGAGGGTTGATTATACTACTGATTGCTTGATATTTGGATAATATGAAAATATATAAACAATAACAGAGATACAAGTAAAAGCACAAATAAGAAAATCAGATAACAGACAGAGACAAGTGGTATTTAACAAGTTACAAACTACAGGGGGTAAAAGTAAAACTTTTGAAAACTTAAAATTAAAGAAAATGGAAAATGAAATTGAAATTATGAAAATGATTATTATAATATTTAATTATTGTTTAATTAATAAAACTAATTAAAATCTAATTTAATACTTAATTTAAATTAACTAAAAATTATAAATACCACAAATTAAACTAAAAACTTATAAAAATAATTTCTAAACCTTAATTAGAACTTGAAGAAAGTATAAAAAAATGAAAACAAATATTTTAGTCTTTTTATGAGAATTTTATTAATTAAAAACTATTTAACTTAATTAAATTAATTAAACTATTTTAAATTAATATTAATACTTAAATGACTTATAAAATTATGTAAAAATTTATAAAACTAATTAACCATTACAGGAATCCTAAAAAATTATTAAAAGTTGCTAAAAATTATATTTAAGTTAATTGACTAATTAATTACTTATTAATTAATTTAATTCTAATTTAACTAATTTAAATATGAAAATTAGAAAATGGACAGTAGGAATTATGAAACTATTTTCTAAAAGTCTCAACTACTTTATAAAACTTAGGAAAAATATAAAATTCTACTTTTGTTAATTAAAATTAAAGAAATCTATTTAATTACTAATATTACCTATTTAATTATTTAAACTAGTTTTAAATCTAATAAATAGTAAACAGATTATGAAAAATCTAAGAAATTTATTTTAACTACTTAAAGGTACTAGGTAATTTATAAAATTATAAAATTGGAAAAGTGCTTATTAATAAGCTGAGATGAAAATTAATTAGATAATTTCTATTAAATAGAAGCTATCACTATAATTAAAGTTTGCTTTTTCTGGATTTTCTTTTATAAAACTATTTAAATACTTAAATAATGAAACTTTTACAAAGAAAACTAATTTAGAAATCAAGAATAAGCACTGTAAGTGCTTATTATCCTAGACAGTTGACTATGGTTGACCACACAAAGAAATAAGCTAAGTTGAGGCTATGTGGGGTCCACACTGGTTAAATCAGATTCACCTAAGTTATTTTGACTTAATTAAACTAGATTTGAGGAGATATGCTCAGGTGATAAGCTGGAAAGCTAAAATAAGTAATTGCTTATTTGGTTTCTGTCTCAGAAATGGGACAGAGTTTGGGGACAAGTCTAGGTGGGGTCCACTTGTTTCTAGGTCAACCAAAGGGTCAAACCTTGTACCCTGGTAGGAGGGGGGTTGTCTAAACTAAACTTGAACCACTGGGGTCCACTGATGAGGGCTGCAGCCACCACTAAAGTTGGTGGTGTGGTGGTGGTAAGCTGGTGCAGGGGAGTCCTTCTTCCCTGCAGTTGTGTTCCAAGGTTTGTGGGGTCCACAAGAGTAAAAGGGGGTTCAAACTAGACCTAGGGGTTCAAAGTTGAGGTGATAAGCTACAAATTGAGCCAATAAGCTATCCTTATGGTTCACTAATAAGCTATGTGTGAGCCTTTGAAAAGGTGGTCATACACTGAGTGCTCAGTGTAGCTTTTTGAAACAGGCTACAAACTAGGGTCCTAAAAGCTATAGTCCAATAAGCTAAACCTCAAACTAATCCTAGGTATGAAAGGGTGGACTGATAAGCTACAAATTAAGCTGAGGGTTGGGGTGTGGGGTCCACTAATGAGCACACAAGAGGTCTTGGTATTTTGCTTCAAACCTGTGCACAGGGCAATGTCTTTGCCCTGCAAATGATTTTGGATGAGCTTATCTCGCACAATAAAAATCTTAAAAATGAAACAGATGTGGGAAACTAAAGTTAAGCTGGTAGGTTATACTCACAACAAAATTCAGACCTTAGATCATAACACAAAAATCACCAATATTCATGCCAATTTGGTGAAAATCTGAACAAGCACTTTTTGACTTTTACTAATTTTAAACTAGGTTGACTTATCTGAAGTTTGATTGATCCTAGCTGATTGTAGATGATATAATAAGCCTAAGTAAAGCTAATTTATGCTTAATCTACTGGTTATAAACTTAAGTGAGGGTTTATAGCTCTTAAAATACTACACAGTTAACTGTGTGGTATTATTTTGATGATTTTGACTTTCCAGAGAATGAACACTCAATTAAATGACTTATATGATCTATGTTTATCTACTGAAACATCTAACAAACAGAAGTTACACAAAAATCCTACTGAGACTCAATGAAATACACAGAACCAAACACTCCTTATACTTAAACTGTTTTGTGATTTGTGAAGTAAATGGCTTACAGAGCTTTTGAAACAGATCCACAATAGCTTATTATGTTATGTTAAGTATATTTAAGCACTTAGAAACAAGAAATAACCACAGATACACACTAATACTAATTATACTATGTTGACTGTTTGATTTTTGATTTTTTAGTAACTATGACTTCCAACAAACAAGGTACTAAGTTTATGTTATATTATCACTAATTAAAACTGAATAAGCATTAAACAACTGAAAAAGCAAGCAATGAACAAAGCTATAGTATAAGGACAGTTATGAGATTTTTGAAACTTACAAAATGCTTTCCTGCTCAAAACCAAGAACCAATAACCAAGAACCTTTCCTAACATCCACCAATGGATACTAACCCAGAATCCACAGCTCCTTTGCTTCCAATTCACTCTGAATCCAAGAAATCAAATCCAAATTGCAACAGTTGACTTTAGTTGACCAATTTGATAGTTATTGAATTTTTTTATCTTAGACTGATTAGTAAGTTGCTAAAAGCTTTATTAGAGCTTATTAGGAGCTTATGTGTACTTATTGATACTTATCATTCACTACAATCAACAATATAGCTTATTGAGAAATTTGAAATGAACTTGAAAATTGCATTAACTGAGAACTGACTTAAAACTTGAAGTTGATTATCACAAAAGTTGAGATTACACAAAGCTTAAAAACTTGATAACAAACTGAAACAACAGATTACAACTTAAACGAGACTATTTTTGCTAAAATAAACTATATCTTTCTCTTTTGCTCTTCTCTTCCTTTTATAAGCCCTCATTAGGGTTTCTTGAAGTGCTCTGAGTCTTTCCCACTTCAATCTTGGCCCTCTATTTCTCTGAATCAATCTCATCCGTTTAAACTCATTTTGGCGCCAAAGTCTTCCACGTTTACTTGGAGCCAAAGGTTAGCAATTAAAGATTGTTGGAGTATTGTGGAGGTGTCAGGGGCAAAGGGGAATGTTTTTATGCAAGTTGGGACTGTATGGAAGAAAACAGAGGAGGTAGTATGGTTTGGAGAGAAATTTTGGTGTGGATAGCATTAAATGAAGTGTGGGTTTGCTGTGAGGTGGAAAGGAGGGTTTAGGGGAGTAGGGGGTGAGGTGGATAGGTGAGGTGGTGGTGGAAATACCACCTGGTTTTGGTTTGCAGTGAGGAAGGAGGGGGATGAACAGTGAAGGCGGGATTGGGTGGTCAAACGGGGGTTTGACCCCGTTTTATTAAAAGGGTGCGTTGGGTTTGCTTGGTGGGCTGGGAAACAAAACAGGCCCAAGAAAAATATAAAAGGGTTGGGCTGTTTGGACTAGGCTTAGTTTGGTTTGGGGTTTATAATAAAATGGGGTCCGGTTGGTTTGTATGTTACACAAGGACCAATTTTGTAATTTGACAAAAATATAGGGGCTGGATTTGCAACTTTCCCAAATATTTTATAAGGACTTAACTTGCCAAAAATGATAAACCAAGGACCAAATTTGTGATTTTTCCATTTAAAAATATCCAGGGACCTTTTCTGTAATTTCTCAAACTCCAGGGACCATTTATGTAAATTTGGATTTTTAAGGGACTGTGGTTGTAATTTCTCAAAATGTTATCATAAGGACCAATTTTGTCATTTTAGAATAGCTCAAGGTTTATTTTATTAATTTCCCATTTTTTAAACCTTAAGGACTAATTTTGACATTTTTGAAACTTGAGGGACTAAAGTTGTCATTTTGTAATTTTTATCTTTAAAAGACTAAACTTGACAACTTATGAATCCCTAAGGACCTTTGATGATATTTTTCATGTTTTGATTTACCAGGGACTAGATTTGACAACTTTTTGAAACTTGAGGGACTGAAACTGCCAATTATGCAAACTTTGTACGTTTTACATTTGTTTTTGCATATTTTGTATTTGAAACATATAAAACACACTTCTAAGATATTTTAAGTATTATGATGCATATTTGAGTATTTTTGTATGTTTTGGCAGTTCAGATTGGTATAAAATGATGAGTATTTAGACACTCATCATATACCCTTACACTTGAGATTTGCTTGTCCTCAAGCAAATGCGCTTTTATTCTAGTCAAAATACAAGTTAGGGGTCATTTAACAGTAATATAAAAGTAATTACAACAAATAATCGTTCCACTAAAGACCAATAGACAAGCACGGAGGTCATACACAAGCACCTCACAAATAGTGTTTAGATACTCACATCTCTCGGGTGTAATAAAGTATAAATTACAATATGGAAACGGAAGATATCTCTCACTACCTGTCATAGCAAAATAGATTACCATAGGCTTGGGAAAGGATCAAACCTCCACCACATGGCGTAAGCACCAAGGATAAACTATCAAAGAGGTCTTTTAAAGGGTTGTAACGTTAGGTGTAGGGATATGAAATACACGGTTTTGTTGGATAAAGGAAGTTTTACTGGTGGCGAGTTAACAATCTTGGTTAATTACATGTACAATATGGCGTTGCTAAGCCAAGACTAGACTCGACTTAAGCTAATAAATGAAAAATAACAAAAATATAAAATGAACATAGAATGAAAAGGGATGGTAGTCCGTATGTTTTTTTTTTTTTTTTTTTTTTTTTTTTTTTTTTTTTTCTATTTTTTTTTTCTTTTTCTTGATTTTTCGATTTTTTTTTTTTTTTTTTTTTTTTTTTTTTTTTTTGCATACACTCTTACCCTACCATCCAAAATAATACATCATAGGGGATGAACGTTCCCCTTACACTTGAATTTTTACATACTTTACAATAAACTAATCTAATGACTCGAATTAAGAAAATCAAAACACTTGGAGCACTTTTAAGATTAACGTACATATGGGGGTAATAAATGATGTTCTTCCCCATTACTCCATAAAATAAGTACTTACCCATGAGTCCCAATCGTCCAAAAACAATATGTACAAGGATATGACTCGACTTAGCAACCATGTAATCAATTAGATAGTTAACTTAGGGTTTAAACAAATAACAATAATGCACTAAAGATGAGCGCATACACGGAAGACTAAGGCGATTTGGGTATACATTTAAGTGGGATGTAACAAATTCTTCCTTTAAGTAAAATGCTTAAAGTTAGAAACGAAAAGATAGGCTCGGAGGGGTGTATTAGGGGTTTCGTGTACTAAAAATGAGTACAACGCTAAGGTGTGTGGGAAAAATTAGTTGACTTAACTAGCCAAGTAATATGACTTAAATGGTCAAGTAATTATAATACGGGTTTAACACAAGGGTGATCCTAATGCCTCTTATCATGTAGTAAATCCTACTACACGAATGTAGTCTCACTAGCGGTCTCGGGATGCATCACTAACGCAAGTTCTAGAATCTAAATGCTACCGGTACACTCATAAGCACTAATAATGAATGCTTTTCCTATCAAATCTAAAGGCGAACCTCACATATTTGGGTGGAAAATTTTTCTGAATATATGGTTATGTGCTAGTCATACAATCTCCTATCCATGAGACGCTTGCTATGGCTAAAGTTTCACTCCTAAATGTTGTAAAAAAATTTAAATTTGGCGCTAAAATTGCACTAACAAGTGTTTCTCATAGTTTATTACACATCTACCATTAAACACAACAAACTCAAGCGAAAGTGTACATGTAAGGTATCATCATTTTACCCTCCCCTTACACTTAAGATGAACATTGTCCCCAATGTTCAAGTAAAGAATGTAAAAGTGAAAAAGTGAAAAGAATGAAATCAAATACTCCCCTGATTCGCTCGGTATGGATAATTAGGTGGCCAGGTTAAATCTTCCTCCAAGAAAATGAACAATCAAAGCTTCCCTTCCAGAATATAAATCATCTTCTTGTCATACATAACCTGTAAATCCTGAGAAAACAAACAAGACAACCTCGCGTAAAATCGGCGACATCCTATATAAGTTACTAAATCCTAGAAAACAAGATAAGATATAATGCTTGTGGAATGAAGTTTGTAGATTTCCTGGAGATTATAAAACTTAATAATTCACAAAAACCATAAGACTCCGTTAGAAAAACAAAACCGGTAAAATTTCCAGATTTTTACACTTGACGCCGTCAAGAGTTAACTCTTGACGCCGTCAGGATTGACCTGCAGAAATTCTTATGTTAAGTTTCCGGAAAATTTCTGGAAAAACTTGGTCCTACTTCCTGGAAAATCCTGCAAAACTTTATTATGACTCAATACAAGCATTTGACTCTAACAAATACGAATATACATGTTCATTTAATATTGTGGAGAATCATGATCGGTTTGTTTCTTAAAAACATATTTGGGGTTTCCCCTTACACTTATCTTTTGCAAAAATACTTTTAGGCGGAGTTAAGACTAGGCCAAAACAACAAAGTAAAGTATTTCCACTTTTTAGTTGAGAAACATGATCTACCAACAATAAAAACAAAGCATGCATACGGAAGCAAGTAACAAACAAAAAAAATAAAATCACACAAAGCATGGGTTGCCTCCCAAGAAGCGCTTTTCTTTATTTACGAGTCTTGTAGCTAGACTCAAGGTCATGGGTTACTACGTGACCTCATCGTTGGTTCCACTCTCCGATTGTAGATATTCTTTGTAGAAACCAATCACCTTTTTCTCAACCGCCCCCATAATCATTTGGGCAAATTCTTTATCGACTTTATACCTTGGTCCTAGGGCCAAGCAATCTTTGTAATAAAGACTCCTTTTTTCCCATATATAATCCATGCCCTTTTTCTTATCCTCTTCATTGATGTCCTCAAAAGCACCAACGTTATCCTTATCAAATCGGGATATAAAGCGAAATTCTTTCATCCTATTAGGCATCCTATAAGTGATACTATCGGTGCTACTTGCGAATCGGATCGTTCCTTCTATCTCCTCATATTCCAACTTAGACTCCTCAACAAACGGTTTGCCAAACACAACATTGGATAATCGACAATCAATAACATTAGCAAGATCTTCCACAATCATAAAGTCGGTGACAAAAGTGAAATTACCAACAAAGACATGTAGACCTTTGACTCTCCCGACAAAGTTACAAACTCCACCGGGGTATTTGGGATCTTTTCTAGGTTTAAGTCTTGTTTTCACTATATCATTATAGACATTTGAGGACATAATGTTGATTGGGGATTTAAAGTCAATGTAAGCGTTGTTAATGTGCCTATACCCAATCATACATGGTATCTTAGCATTCTTAGGATCGCCTCTCTTTATCTTAGGTTCAATTATAGTAAAAGGAGAACGCGGGTTATCAATAAGATTATTATAATATGCAATCTCCTCCTTAGTGGGGTATAGATTAAAATAGTCATTAAGCTTCGGATCTATTTCCTCCTCTTCTAGTCCCTCAACAACATTCACAAAGTCATTAGGCCCAAGGTCCTCATTTGAATACAAGGCGGTCGCTAGATCACTAAATGCATGTTCGAGCTCAACCTTAATCAACCTATTAAGCTCCCTAAGTTCCCTAATCTCATTCTCAATTTGTTCACGTAACACATCTACTTCTCTAGGGGAAAGGGATGGATTCGCGTTTTCCATAATGGTCAACGGAATAGTCAATGAATTTTAATTTACTAACAAACACACAAAGAAAAAGATAGACTAATGAAAACCTAAAAATAAAAATAAAATCTTGCTAGAAAGGAATCTAGCAAGTAGACCTAATAAAAAGAAATTCTAACCTAGACAATAACATTTCCCCGGGCTGCGGCGCCAAAAACTTGATACGTGGGAATCGCACCAGGCTTTACCTCTCGAGGGATCTCAAGAAGCTTACAACCCCCACCAGGCAGTGTACCTGATCGTTGTAGTATAGTATAGTGACAAGTACCGGGGGATTGATCGTTCAGCTAGGAATAGTGTCGCTAGGATTAGAAAACCTAAATACTAGTTCTAAAGGTGAGGGATGATTATTTTTGTATTTTTATATTTTTTAGAAAGCAAGTAAAAATCTCGGGTTCGAAGGATTTGGGCGGAATTAGTTGCTAGTCAACTAACCCAATACTAAGATGCAATCAAAATAAAATACTAAAAATGAAAATAAACTAAATTATACTAAGGTTGTGAGCAATAAGTGGAGAAAATGTGTTTACTTATATTTCACTACTCCCTAGATATCTTTTACACGTTAATTACTTGTTATAGTTGCGTGGATGATGGATTGTATTCCTTAATACCATTCATGGGGTGGCGCACTTAATTCCCCAATCCTATGAGCTCTTATCTCCTCCTATGCCATGCCCAGCACAACCATAGGGATTATAAACAGTGGCTCATGCATTAAATACAACCAATAAAACCTAGTGTACATCAGTTCATGTTTCCTAAGACGTTCAAGCATGTTACCATTAGGAGATCTGGCAGTTTTCTTAAGTCTAACATCGAATTCATTCATCCAATACAGCTATAAACAAGTAATCAACACATAATTAATATCTAGGTTTCATTAGATCCAAGCAAACACAAGATAGATCTAGCCTAGCATGATGGAATTAAGACAAGAACAAGATATAGACAACCAACACATAGACATATTGATTGAATTAAAAGAATACTTATCTCAATTACACATGAAAGGTATCAAGGGCTTAGAACCCTTGAAAAACCTGTAAAATTCGCACCAAGTTCGTACTTAGGGTTTCTCCAAAACTTCTCTCCTTTTTAATGTGAAAATTAGAAAACTATATATAGGAAATAGGGTCTGACGGCGTCAAGACCAAATAGGTGACGCCGTCACCTCGCCGCCAAAATATTTCTCGGACTGCCTTGATCTACTTTTGACGTCGTCATGTGTTATGCATTTCCAGGCCGTCATGCATTTTCTTCTTGACGCTCTACTTCGTGACGCTGTCAAATCTGTACTGGGTCATCATGGAAATTGCTCTTGACGCCGTCAGGAATTCCTTCTTGACGCCGTCACCTACTGTTCCCAGCAAGGAAAATTAAGACTTTGGCGTTTTCTTCACTTTTATGCTCCAAAAACGTCTGAATTGCTTCTTTTTCCAGATTTCACTCCCAAAGTACCTAAAATCACAAAAGGAACGATTTACGGCAATATTTGATCAAATAAATTCGAATTTCGGCTTAAATGACCCCCTAAAAATGGATCATTTTTCGCCTCATCAATTTTCTTCACAAAAAATTGCAATAACTTCATTAAATAGTGTAAAATCAAAAAATCTTCAACATGAATTCTTTAAATAGTGCGCATCATTATTTAAGCATAAATAACAACAATAGAAAGTAAAATAGGTTTTTAATCTTCTTAATGTAAATGAAAGTCTATTACAATACCTGAAATCGGTTATTTTAACCAATTTTTAGTTGGAACTTCATTTGTTGTCTCGTTTGAAGATGGAGATGATGACGTGGTGAGTTTGGTGATTGATGATGAACGGAAATACTCATCAGTTGGAATGGGGATTGGGATCGGGGGCTGTGATGCCGGAAGTTATGGTGGTTTTTTATTGGGTTTTTTATTTCAGTAGTGTGTGTTTTAGTGTGTGTTTGTTGAGAGTGAATAATGAAAATCCGGTGTATTTTGTGTTTGTTGTAAATGTACCAAACTGCCCCTCTGCATTTAGTTGTCTTTTTTAATTGGTAAATTGTCTTTTAATCTTAGCCATCGATCATATTTAAATGAAAGATGGGGATGTGTCCCTTGGTATGTGAGCATTGTTTGGTTTGCAAAATAACTCCGCTCCATAAACTGGCCCCGACATCTTTACTTATATATGAGACCAATTTTGACTTATACGATGTTTCGAAAGCTGTACTATGAGGTAGAAACTATGACTAGGCACTCGAAATGCCACTTGGCATTTAAATGATGACTTATAATGCCACTTGTCAATCACAATTGTACTATGAGGTGGAAACTATGACTAAGCACTCGAAATGCCACTTGGCATTTAAATGATGACTTATAATGCCACTTGTCATTCACAATTCTCAGCAAAGACACTGAAAATGTACTAAAAGATTTGAACCCTGGTCTTGCATCCCACTCAAGAGACTGTCAAAGTTGTCAACCAATGGAGCAAGCACTTTTTTGTGATAGATACAGACAAACCAATCATGTCATGCTTCAATCACTCATCCCTTTTCAAGACCCAAACACAAAAACGCATACGGAAGGTTTGATTTTCATATCAATAACTAATTAGCTATGACACATGATTCTCTCCCTATAATATCGGCATTCTTTGAAACCAATTTTGACATTCCATATCCCACAACATAAGTTTGAAAAATTCCATCTTTATCCCGTATATCATTATGATTATGTTAAAATCAATCTCACAAACATAATCAATTCCTATGATTCAATCATTTGTTAAACCCTCAAACTAGGTTTTATTGATATTATAGATTGATTATTAGTTACTAATGATTTATTGTGTGTTTTTAAAATTAGGTGTTCGAATTGGAGATTGGAATTGACTATGCGGCTTATTATCGGGTATAGTTTTAATCCCCGGTTTTAATGTTTGAATTTGGTTCACTATTTAGTCAGTTAAAAAGTTATTTGTTTTCTTATGTTAATGTTATATGCAGGTTTTATTCGGGATTCAGGTTCTGAGGTGTAAGTCTTATCATATCTTTTTATAAGTCTTACCAAATATATAACACTGAGGAATCAGGTTGTGTTTGATCTGTGATCAAAGCCAAATAGGTTGATATTTATATTTTGCTCGATATTATTTGGTGTAATCATTATTATATGATATGTAGGACCGAAATATGGTTGATTCATGTGGTTCGGAGGTCGAGGTTGGTGATTTTGAATAAACATGGTGAAACCCTAAGAGAGAGAGAGAATATAGAGAGGGTGATGTGAATAAGAAAGATAATATAAATACTAACCAAATGCTTACACACCCACACCCCTCATGGAGAGTCATGAGGGGTATTTATATGTTCATTACATCAATACTTTGTCACTTAAACAATACTAGTCTATGAAGGCAAATCTTACTAAGTATCTAGTCCATTTCACGTGTAAGACGCCAACTTCACAAAATAGCAAGGCTAACAATCTCCCTCCAAGATCGTCACACGTAAATGGTTACAATGAGACCTATATGTTGAGGCAACATGATCAAGATCTCTTTATGTTTTAATGTTGACAAACAAACCATCGAAACACATAAAATAACAAACGTTAGCTCAAAATCGCCGGAGCCAATGTCTGCTCCTGGCGCGCTGCCCGCGCGTCAACGCGCGGGTGACGCGCCAGGAGTCTGTATGGTTCCGGGCGAATTTTGAAAGTCGGCTTTCCCCTTACCCGAAAAATGTGGATCTTTCAATACAAGTATGAATATGTTATGTGCTTAATTGAGAACACTCGAAACGAGTTTTGAGATTTGAGAAATCCCATTTTTAGAACACCCATTTACGGGAAAACGCCAACTCATGTTTTCTAACTATCGCCTCTAGCCAAGGCTTTTCTAAACTTAGGGAGCTTGTATATTTCACGTAACATCGTGTTGAAGCATCCATATGCTCATATCCCGTGCTTACGTCTTCTCTAATTACGTAACGGGTTTACTCCCTTATTGGTCAAACTAAGTCAAAGGTCACTTGGCGTAAACGCATCCTTTCCCACTTGGGTTATGCGTTACATCAAGGCAAAGCACTTAACTTGTTTGAACCAAGGTATTAGTTGAGAACGTCGAGTCGTGGAAAGTCACGAGATATGAAACTATGGATTCTCGATGTTGTGTTACTTGAACTTATAAGTAACCTATAATTTTCTCAACTTATAATCTTAATTGTCTAAACCTTTTTCTTCTTAATGACAATTAGATTATGCCTTAATCCCCTCTTAATCCCATTTATACATGAGACAAAACCAATCATATCCAAATCAAATATTCTCTTACACAATCTCTTACACCCTTACATATTCCCTTACACACTACATCCTAACCATCCATTCCCTTACAACACATCTCAACCCTTTATTTTCAACACATGGGGAATTGTTTGAAACCCTAATGAGGCTCCTCCCATCCTAGCCATTGAATTCAAATCAAATACATCTCAACCATCCATTCAATCCCTCTTCCCTATACCACCACATGTGTTTGATCCTAGCCATTGAATTCAAATGAAACCATCTCAACCCTTCATTTCTCCTTTCCCCCCATGCAAAGCATATTCCCTTGGAATATCCTTTTCAACCCTAACCTAGGCATGCTTGATCTTAGCCATTCATTTCAAATGAATTCATCTCAACCATTCACATTCCACACATGCCATATTGTTTGAAAACCAAGGGAGGCTCCCTTTGATCCTAGCCATCCAATTCAAACCATTTCATCTCAACCCTCCATCTCATTCTTCCCCCCAAGCATTGGAATATTCCTTGGCATATTCTTTCTCTCTTTTCTATGCCATGTGAGGAGATACACTTCTACCCCTTCCAAATTACCCTATCTACACTTTAAACCCTTGGTAATTTGGTTTCTCTTTAAACACTTCACAAAACATTTTCCAAATTGGCTATTTGAGTTGGCAAACCTTAGAATGATTAATGTTAAGGTTTAGTGTGAAGTACAATTGGGGTTTAGCAAGGATAGGTATTTATAAGATCCAAACACCCAACACTTGGGAAACATTTACATTGCGTTGACGCGCGGGTGACGCGCCGACCTCGGTAAAATTTTCCAAGTTTGGGTTCTTGGCCTATAAATACCACCCTTGCCTCTTGTATTCCTCACCCCTTGCCATTATTCTTTCTCTCTAGATTCTTTCTCTCTAAACACTCTTAAATCTCTCTATCTCTAATCTTGTGTTCTTGATTTTCACATTCAACATCTTTGGAAGAACACATCTACCTGCAAGGGAAGAATCACAAGAACCTAATCCACTATTGTGATTGTGTCGAGGGTCTTCTTTCTTATACTCTTTCTATTACAATTGAGTCTCTAGGTTAGGTTAGGACTTGATTGAACAAACATTCATTCATTCATTCAATTGTTTGTAAGGGAAGTCTTGTGTCTTGGTGACCAAGCCTAGATCATTGGGGATCTAGTTGGGGTTTGATACTTCCGGGTGGAAGTCTTGGTAGTAGTCTTGGTGACCCTTAGGTAAAGTCGAATCGTGAGATTCTTTTGGGTGGTTTACGAGGGCGGAATACCGTTAGGAAGTAACTCCTTCTTTGTGAGCATCGATATTGGTGAATATCGGTGGAGTGAATTGTAACGGTTTATAGTCCACCAAAAGGATCATACTAGTGAATAGTATTGGAGTCGCGGATTCGCAACTGGACGTACGGATGGTATAAACCCCCATCCCGAACCAGTATATATCGTGGTGTCTTTCTTTACTCACTTTATATACTTTGTTTGTGTTTGTGGTTGTTTGGATTGATTACACAACCACTTGATTTCTTTGAGGCTTAAAGTTTTTAAACGTCTTAAATGCCTAAGAAACCGTATTCACCCCCCCTCTATGGTTCTACACTATAAATACATAAACAAAATATATTACAATAATAATAAACAACGTTGATGTTGTTGAAGTGTAGAGTCTCTGTAGTCTAGATACTGAGGATGAATTGAAGTTCTCTCTTCCGACAATCTCGACATTTGATCTTTGGAGTCTGACGACTCTGATCTTTTTCCAGCTCTGAACTACTTATGCATCATCCTTGAAGTTCCTTTCTTCCGAATACTTCGGCATTTGATCTTCGTTCACTGAAGGCACTGATCTTTGGAGCTATGAACTTCGACTGTAATGGTCTAGTTAGGTTATTACTCCCTCCTAACTAGTGAGCATTTTTTTATTTATTTTATTTTTTTTATCTGCTCCCTCCTGAACTAACAACTTTTTTTTTTTTATCAAGTCTCTTTAGTCTTCTAATCACCCAACGGAACAAGCAGCGGATAAAGTAGGCACTAGACTGTAGCACCATGGTTGTTGTTCAGGGAACATCATATCAACATAACTCACTTTGTATTGCATCTAAGACTCTAAGTTGGTAAATAAGCCCCGATGTACACATTATCTAAGCACAATCAAGTACTTATTATTGAAGCAAAGTTCCCTCAATCAACCAAATCAAGAAAGACGAAACACAACTTATCCCTTCTGATGGTTGCGAGTACTCGGAATCATCATAATGTTGTGTACATGCAGTAAAATCAACTTTACTGGAAGCAATATTCAAGCGTTAACCTTAAATAATCGATTGTCACAAAGCTAAACTGCCAATGTACAATGGAGTGCATTTTTCAACCAGTTACATATGTCGTATGCCATTCCTTAGGCATACGGCAGATGTCGTCTCGTAAGTTGAAGATGCATACACCACATGGCACTCTTATTGCATGTGACATTTGAGCTTTCGTCGTGATTTTATTTTTCAAGTATTGAAGACCATACATCGTATGTCCAATCCATTGATACGTCGTATTGAGTGAATCTAAAAGATTCGTTTATGCTATTATAGAGGCATACAGCGTATGACCATTTAGGTGCATACGCCATATCAATGGACGGGCCAAAGCCTTTCTGAGCCTATAAATACACACCCATTTCACACATTTGAGAGAGTTATGGAGTCATGAAGTTAGAAGAAACCCTAAATTTGTTTTAGGAGGCTAGAGAATAAAAGACACTAAGAGTGAAAGTTTTACAAATTATAAACATTTTGAAACTATATATTTAAAATTTAAAATCAGAATGTTTAGAAACTACATTAGCTCGATTGGCTCATTCGACTCGTTTAGCTTGAGTAGCTCGTTTGGCTCGAATAACTAAATGAGCTTCCGAACGAGCCAATTAAATACTAGTTTTAAAAGCTCGGCTCGTGAAATTATTCGAGCTCTACATTTTGATTAAGCTCGACCTGAACTCAAAAATTATTAAGCTCAAGCTAAACGAGCTCAAACTTGAGTAGCTCATTAAAAGCTCGACTCGTTAATACCTCGCCGTATCACAACCCTTTCTAAAATTTAAAAGCAAAAATGCAAAATTTAGGGACCCAAGTACGGTCAACACACGTGTCATAGACCTTGTACACGTAGCAACACAGGAAGCTGAAAGATATATAAAAATGTTCGAGTAACAAAGAACAAACAAAGAGATCTGAAAAAGAGGACCACCTAGAATTCAACTTATCCACAGGTACCTCATTTTATAAACCTTAGATAAACAACTTTAGTCTTACTATGTTTGTGTATTGGATATCATAAGTTTTTGCATACTAAATGCAATTAGTGTGTTTGTGTTAGTTTCTGATAATATACACTTTGCAAACCAATAAAATCAGATAATCTAACCCAAATCGCAATCCCAAAGTTCTAAACCCATTCTTTTTGGCAGGTATGGAGGAACCCTTAAGGGGGTGTTTGGAACTAACGATTAATAAATTTTCATTTGCTTTAAAAGGATGCAGATAAATTGCTTTGTTTAGAGTGTTCATATTTAGGGTATGTTTGGGAGAGGGGCTTATGGGGCTTAGGAATTTAAAATAAGTCGGCTTATAAAATAAGTCTCGTTTGTCATGCGGATCATAAGCCTTTAAAAGGGGCTAAAAACTTTAGTCCCATAAAAGGCGGCTAAAAACTTAAGACCGGGGCTTTTGAATAATAAAAACTTATTCACCCACAAAAATATTTAACATATACAAAAGCTCATTTAATTATGTCATTTTTAGTAATTTTGCAATAATAAGCCTAAGTTTAAGCCCATTTGCCAAACAAGTTTACAAAAATACAAATTTCAACTTCGGCATATAATAAAACCCCTAGCCCCAAGCCCTAGCCCAGCCCATTTTGCCAAACATACCCTTAGGCTTATATGGGGCTTATGGGGGGCTTAAACTCTTATTTTTGCCAAACATACCCTTAGGCTTATATGGGGCTTATGGGGGGCTTAAACTCTTAAAATAAGCTGGTTTATAAAATAAGTTTTGTTTGTCACACTGATTAATGGAGGCTTATATAAGCCATAAGCCCAAGCCCGTAGAAAAGGGCTTACGAGGGATTATAGCTAGTTAATTTACTTGAATACCCTTTTTCAAAATATAATGGATTATCATGCAAAAGACGGAAATATATCTGAATTTAATTTGATGTATTTCTATGCGATTTTACATTAATAAGCTTCGGTTCCAAGTAATTCGCCAAACATCTTTATAAAAATATAAGCTCCAACTTTCGGCTTATAATATAAACCCTAGACCCGGCCCATTGCGCCAAACATACCCTTGCTCTAGTATAAGCGGATGGAGGTTTGATTTAGGGCCCTTAATGTTTTGAATTCAAGCAATCTAAACCGCACTTAGACCACCAAACACCGTCTGTCATTTCTGGACCCTCGATCTAGTTCTTGTTATTTGTTCATAGTCTTGATTAAGAGCTACGAAACAACAGCTAATTCTTTGGTGTTCAGGGTTATAACACAAGAGGAGAAGAGGGTAACTGTAAACAAAATCGGTGGCATTTTTGCTGGAATTCGGCTTTTAATGGAGTTTAATCCGGCTAATATTGTTCAGGGTACGGTTTTTGTTAAACTCTTGTTTGTACTTGCTCTTAGTCTGCATTTTCGTAAGTACTTACAAATTAAGAACTTGTTCCTAGTATGATATCCTAAATTCTCAAATTATGTAATGATTGTCCATATTCCTGAGATTGTATTAGTAAACTGCTCAAAAACATGATGATTGCATTGACGATGATTTTCATTTTTGAAGCTATTGATCCTACACGTTAGAATTTGAAAATGGTTACAATCTTTTAATGGATATACTTTTGTGTTGATCCATTTGGTATACCGTATAAGGTAATCTTCCAAGTGGTCTTCATATTACATTTGCTCAATGTGCTAGCTTTTTGCAATAATGCAGTAATAATCCTATTTTCTCACTAATTAATGGAGAATTCAGTTATAGCATCTAGCTCCTTTCAAGAACACCAACATGAAAACCGTTTGTAATTAGTAACAACTTTAGTCATAATTTTGGATCATTGGCTACTTGTGCGATTTTTGAGGTCACATGATATTTAACATCGAATATCCAATTGATGTTGCATTTCTGAACACCAGATTCCCATGATGATGTAAGCACCACCGCGGATCGTGTTCAGGCAGAAACCGTATTGGCTGATGACGGAAAACACCATGCCTCTACCGACACAATGCAAGGAAACAAAGTTGACACACGTGGACATGTAAATGTTGAACATAGTGAAGATAATGCAGATATGGGTTCTGCTGATGTAAATATGGAGGCTTCTATCTCAGCAGATGATGTAATGCGGGCAGGTGGTTTTGGTGCTAGAGATGATATAAGTAGTTTTCTTCCAGTTGCAAGTGATTCCACCGACTTTGAAGCTTCTCTACGTGATGCACGAGAGTATGAAGAGCCACAAAAAGATATCTGCAGACCAGGTTTAGGCTGGAAAGATGTGAAAGACCAAGATTAGCCCTATAGTTGTTGCTTTTCAACAGCGATGTCCTTTTGGTCTGTGCTGCATACACACCTTTTTCCAAAGAAACTTAATTGTGTGTTGACGTGCATCAACTTAACTTTGTTCTCACACTATTACGTGTATGATTTTTATTTGGCATCTAGAATCATCCAAAAGCGTATTTAGTAGTAGTCTTGGTACTGTCTACAAAGACTTCTGTTTTCTGTTCATATAAAACTCCCATCTTTAAAATCTGTAGAGGGTACTGTCAACTTGGAAGGAAATGCTCAATTGTTATACTTGTATTACATCTAAGTTCTCTCATTATTGCAAGATTCTGTTTCAGTATAATCACCGAGTTTATAGTTAAGTTGTACAAAAATGAATCAACCAGTGTTGCTAGGCCTCTCATTAGTCTTTTGGGTAATGATTGTAGGAAATCATGTTCAGCGTAGCAAGATGCGAGGATGGATAAGAATATGAGGATTGAAATGGTAGAGAATGTCAAAAGAAATGGCATCTGATATGACGAAGATTATTAATGACAGTTTACGAAGAAATATAGGAATGCCATTATTTATCGTATCCACCAGAAATTGTAAAACTTGCTGCAAATGCTATGGTAGCAATTAGGGCTGCAATGACCATAGATTGGCTAGCGTTGTTTTTCATCCATTTCTCACTCGCTGACCATTGATTGGCTAGCGGTGTCTTTCATCCATTTCTCACTCGCCGACCATTGATTGGCTAGCGGTGTCTTTCATCCGTAAAGAACAAATGCAAATGACCATGTTCAATAACAAAGAAGATGTGTTTTTACACTATATTTGGTGTAATCTTTAGTGCATATCTGAACATAGAGGTTACCATAAAACAACAACTAAGATGTAACTACATACTTACTAAATATATTTGCATCTACACATTTCTCTAGAACCCAGCCACGATACTGATCTGTACAAGCTTCACTGGTCATCCCCTTGAATTATAAAGATAATGCACCATTTCACTTTGTCCAAATAAAGAAGCCAAATAGAGTGGCAACATCCTACCACTATGAGCTATATCCAGCAGGTCCCCGTTCTTATTCACCATGGTCATGGCGCTTTTGACATTTCCGGTTACTGCTGCTAGATCCTCTCTTGTCATTAGCATCATTAGATTCTTCACAAATCTTTCCACTAAATAAGTCGTTTTTGTGGAGGCTGCAATATGAAGTGCAGTATCATGATTTTCACTTAGCTATATGGTACCACCTCAGGGTGATTGCCAATAATGATCTTAGCAGTTTCCCAGTCACCATTTATTGATGCATTATAGAGAGGAATGCAAATCATGATGTAGTCTTTTCTCTTCTCCCTTTAAATAAATTCCAAAACAAGTAATGGTCACTTAACTATTAACAATTACGGATATTTTTCGACACATGAACACTAAGTAGTTAAGATTAGAATTCCAGGCCTTGATCACTTTAAATAACTAATAAAATTATCCAAGTGAAATGAGAATATGAATATCTTTTACAGCTTTTCTAGGAAATATTAATATACTTGTGGTAGAATTTTCATACAAACAATGTGTTGGAATTATTATATTATGACCTTCATATAAATAAACCAAGTACATCAAAGTGAGCATATAGCGGAAGCAATTATAACAAGACCATAATATGTAATTAATTAATCAAAACATAAATAGTAAACATACCTTTATGATTCTAGCCCGAACAAGAATCAAAGCAATCTTCCGGAACCAAGAACCCTAATTAGGGTTTATAAGGATTATAAGAATTACCCCTTACCTTTTTGTAATTCAATCCAAGAAACAATCAATAGTGTGATTGTATCACGTTCTTGTACACACGTACTATAACGTATTAAAGTTATGCTAGTAATTAATTCACAAAACTTAAACCAAGACAATATTAGTTTAATAAAAATCGATTATCCCTTGGAGAGGGCATAAGTCAATCGACCAAAGAAAAAGAACAAGAGAGAAAAGATTTTAGGTTTTTGTGTGTGTGCACAAGAGTACCAAAAACCTAAACCTTTGATGTGTATATATACTATAAGAAACTTAGAGCTCAAGTTTTGTGTGGGTTGGGTAAACCCATACAAATCCGATCGGCCCACAAGGAATAGAGGGGATCCGGAACCTTCTTGACTTCTAATTTTATTCTAGTCCTCGTTCTTTTAATTTAACGTCCATTAGTCATATATCTTATATACTAATAAACGTTTATATGTTTTGTGATAATTAATAAATGAATACAACATTTATATTCAAGTATTAATCTTTAATACTCATACGTAAAGTGTGCAATCCCGTGATCTCGAGTTCGATCCTAACACACGACTACTAAAATAATGTCCATATTCTAACAGCTCCCACTTGGACATATTTTAATAGTGTGATCACATCGGTTAGCGTCTAGCAACACTTCGATGCCTCTAGTACAATCTCGAGTAAGGCTCCTGGAAAAACCTTTTAATGATTTCTCATTATTATTATCCTTTTGTTTCTAATACCACGTTAATAAGGATATGGATTAAAGTCATTCCTTAATTAACCATTCTGTTTCTCGTTGTTTATGATTGATCAAGATTACCAAATCTTCTGAACATATTCAGGTGAGATCTTGGGTACGGCCGTACATGCATCTTACCAACCCTACGAGGGGCCCAGCAGTATTAAACTCCAAAAATAAATTTGAAGGAACAAATTCTGTCTTGACTACAAGCAAAACCCACAAACTTTGTAACACTTCCGAAAACAACCCTTATTACTAACAGTTACGTATAGCGTTAAGTTGTTCCACAAAAATGTACTACATTCATGACACTTATCTTGCATCTCAAGTCTGAGGATAACTTCTCATGATTTACTTAATAACAAAATCCATAAAGTAACATCATGTAGTTGGGATAAGTCCTATATTCAGTATCATCGAATATCATCTGAAATGGCATGACTACGCATCAATATATTTTAAGTATATTATACCAACCTTCAGATTTGTCTTAATTTAATAATATTCCCATATTATTAACTGACAACGGACAATTTAAGAATAACCTTTATTCATGGATTTAAACATACAAATATAGGATACAATATATTATAAATTAAACATACCATGTATTTCAATTTATTATAATAATAATTGTTTAACATCCCTTATCCAAATACTAAATAGATCAATGCATGATAACTCTTGTTTGATGAATTATGTCTCAAGCAATGACATTCATACTTGTTGACAAGACATAAATCATCCAACTTTGATCTATCGGAATTTTAAGAATACTTATTTCAATAATTCAATTATTGAAATTCTTATATGTGCATAGTCAACTATTTTGATAATGCCATATTTCATAAAAATGTGAGACATCCTTAACCACCAATTTATGATAATTAAACTTCCAAACATTTTAAAGTTTAAAGTATTCTTATTCTTTTAATGTATAATGCAACTATGCTTTTAATAAGCATAACTAGTAATAGCCAAGAATTAAATCCTTACCATAACTAGCATTGAGTGTCATCTCAATTTCATTAGCATCATTGTATGCAACAACAACATGCTATTAAAACTTTCCGTAAACTATAATATCTATTGTGTAATGTTTGATGCCTTTCAAACTTTCAAGTTTGTTAGCCATGATAATTTTCACAACAATTGAAAAATTATTCATCTATAGAATTTGGAAGCTATTCCAGATTTTAGGATGTGATTCTATAATCAAACATATTCTTATTACACAAGTTATCTAATAACTTTTATATAGATATTAATATTGCCAAATCATCTTGTAATCAAGCATGATACAACAAAACATGATGTGCATGAAAAATCTTTGAGTCATACTTAGATTTTATTCATGTCATACATATCTATTTCTAAATAATATATCATGTTATATTAGATTCATTTACCGCACATGTTTCAACAATAAACATTCATTCCAAGGTTATATGTCTTATTTCCTAAATCTTACAAGTAAAGTTTCATTCCATTCTAAGAATTAACATTTACTTATATGGAATGTTTCCTTTTATATGTTCTACAACATATATGATTTAAGAAATTAAACATAATACTCCCACTAGCTTTTAGGAATACTTAGAAATTATCTTATTTCAATTATAAATCATAACATAAATTTAATAATTAAACATAAGAGTAATCTTCTAGATGCATGCATTTATCCATCCATGGATTATTGCACCATGTACACTTCCAAAGATTTATTTGAATTCATTAAACTCCTTTTGATTACTTATCATCCTCGCTCAAGTAATCTCTCAAGAAAGAGTTTTGATATTCCATTGTCAATGCCAATCATATTCTTTATATATTTAATGTGTTTAGAATAGAATATTCAATCACAATTAATTGCTTAAGTGTGATTAATAATCTTGTCATAAAACATATATTAAATACGTGTACATCATAGTCCATATGATTTCTATACAAAGATTTAAACCACAAGGGTTACTTTATCTTTGAAGAAACTCATCTTCATTTTCTAGTCTAACTATTAAGATAAATCAAATTTCAAAAAATTGATTATCTTTATGGACAGCATCTTAATCATTCATATCATGTATACTTTACCCAACTACTATTTGGTAATGTATCATAATGATTATCAGGTTTACAATAATCCTGTAAATCATAGCCCTCAGCATATTAATCAAATATCTGAGATATATTGCTATTCTATGAATGATAATTCCATTATCTTGAGATTTAACATTTAAATATCAAACTTCATCATCATCTTGAGATTTAACATTTAAATGTCAAACTTCATCATGATATTTACTAGTGTATTTTAGAAGATTATGTATCTTGTAATTTTATCGTTTAAAGATCAACACTCCCACTTGTTTTTAGTAATTTAAAGACTATCTTTAAATACTTAGCAAATTAAGCAATAATACAATATTCTCTTTTGGGATATTACAAATACATATTGACAGTTCCTTACTTAATTTTGTTAATAACCTCTTCATAAGCAGTTAAACAAATTTGGAACTTCAATTTAATACTTAATGTGATTCATCACATTCATCACATTCCATCATATGATAATGTCTTATTAATCTTCTAGGTTGGAGTTTTATTAAATATGTCCAAGTCATACTCAACATTCTAACCTTGATAACTTTTGGAAGAAAAGAAGTCATAGTTATCTTTAATCAAACAATATAACAAGAGTTTGATTTTCCTAACTGAACATACCATAAACATTTGATATTTCATTAGAATCAATATTGCAAGACAATCTAACAATATTTAAGATAACCATATTCGTTTTGACTTGTCTATTTACCAACTAATTCATTTTAATGGTATAATAATTCAAGCCTATTACATGCTTTATAACACAAGTACTTTTACAAAGTCACTTTATGTCCAAGAAAACATAAACTGTTATAATCCACTATACGTTATAAGTTATTTAACAATTAATAACTTCACGTATATGTCTTAATTAAAAGACACAACAAGATAACGTCTTACTTTATTATAAGTCTTGTAACAAGACTTTATGTTTATATCTTTACAATGAAACATAAACATGTTTAACTAAAGTAATTATGAACACCATCTTTTGGTTTCAATAGTAATTTCAAGTTAATATATTACTTCACAATAATGTAAACAACATTATTTATTCATTTATTTATGTCATTCCAAGAACACATAAATATTCATATTGAAGTAACATTAGATTACTTAATTAATTTATGTCATTCCATGAATTCATAAATCTATAAATTAAAGTAGTCTTGATATCATATTGACACATGTTCTAATAGTTATCTAATTTAGAAACCGTGAATTTTCATAGTTCAATTACATCAGTTGATCTGCTAGTAATGAAAATATGAAATTCACTTTGTTGTTGCAATCTAGTTAAGTCTCACATAACATAAATTGTAACACCAAGTGTTTCTTGGATTAGCCTAGTATAATTCATATTAGAACATTATTCTAATTTAGAAACTGCAAATTCTCATAGTTCAATTACATCAGTTGATCTGCTAGTAATGAAATATGAAATTCACCTTGTTTCTAGAATTATCTAAGTATAATTCAAATTAGAACTTTATTCTCTTACCTTGTAGTCAAGAGAATCCATTAAATCATATATTTTTATGAGTTGTTTCTTGCACACAATAAAGATAACATTTCTCCCACTTGTGCATGGAACAACCTCATATAGTTGATAAACAACACGCCATGCATTTGTTTATGTGATCAATATGATTGTGTCATAGATTTTAGCATAACTAGTAGATGTAGAACAACAATGTCTAGTAAGGAAACGTACAAGACTATCCTTAAAAGTATGAGTGTCTACACTTGGAAAGTAATTTTCTTTAGCTACCAAGATATCAAAGCTTGTAACTCCCACTGAATTAAAGATCATTACAATAATTCCTTATTCAGTGATAAGTACACAATACTCCCACTGAATTTGACAACGTTGTAAATGTTTCATATCCAGTGAAAACAAATATTGTGTCTTTAACTTTCCTACACCTTTAAATGTCCATACGTAACAATTACTTATGCACTAAAAGTGTATTCTACTACGTAAATGATGGACTATCCACCAAATACTTTTAACTTGAAAAATTGGGCATGCAATTTCTTCCTTAATAGGTCTACCATCCTTCAATGTATGTAGCACCTTTAACATTGTAAAAACAACTAGTTTGTCTTTAAACATTTTGCAGTAATTAGTCTAGCTTCTAATTATAATAACTCATAAAATGTCATACATAATTTTCTGTTAACCAAATATCATATTTGTTACTAAGAATTTGATCACCGAATGAGGATGATGAAATCCCTATGAAAATGTATGCAATTTTCTTAACCATTAAAAATTTGCTATGAGTTATATTAGAATTTAGCCATATCTAATATTCCTATTATTCTTTCTCATTCATGAAAAGGAATAGGATTGTGTCTCACTCTTCCTTCATAGAAAGGAGATTTCTTTTGTCTTTCAAGTAAATATTTCTTAATCAAACATTAGTTTGAAAACAGAACTAGATCAATTTACCAAAGCCCAAAATACGTTTACGGTTTGAACGTTGCATTAATACATTAAAACGAATTACAAAATTCTGTTTTAGTATTTTCGATAATTAGATCTTTAAGAAAATAAAATACCCATTGGTAAATATTCATATAAACCATAGTATTTTCTTAAAGCTAGGATCCTAAATTGACATAATACCATTACATCAGTTGATCTGCTAGTAATGATAGTATTCAACAAGGTAATTGTCGAACAATAATTGCCAATATCATATTGCAATTCCTAGATTTATGGGATCTACAATCACAAAACATTTGTATTGTAAGCATGTTTAGTCCCCATCTTAATGCCTTGAGTCCAAGTCTCACTTCCTACTCAATTTAAGTCGTCTAACTTAAAAAATGTAAATTCACAAATCCATCACATCAGTTGATCTGCTAGCAATGAATTTATGAAATTTACCTTTCCATTGCAATCTCGCCAAGTCTCACTATGACGTAAATTACAACTTCAAGTGTTCTTAATTAGATGGCATTCAACTTAATTTTATAAGGGTATAACTATTTTGATGTGATCAAAATAATGTATGAAGAAGCATGCATACAACTTCATAACATTGGTTTTACAAAACATTTTTATTACCAATTTGCTAAGAGTAAAATAACAAAGTTTTGATTGAGGTATCGGGTTCACCAATTAAAGAATAACCATCAATTATCGTCCACTATATCGTACTTTTGCATAAGCCCAAAAGCTTAGTGTTTCGGATAATCATTGTGGAATTGTGGATTATTCACCCTTAAGATGGCAATGTACATGTAATGGTTGTTCGGTAAGTCTAATTTACACACAAACGAGCGTTAAGACAGAATGTTGTCTCTCTAAGGCCACAATTTAATGCGTTGCCATCCTTATACCCATCTTATAGTGTGTAAACTTCGGTCGAGCCTATTTAACCATTATGTACAAAAACATCAATCAACCAATTCTTTGAAATTTAAACTCTTAAAAACCAAAACAATTTCGCCATTATTTAGTCCGTATTATTTTTCTATTCAAAAATTACCCTTTTCGTTTATATAAACATGCCTAACACAATAAATAAACAAAACAAGTAATTATACAATAAAAAATAAAACAACTAAATAAACACATATACATAATCATAACAATTAAATATGTATAAAACATGTAGCCACATGCAAATCTTATTCAATAGCCCTATTAATAATCAAATTTAGGTGTATTACGTATTAATTCAATTAGGGCTTTCTTCTTCTTGGAAAAAGAGCCACATACATCGATAAATCGATTGCGTAAGCCAAAATTAAATAAATACCACATAGCACATAATTGATTACTTAATATTGGAGTCTTCCCCAATTCGTTATCTATTAATAAATTTACATGTTTTAATATAACTTAACCATTAATATATATAAACAATTTAAACAATTTAAATTACAACACTATAAAATCCATGCAAATATGCACTTTTCATGGATTTAGCTTAACAATTAACATATTGCACCAAGATCGTTTACTAAAACGCATAAACAATTACATGACATCTTAGGGTTTCTAATTAGATTTTATAAAAAAAATAAAAGCAAAACCCTAAAAAACCCTTTTAGGTCAATCGACCCAAAATTAGGGTTAGGGAAAAAACATAAACCCTAAAAAAACATGTAACTATACGAATCAAAATCCAATTTTTATGCGTTGCGATAATTAATTACACATTATAACGGCTCTAGATGCCACTGTTGGAATTATTATATCATGACCTTCATATAAATAAACCAAGTACATCAAAGTGAGCATATAGCGGAAGCAATTATAACAAGACCATAATATGTAATTAATTAATCAAAACATAAATAGTAAACATACCTTTATGATTCTAGCCCGAACAAGAATCAAAGCAATCTTCCGGAACCAAGAACCCTAATTAGGGTTTATAAGGATTATAAGAATTACCCCTTACCTTTTTGTAATTCAATCCAAGAAACAATCAATAGTGTGATTGTATCACGTTCTTGTACACACGTACTATAACGTATTAAAGTTATGCTAGTAATTAATTCACAAAACTTAAACCAAGACAATATTAGTTTAATAAAAATCGATTATCCCTTGGAGAGGGCATAAGTCAATCGACCAAAGAAAAAGAACAAGAGAGAAAAGATTTTAGGTTTTTGTGTGTGTGCACAAGAGTACCAAAAACCTAAACCTTTGATGTGTATATATACTATAAGAAACTTAGAGCTCAAGTTTTGTGTGGGTTGGGTAAACCCATACAAATCCGATCGGCCCACAAGGAATAGAGGGGATCCGGAACCTTCTTGACTTCTAATTTTATTCTAGTCCTCGTTCTTTTAATTTAACGTCCATTAGTCATATATCTTATATACTAATAAACGTTTATATGTTTTGTGATAATTAATAAATGAATACAACATTTATATTCAAGTATTAATCTTTAATACTCATACGTAAAGTGTGCAATCCCGTGATCTCGAGTTCGATCCTAACACACGACTACTAAAATAATGTCCATATTCTAACACAATGTTATATCCTTCCATGGTAAACCAGCGCAATAAGATCGATAGAAATATAGAAGTTTTACCGAGTAGATCTCCCCTAGGTTGGTTCTGCAACTGAACTCATCAAAATGCTCCGTTAAGCTTGTGCTTAATGAAGGGAAATTTGAATCTGGGACTGATTACTAGCTACACCTGCATACCATATTACCATCCCACCACACTAATAGTAATCGAAAAAGAAAACCATTGCTGTCCTTCAAACTACTGAACAGTAATGAGGAAAGTTCAGCCCACAGTTTCTTTATCAATGTGTATGTATTATGCAAACTAGGAGTGAACATTTTGGTCAACTATGCAGATCATATCGAATTAGTTTGGTGGTTTCAAGTTAATATACAACTCTTTGTGGTTTTAACCCGTACAAATTCAGACATTAAATAGGTCATATCAAACTCACATGATGGACACTCTCGCCATTTTACATAGTGGTCCCACAATGCTTTTAAGAGCCGCACCTGATAGATAATCATCTCTCCAAATTTACACACACACACTTTACATATCTGTCCCTCTCAGTCACCACCACAACCCGTGGCGGATCAGGAAGTTAGATTGTAGGGGGTAAAAAATGATTGCGTTAACAAGGAATCACAAAAATAAAAATTAAAAAACAGTGAACATTCTTTTAACAAAGAAGAATAGTACATCAATAAAAAAAAAAGTTATTAGAGGAAGAAATTACAGCAAAAAACAACTGATTTTGGCCAAGAAAAAGTAACAGGTCCAAGCAAAAATTTGCATCAATGAACACTTTGTATCTAACAAAAACTACAGTTTAACATCAAATATCTAATTTATATTGCATTACTGCACATCAGATTCCCATTATGTCAGCACAAAGAATGGCACCTCGAAGCGTGTTCAGCTGGGAACCGTTTTGATTGATTACAAAAACACCATTCCTCCAAAGACACAGTTCAAGGATTCAAAATGGACACATGTGGTCATGTGGACATGAAAATGTTAATCTTAACGAAGATAATGAGGGCTGCGGGTTTCGGTGCTAGAGATGATATAAGTACTTTCTTTCTGTTGCAAGCTATTCCACCGACTTTGAGCTTCTCTGCGTGATGCTCGAGACTACGAAGAGCCACAAAAAGATACCTGCATGGCTCCATACCAAGTCAAGGCTGGAGACATGCAGTAGTATGTGTATCAAACTATCAACTATCAACTTTACTTTTTTCTTGTCTTGTTACACGTATATTTGACCCATGGATGGAAGACAGGTTTCTTGTATTTAGAACTCTTCAAAAGCTTACCAACCAGTCTAATCGTTTATAAACTAACACAAGTTTTAGTTACCCCAACTAATTTCATATTGCAACTACAGAGTCATGATATCACATGAGTAGCATCAAGAAGATCAAAAACTTAGGACATGTTTCAGATATTAATGAAAACATGCATATGTTTCTTTGCCAATGATTTTTTTTTCTTTCTGTGACGTGTTACTAATACAGCGAGTAAAGATATCTTTTTGTTTAGTAAATTTATTATCATACAAAAGATTTTCAACAAGTTAAGCAACCATAGTTAAAGTCAATAAACTTTTTATAAGAATTAAGAGCACAATCCTGTAGTTTCGTTTATTAGCCAAAACGTTACCTAAGTAATCCTTCTTAAGATTGTCTATTCATAACATTGCAGACACTAAATCCATGATCAAGCATTTTCTATACCAAAAAAGAACTGAAAATAGTAGGTTCCCTACAGAGTTACATAACCAAACGACAAACATGGGTACTTATGGTTTACAACCTTTTGGCCGAATGACCGCATGGCCCATACGCACTACCACAGAGACTCAGATAGCTAAAAATACAACAGGCTCAAAGTTTCTTTGCTCTATTAAGCTTAAATTCATTGAAATTTATATAAAACACAATTGATCAACTCACAGTACTTTCCCGATCTTAACAATACCGTCACCTTTTAAGCATATATGCATACATAATTCATTAAAAACAAAAAGTTCAAACAGTCACCTAATCCAAATTACAACTGATAAAACATTCTTTTCTCCCGCCAGTCCGACACTCGCAAAAAGAAGCACAAAAACAAAATTGTTTATCGTTCAACACTTCAACTATATTTGAGTTGAGACTGTCACTAAGACAGGGCGGCAGCAGCAGCAGCCTTGGCCTTCTTTTTTGGAGGTGGGTTTCCTCCAGACACCACCACATAAGTATAAAAGCATAGCATTGCACCACTGTAAAAACGAATAGCAAAGTATTTTTAAAATTTAGGCTCAACCAATTCACCAGCAGTTGCAAAAGAATAATAGGATAGTGCCGTACCTTATGACAATATTCAACCCCGTTGGTAATATTCTCTTTGTCTGCGTATGCACAAACAATTAGGGGGATTCATTGGTTAAAAGGCATAGTGTACGTGCCTATATAAAAACAATTAGAGAGTGGAGCATTACCAATGAGTAGGTCTGCATGTTCTTCCAAAGGAGGGCAGCAGCGATTCCTGCAAAAGGAAAAACAGAAAATGTAAAACCACGAAAGGTTGCAAAAACATTTGTTCATGAACGGTCTCATTCCTGTGCTTATACTCAAATTAAGGATTTAGTCTAAAAGTTTCAATGCCCACAATTTGAGTTCAAAAAACTTTTTCAATTGCGCAATCAAGTACTAATCGTGAAACAGGCTAAACTGATATGTGAATGGCACATGAGGGCTTTATGATCAATTTACCAACAAAAGAGAGGGTAATATAGTCTTTTACGGCCCTTTCTTCAATAAGACAAATGATCTATTAAGAAATAAAGTTCATCAGGTAGAAATCGTTACTTTAACAGCATAGAGATTCATCCGGGAAAAGGAAAAACTAATAAAAAAATTAGGTATATACAGTAGTCCTTCAATGAGCATTATTCCTAATTAACTAATTTTGCCACTCTAAGTAGTGGTATGTCACGAATTCTCTTAATTTGACGGAAATTATCAAAAGACGGCATACTTGATAATTTGTGTCACTCGATTATAATTTTGATCCAAGACCACTCGTAACTTTTGCAAAAAAGATAATGTAAAGAAGTTTTAAGATTGATCATAAATGTGATATAATATAGATCCTGCTGATATATTGAATACCTGCTTGTCCAAGTATGAACAGTAAGCTAGAATGTCCTTGTCCCCAGACCTTTAAGCTGATAAGACTTAAGGCCAGCAAACCACCTCCATAAAGTCCACCGGACATCAAAGTAGCAGTGTTCCTTGAGAACAAAAAACCGACAAGTCCTCCAAGAAAAACAATCCCGCCTGAAAAGAAAAAATAAACACATACGTAAGAACATAGACGTTCTGGAGTTCATTACAAACACACCCTGTAACCGTCATTATGATTATTCTCATGGTACTTTGATATATATCTTCTCATTCGCATGTTAAATATTCTGAAAGTGGATATACTGATTTATCACTGATCTGTAAAAAGTATCTAAATTTTATCAACGCCATATGGAGCTTACCATAGGGTATTCCAAAACAAAAATCGTGAATCTTTGCTGCTTTTACTGGTTCGGTGACAGCATTTTCTACTGGTTGACTAATCTTGTCTTCATTGACATTATCTTCTATATTTGAGAGCGGTTTGTCTAGTATATTGTTATCTGACTTTGATGATTTTGCTGTAAACTTTAGAGCTGGCCTGCTACCTGAACTGGATACTTTTATGGCATGTCGATCATTAACAATTCGTAACTGCAAAGTAACAATTGCAATGTGACCACTTATTACTGTCCCCAAGTAATTGCTAGATACTTCTTTAATTGATACTAAAAATTAAAAACAGTCACAAGGGTTGTGAGGAGAAAAAAGTTGTGTTTTAAGCTCAAATATGAATCAAGCATTATTACATCATACATTTCTTCTTTCCATTTACATTTATTTTATGGATAAGTTTTCATTTCGGGCAACCATAAAGAATAAGACATGGAGATGACCGAGTTCCAATGGATTAATTTGTGCCTTCGAAATTGATTTGCACCTGATATGCTTTTAGAAGAAATTTCAACAACTATTAAATTATCTAGCAGATATCATTACAATATAAACAATATCCAATTTTATACTCGACTTAAGTTTAATATGGACTGAATCCAGTTTCCAACAATCTTGTAATAAATCGATACTTACCCACAAGGTTTTAATCATAGGACGGCTTAGATATAGGCTATAGCTTATATTATAAGCCGGAAGCTAGAGTTTATATTTTCATATAAAGTTTGGCGAATTAAATAGAGTTGAAGCTTAAAATGACATAAAACTATCCTAAATTAAATTCACATATAATTTAAGCTTTACGTGTTCATCCATTATAATTTCAAGGGTACTTTAGTAATGTGACTAACTATAAACCCTACTCATTTCTAAAAGCTCATTTCAATTAGCTAGAGCTTATAGAATCTTATAGCTTATAAAAGCTTCCACAAGTTTGTGTGACAAATAAAGCTTATCTTGAAAACTCGAGCTTTTATAAGCTCCAATAAGCTAGTAGCCGTGGACAGGATCAAGATAGTATTGGGTAACTTAGATTAAAATCCTTACCCTTAAATGATCACTGATCTAGTATAAAATAAATCATACAGTGTAAATAAAATAGGAATAACAATAAATAAAGTCAAACAACTTATGGAAAAAAAAAAAAAAAAAAAAGGACTCACACCTAGTTTGAAGTTGGATTATAAATACTACCTGAGAAGGTGGGTGTGAATGTGTGAGATTAAATCTGTTTTGAATTGTTGAAAAGCATGATATTTGAGATGCTGCTGCTGATGACATTTTGTTTCCTTATTTCTTGAAATCTTGGAACATACGATGATGTTTGAAACCAAGATTTGGGTTTTCTGTCTTCCGTTCAACAAGGGTTTGTTTTGACTTTGTCAAATGCAGTGGTTGTTGACCGGGTTAGTTAAAGAGTAGTTATTGCAAGAGAAAACCTTTTTAACTTTATTTTTGGTTGACATGATTAGTCCTTGTTACGATAAAATAATGCCAAAGCTTCTCATGTTACGCGACTTACGATTGTTGCACGCTGGGAGTCCAAAATCATAACATTGTTAACTGCTTGTTAGAGCAATAGGTGTCATAACCTGAGTTATGAAATAATATCCCGTCACGTCAACGTCACATCAGCTTTAATATTTCAACATTAACATAAAAAAAAACCTTATATCATAACACCTCAAAACTAATACTTTATTTAATAAACAAGATAACATTAAAACTTAAACATTACAAAACGAAAAAAAAGAAAATACGAATTAGAAAAAATACAACATAAACGAAAGTACAACATAAAGGAAATTACGAAATACAAATAAATCTACTCTTTTAATTGCAAATTATATTTTTTGATGATTATTTTATCCTTTTGCATGTCAATCCAATACGTAGTGTTTGCATCCATTTTGCAAGTGTCAATACCGAGAAATTTCATCTCTTCCAACCTCATAATCGTACGATCTTTTTCTTTAGCCAGCTCGTACGCCTCTTGGGTCGATTCCCGTTTGATACGAATCTTTGATGTCATAAACTCCCCGAATTAGCTTGCCGAGCTCGTTCCCCCGGTATTCGTCGTGGTCTCAGACTTGTCTTTCTTCATAGCACGTTTTTTGCCATCGAACATGGTTTTGCATCATGACCGAATAGCGCCTCGTTTTTCTGCTTCGGACATCGCCGGTTAAATCAACCGGTTTCGGCGCGTCCCAATTTTTATGGCTTCGTAAAACTTCCCACGTATCCTCGTGAGGAAACGCCGCTCCTCTATGCTCGTCACGGTGCATTTGTCTAGCCCGTATCATGTTATCAAACTCATTTTCTCCACTTTTTTCCAAACGTTTTGCACACATTTGTAGATCGAGTTGAACTTTTAGCAATTATGGTTCAACGTATGCCATTTGCTTGTCAACATATCCTTGTTGCGTGGATGAAAATTGTTTTTGTTGAACTTGTTAACTCGATAACAAAACGTGTTGCCCGGTTGTGAACGCTCGACTTTTTCATCCTTGGTAACGGCAATGTAACACGATTCAAGCAGTTTTTCCTTATTTGGTTGCCAACGTAATGTAGTATCACTCATGTCGGGATTGCCTTTCATTTACCACGACTTGTGGGCTTTCGGGGAGACGTAGGTGCTTTGGATACTTCATTTGTTTCGATTTGTGTACGTGAGGATTGGATGGCGGTTGTGATTGTTGGTCGAATTGTAGATTTTGAAAATTGGTGTTTAGCCTTTGGTGGCTTCGTTGCTACATTAGAAATTGTTGATGTTGTAGGAAAAGTTCCTCGGAAGTCAAGCCGAGTAGGTTAGGCAAAGGGATATAGGTTGAAGAAGACCCCACGTTCGGGTTATTAAACCCGAGGAGGTTTAAGAAACTCTCGTTATTGTTAGAAAATTCCGACATTTTTTGAGAAAATGGAAGTACATGTATATGAGTTTGAGTTGTGGAAGTGTGAAAAAAAAAGTTGTGTATTAAGTGGGTATTTAGAGTGGTTTATTAAAGGTTTTGATTTTTGATTATTTATTTATTTTTTCATTTTTTTTAGATCTACCCATTGCATAACGTCCAGGGGCAAAGTGTATTTTTTTGAAATTCAAACCCAGTTATAGCCGTTATAAGGGGCGGAAGTGTATTTTTTTTTTATTTAAATCGTGCCCGTTACTCACGTTGCCATGGCAACGCTTGGCTCAACGCCGAGCATAACGCCCATCAATCGGTATCATAACATGGCCTCAAAATTGTCCACCTCACCATAACGTCGGGCATGGCGTTATGGTACCTATTGCTCTTAAGTGTTGGGCAATTTGTCTTTTCACATTTATGCTTCTAAACACCATTTAATGAACCAAACTCATTGTTATCTAGCTTGTATTGCACACTGACAATTTTATCTTTTCACGTTTATCACAACACACATGACACATCTACAAAGTTATCGAAATACCCTCTTCTTTAACTCCCAACCTAATGCTCATGTACCCTCTTCTTTAACTTGCCACCGCACAACTTTGACACCAACATCGCTCATCTTGATGAACAACCCAACACATGCACCGTCACCCTAGCGTCGCCACCGCCACAGCTAAAACAAAATTGGAGTATTTATGGAGTAATTTTCCGCATACACATTACTTCTTTAATTTTCACACACCACGCCTAAGTGTAACTACAAAATGAGACAGTTAAGGGTTTGATATGACCACTGACAAATAAACCAAAATAAACCCAAAATGGAGAACTTTAAAACACACTAATTTTGTCTAAATTAACCCATGTTTGGATCTACTTTAAGCAACCATGGAACTACAAATCAAATGAAACTCAGTTAAAAAAAACTCCATTTTCACGTAACAAGCCAATTAGCGTATGAGATATTTGTCACACTTGTATCTATGTTTTTTCTGATTAAATCTTACCAAAACTCAATATCATAATTTTAAATTTAGCAAATGTTTTATAAAGGTATCATACTTGTCACCATTTATTTTTTTGGGTATTGAACAAAATTTTGTTCTTTGTAGGGGTATTTTCTTTCAAATTCGTCCTTTTTAAGGTACTTTGTGATATTTTTGCCCTTTGGAAAAAAAATTCATATTAGTTGAGACGAGCAAAAATGTCACAAAATAATTTAAAAAGGCCGAATTTGAAAGAAAAATACCCATATAATCAACAAAAATTGTTTGCTGCAAAAATAAATGGTGGCAAATATGTTACCTTTTTAAAACATTTCCCCTTTTAATTTTGGATAATTTATATTCTTGCTAGAATACATGGTGATCTTTTGACTGGAGATATGATGATGGTGAGTGGTAAGAGTAGTAAGTAATGAAAATGCAAAACCCTCACATGTCTTGCATATGTCATTACTTAACAAGCGTTATGATTTTAGACTCTAAGCGTTAATCGTAAAGTTGGGGAGATCTAACATTAGCATAACTTCCTCCTAACGTGGACTAAACGTGTGAAGTTGGCTTTTGTCGCATGGACTAAAGTTGTAGTCAATAAAATTATAGACTACTACTCTTTAACGCTATGTTCTCCAGCTGTCTATTAAACGAAAAGAAGCGAAAAAGAAAGAAAAAGAAACAAGTTCTGTTCTATTCTCCTCAGATCTGAGCGAAAAAATTTGTTAACAAAAAAACATATAGACTTTCTTTCCTCATCACTTCCTTTCTCCCCACTTTCCTTCTTAAAAAACTCAAGATTTTTATTATTATTATTTTTTTTTTATTATTTTTTTTTTCAAGAAAGCAGCGCAAGTGCAAAAAATGCAAGCTCCTAAAAAAAATAAAATAAAAAATCTTTTGAAGCGAAAAATGCAAAACCAAACACCCCTGAACACTTTTGAAAACCATCTCCAATAAAAAACCCAAACAGTGGCGCAGCCTGAGGAGTGAAAGTCATCGTCTTCCCCAAATCACAAAAACACCCACGTAATTAATTTATCAATGGTATTATAATTATAAATGTATTCAAAAACCACATCCTTAACCAAGTTTTTTAATGTTGCTTTCCGACCAACTTTCATTTCTTCCTTCAAACAACTACAACAGGTTCTATGTTTTTATTAACCTTAATCACATTATTTTCTCTCATTTTGCATAATTACCTTTTTGTTTTTAATTACTACTATTAACATGTTTTATTGATGAGTTCAGAATCAGCAGAGTGGGAGGGTCACTTGGAACTTAATAAAAAGTTGTTATTTTTCATCTTTAGGTAATTTCAAGCTTACCCTTTTATTATTGGATAAATATATATGATTAATTACATGTTTTGTATCTGCACATATTCAATGACTATATGCTTTCGTTGTTTGGTTTCAAATTAGTTGAAACTACTTACATTAGCATTTTACTTATATAACCAGATTAAAAACAAAGGGACTGAATTTGCATATTCGGGTTGATTATGTATATATATATTGAGTTTGCGTCATACAGTTACATAGAGTTGATCAAGTTTGTGCTTGCCTTGAGGGTTCTACCCTGACGTTGAGATACCCATACAGCCTTAGATTTATACTATACTTCTCATAGTCACGACAATGTCCAACATAAGATGCAATTAAGAGTTAAAAATGGCCTTTATCAGCTTGTGAGTGAGGCCCATGTTTGCTTGCTTATTTATTGTTCCCTTTTGGTCTCATCTTGACTACTTGACCTATTATTTATATTTCATGGGTCGTAGGGTAGGGGTTTGTTATCCCCTGACTAGTGTTGATTTTTAATTGGAGGTTTGCTATTGCATGAACTGTCATAGCACGGTGTGTAAATTTATCTTATCATGGTATATGTTTTTTGCAGTTGAAGTCTCTGATATTGAAGATGATAAGCTTCACGATGATGCTAAAGTTGCAGAAAAGCATACAGCTCTTCATTCGGCCCTGTCACAGCTTGCAAGTGACTTTGATGGGGAGAATATGATGTTCTTGCAGCGATTTTTTCGCGCAAGAGTGAAACCCGTAGTGTCCACAGGCTCATTGAAGCTTGATCTCGCTCTTGGAATCGGAGGGTTACCAAAGGTGACTAGTACCATCTTATATGCATAATATGTTGGTATGCAATTTTGTGTTGCTGTCTTGTCATTTAAGGTCTACACTTCCCGAATAACTCTCTTGTTTACTACATATATAGTATTGTACTAGAGGTTGCAGTTCGACCCATTTAATTATTGAATGGGTTGATTGTGTTATGGTTTTCTCTAACTGTCAAAGGGTAAAATCAGTAAAAGGTTTGTTTAAGGAAACGAGTCACTAGTTCAAAAGTTATACAAGGTATAATTATTAATATTGAAACCAATTCATTCTACGTCACTATTAACCTCCCATTGTGGATGCTCTTATATTCAGATTTATTTTAGCTTATGCATGTATGCATATTTGACACACTAAATATTATATTGAAGTTAAAGATCCTTGACAAGAAGGTTTTTAGGTAAACCCAACCCACCTATTTTGTATGGTAACACTACCCTTAATGACCCCGTTACCCAACCCGTCCATTTTGCCAATTGTAAATTGTACCATCCAATCATAGAAGAGCAATGTAAGAGTTGGTGCTTTATCAGTACTTATGGTTGAATAGAAAGTTTTTAGGGAACACAATTATATTTTCTGAGTTTCTGTTTGTATTCTGATCAAAAGCGTCAGTTAATTGTGTTAGTATATTACATGCATACAATGGTGTTTTTATATAGAAACACATAATAGCTAATCATTGTGAACTCTAGATAACACCTAAGTGTACATTCCAGGGAAGAATTGTCGAGATTTATGGGCAGGAGGGATCAGGCAAGACAACACTTGCTTTGAATGTAATCAGGGAAGCTCAAAAGCGTGGAGGTGCGCTACAATACTCTCTAATTTGACAAATAATAATTTTCAGCTTCTTTGTTAAGAATTAAAGATGAAACTGATTGCATTCTGATTTATATGATGTTTCACATATCGCGTTTCTGGCATTTTCCCTTCATGTTTGCAATTTCTTAGGTAGTTATTAGAATTCTTCTGATTTTGGATTACATTAATTGTCAACTGTACATGGTTTTTTTTTTGGTAGGTTATTGTGCATACCTGGATGTGGAGAACGCACTTGACCCGCTTCTGCTTGAAGCCGTCGGTGTAGATACCACAAATCTTCTCATCTCACAGCCAAATTCTGCTGAAAATTTGCTGAGTATTGTTGATACTCTCACAAAAAGTGGAGCAGTTGATGTCATTGTTGTTGACAGTGTGAGTCATTGGATTCCTCTTCTTGTAGAAAATCATGTAGATGCATGCCTTAATCCTTTCTTATTCAGTATGTTCTTTGAGATAATTCTAGTTTAATCTAATTCTGATCTACGATTAGCAGTGGCTTGATGTTCATCCTCTTAACAAAGTATAATCTCCCTTAAGTCCCAAATTTTGTACTAAAATTATGTTTTTCTCATAAACATTTTTGCTAGTAGTCCTCTAGTTTGAATAGTCACCTTGCAAACAATGAAATGTTCCAGTTATATCTCAACTAAACAAAATGATGATAGTTATCAAGTTTTAAATACTTTTGTAAGTTGTTCACTAATGCTCTCTTGGTTATCGACTATACTTCTTTTCTGGATGATGCTGACTTTCTTTTTCTGTAGGTTGCTGCACTCATACCCCAACGTGAAATCATGGGTCTGATTACTGACAATATCGTTCAGACACAATCACAAATAATGACGCAAGCACTACGCAAGATTCATTTTTCATTATGTCGTTCAGAGACTCTTATTATATTTATAAATCAGGTTAGAATATATTAATGAAAGCAATTTAAATAGTTATATATATTGTGGCCAACAACTCACAGAATTTTCCCAGGTGAGATCAAATGTGAGACCACGTCAAGAGGGACTTAGAGATGTAAATGAGGTGACTTGTGGCGGAAATGCCTTGCCATTTTATTCTGCTGTACGGATGAGAATTGCTAGAAAAGGATTGATCAAGACTCAGGAAAAGGTAAGAAATTTAGGTCCCTACTTTTGCAATCTTGTTAGCTTTTTGTTATTTGTTTTGGAAAGGTAAATTATTGAAACTTGAACCCACAACCTCTTGGTTGATGAGTCACTCACATACCACTAGGCCAAAGGCCCTTTGGTATTGCCGTATTGGTGTAAATATTGATACAAGTATTTGGGCCATAGGACCTCCTTACATGGATAATCTCCCAGAAGCCAGCTTACTGTCAAATAGAGAGTAATAACAAAAACCTTCAAAGAAAAGCTGAAAATATCATAAACCAGTAGTCCGCGTATCACGCCATGTAGACACTCCTAAGATCTGCAGACTACTTAACCATATTAAATTATACTTGTTTTGGCCATTACTCAACCCACCTCACTCGCCAATTTTGCCACTCCTAGTGTGCATTATTTAAAATTAAGATCAACAGATATTCACGGCAACAAAACCTTGCTTGAATGATGTAGTGAATAATAGAAGGGGAAATGTAGTGGATGTGGTCAATTTATCGAGTTTCTTGTTAGTTTAGTATCGTTCTGCTTTAGAGTTGTTAAATTGCAGTGTTCGTATACCATCTGTTTGCAGGTTACTGGTCTAGGTATATGTGTAGAGGTGATGAAGAATAAACTAGCACCAGCTATGAAAAAGGCGGAACTGGAGATTGAGTTTGGAAGAGGCATATCTCGTGCATCAGAGGTCCTGGAATTGGCATGTGAGCACGGGGTTGTTCTGAAAGAAGGGAGCGATTACTTCATAGAGGGAGAAGTTGTCAACAGTAAGGTACAGGCGGAAACTTATTTGATTCAAAACGAAAGAATATATGATCAGTTGGTCAAAACTCTAAGAAAACAATTGTTTCGTATTGATGAGGATACTTAATCATGTGGCTAACTGCCTTTCGAAAAAAAAAAAAAAATCATGTGGCTAACTGTTTGGACTCCAAATACTCTCAGAAACTCTGGCAACTGCAGAAGCGCAGAAAATTTATTATTTCATTTTTTGTGGCAGTTTAGTGATTGTAGGTGATCCTAGTAAAATACATCTGTTGTACTATAGTAGGATGTAACTGATAGTTCTTTTTTCAAGTTTTTTTTTCTACAAAAATTACTTTTTGCTGCCTAGCGCTGCCTAACCATCACTGGATGAATGTTAGATACATTATGGTGTCAAACAGGGTTTAATTTTTTGCAAAATGTGTAGTAGTTGATGCTTGTGAATGGGTGTTGCACTTAATATTACAAAAAAGCCCCCAGTTCTCTGAAGAGCAGTAATCTTACGGGTTGTAATCGTCACCTAATATACTATATACTATATAACATTATAAGAGGAATTATGAAAACTAATTGACATGAAACTTGAACAGAAAGTTAAAATGTAGCCTAGTCATTGTGCAATTTCTTGGGTACTCCTGGAACTTTTGCTAGACACTGGAAGTCGTGATAGATAGCTTCTCTTGTAAGACACATTGTCATCCTAGTTTGAATCTCCAGTATGATAATCACCGCCACTTGAGCATCATCATCATCATCATCATCATCATCATCATCATCATCCTGGCTTTGATATCCCCGACTACGAAGGTTATATGACATGACTGGTTCTTCTAGAGGCCACCAGGTCTACAATTGCTATGTATGTATGCCTGTTGTTTTCTGTCATTATATATTTTTACAATTACAATCATGGTTCTAAGGATGTCATTTATCATTTTTACTGTTTCAAGACTTCAAGTTCAAGCGTTCATGCCTGAAGTTATTCTATTAATTAGAAGGTTTCTAACTTCATAGGCTAACACATCACCAAACCAAAATCTAGCTAATAACCAATGCTAATTAAAAAAATATCAGATCAAAGATGAAGTGCAAATTCCTATTGGTGCACTCCAAATGCTAAAAAGGAAAGTTCAAATCTAAAAGTTTCATGTTAAAAAGAGTCTAATGACAACTACTACTCAACCTCAAAGAGTCAAAAGTTAAATCCTAGTTGGACAGCCAATGTGGTCCATCCTTATCTGCTTCAAATCTATTCCTTGTGTTCTGTTATATTTTAGCCTTATCCTCAAACACAAAATATCTATGGACATCAAACCATAATCCATGCTACAAAACTGAAAGCTGGTCTCAACTCAACCTACACAAGAAAGATGTCTGCTACATCACCTCTACAAACACTTTCATTATCAAACAAACCATTTGTCAATGCTCACAAGTTGTCTGCACCAACTAGAGTCCAGTCTCTAAACATGAATCCAAAAAGAGGATCTGTAACTGTGGTTGCAGCTGTTGGTGATGTGTCCTCAGAAGGCACAACTTACTTGATTGCTGGTGCAGCCGCTATTGCGCTCCTAGGGACTGCCTTTCCGATACTTTTTTCACGCAAAGACACGTAAGTTTTTTAACAATCTACTAATGTGTCATGTGGTGTATATATATAGTGGTTAATGATTAAATGTATCTGTTTGTGGCAGGTGCCCAGAGTGTGATGGTGCAGGGTTTGTAAGGAAATCAGGTGCAACACTGAGGGCAAATGCAGCTAGGAAGGACGAGGCACAGATTGTTTGTGCTAATTGTAATGGTTTAGGCAAACTTAACCAAGTTGATAAGTAATAATGTTGTACATTGTCTTTTCTTTGGAGTTATGGTTTTTGTAATGTATCTAATGAAACAACTTGGTATGTATAAGCCTTTAACGTGAGCTACTATTGAAGTGACTACGTCGATGATTAATTTTAATTATCCTTACTTGATTAGGCAAATGGCAAATAGTTTTACTTGGTCACGCAATTTATGTTACTTTGTCCGTATACCAAATGTAATCACCTTGGCCAAACTAACCATTATAGACATGTATCTTGTTGCAATGTTAGTATACAAGTGTGTTAAGGAGAGTATTCTGTGTGTATAAAGGGGTGCTATGAATAGATTGATGATCAAAATTAATATCCAGTTGTAATGTATATCAGATGTATCGCAAGAACTGATGAAAGGCTACCGTCGGCCTAAAGTAACAACATAATGTGCTTTGAGAGGTGATATCAAAAGGATAACGACACGGTCAATTTGTCTTCTAGAGGGCTATTCCTCATCACTACAGGTTCCATATATTTTTTTTGAAAGGTAAACTTTTTTTTTGAAAGGCACAGGTTCCATATATAACTTCCGTCATATTTTTATTTTTATTACTTTGGTGAAGGAGATTCAAAAATTAACAGTAAACGAGTATAAGCCGAAGAAGATGTTGACTTAATATACCATTCGAAATGCAAAGATGATAACACACCATTGTTTTGCACATAACTTGATATTATATTGCAGGCATCACTCGGTTTCAGTCATTTAGAAATCCATAAAATTAGTTTAGAAAGTGTGGGATAAGTTGGTTCCCAGCCTGGGACGGACCTACATTGGTGTCGGGTGTTGCACGGGCTACACCCGCTAAAATTTTTTGCTACTTTCGGTTTTTTGTATAACTTTAGTTAGCCAGGCCAACAATTATTTTGTGAAACACCTTGTCGAAAATCATGAGTCTGTCGACCAAACGCACTAAAAAACACGTAGTTAATTTGTAGTGTTCGCAATTTGGTAAAAGATCAAACTTTGAACAAGATTCCTTTTAAAGAAGGGCAGCTCCCGAGTAAGTATTTACGTATATGATTTCTACTCAGCTATATCACAAAGATTACGTACGAAATCTTTAATGAACCAAATACGACACCGCTAAAGAGTTGCCTTATCCTTTTAAAATGTTGCTTTATGGCTAATGTAGTGCTACTTTAGGCAATGTTGCCTTAGGTCTAAACCGGCACTTTTGTCTAAATATGCAACACTTTTTGTAAGTTTTGCCCTTGTTTAGCAAATACAACATAATTTAAACACGGGCATCTAACTAGAAAATACATAACACTTTAAACTAGGTGCGGTAATTTTTGACCCAATACGAAACCCGATCTAAAATCACACAAAATTAACAGGTTATGATTGAGTCTAAATAGGTTTTGTGTCGGGTTCGGGTTTACTCATTTAACCCGTTTATTAAACAGGTCAGGTTCGGATTGAAAATAAGTTAAATAGGTCGACTGTCGACCTGTTTAAGATTGTTTTTCATAAATTAAAAACTATATATATATTTTATTATACGGGTTAAATGGTTTAAACGGGTCGACCTACAAACCCGTTTAACATGTTTAACCCTTGTAATGTGCCAACTTGTTTAGATAAACGGGTTAAATCGGTCAACTCGAAACCCGTTTAATCTATTTAACTCATGTAATATTTAACCCGCCAAACCATATATATACACGGGTTAAATAGGTTGTGTTCGGGTTATGTGTAAACACATTAGGATTGACATGGCTGACCTGATTATTTAAACGAGTCGGGTTCGAGTTGAGATTTTCTGAATTTTTTGACCCGTCAACCTCTCAACCCGACCCCGACCCCGGCCCCAACCCGAATTGACACTCTTAAGTTTAAACAAAGCTTTGCATTTAAAGTCCAACCAATGCAACACTTACTAACAGTGTTGCAATGGTATGTAAATATTGAAACAAAAAAAAACAAGTGTCGCGTAGAGCGTTAACTGCAGCACTTATTTTCATAGTGTTGCATGATAGCCAGTTTTGTTGCAAATGAAACACGTCTTATAATTTATAACTGTTGCTTCAAAGTGTTGCATTAGGTTCGTTTTTCAGTATTGTCTTTTGGATACCGTCTTTTTTGCTGTAAAAATAAACTTATTTAGCAAAATTATATTTAATTCTTTTATATACATGCTGTTTCGTTTGCTTTTACAAAAATTTGTACGTTCGTATCTGAAGCAATTGATTGTTTGTACAGTTTCAGTAGCTTAAACACGACCATCGGCCTCGTATACAATGGCCCGATTTCGCAACCACGATTTATCATCCATGTAGTTGTTAATATTGTTAAAAAAGGAATACTTTATCTTTATTGGTGGCATTAATATCTGAAACTTAGGGGAAATCTTACCTACATTATAATGTAGGTAGTTACCTACATTTCATTTGAAAAAAATATTAAAAATATACCGTTCAGTCCCTGCAGTAAAGCCCCTGATACAATTCAGTCCCTGTCCCTACCTTTTTTTTCAAAGGAAATGTAGGTAACTACCTACATTATAATGTAGGTAAGATTTCCCCCTGAAACTTATTATCACTTTTTAATCCGTGTATAGCTTAAAATGAATTAGAAAAACTACAGAGCGTATATCATTGAAAAGCCATTATATATAACCCTAAATAAAGTAAAAAGCTTTTGCCAATCGTAAACCTTACAACCAATTTTATCATCGTCGCTTCAGCGTCACATCAGTTTTTTTAATCTTTACAACCAACTTTACCAACTTCTATTTCTATTTTCACTTTCATTACTTTTAAGAACTAAAATTTAAATTTCATTTAATTAAAAAATATTACGTTAATAATTCAAAAAAAGAAAAAAAATATTACAATAAAAATAAAAAACTTAAACTAATAGTCTAAATTATATTTCTCCTTTATTTGTTGCTTCATCTTCAGCACTGTTTCTCATTTCTTTCGGACAAATGACTATCAGAACTATGATAGAAAAAGATGTATTTTTTGTGTTGTTTTTCTTGTTGAAAGTTGAGCATTTTATGTTGTAGCTCAATTTCTTCTTTCCTTTGTTGAAACTTCTTTTCTTCCATTTCTGTTTGCCGCTGCTTCATCTAAAAAAAGTCCCGATCTTCCTTCTTTTTGGAAAAGAGACCTGAGTGGGCGTTTTACCATTTATCGACTGACATATCAACAAATGGTGCGGGAGCAACAACTAAATATTCAATGGAATGGATGAGAATGACACTTTCTTCTTAGCTTTGTCCTTTCCCATTGGTCGAACTTCCCGAACCTCTTCCTCCTCTGAATCATCTGCTTTGTCGTAGAGATTAAAACTACTATGTGATGAGTCCGATGTGTTAAAACCCCTAAGTCATTTTTCCCACTCTGGTCCCTTCTTTTTACATTATCGTAAATGACGGAAAATTGACCAATTTTAGGACGAATCTGCGATTTTCATTTGCAGTTGAGGACATCATAGCCTCTTCTCAATTCCCCCGTTTCCCTCTCAAAGTATGCTAGTACCTCCATCCGAAACCCATGACTCTTGAGTATTCCCTTTGGCATTATTTTCGGACATGTTGATTCAAGCTTTACACACACTAACTCTTCATTTTTGGCCATGGAACTCTACTGTCTTCTTTTATAGCCTTCTTGCCTTTTTTATGTCTTTTTGACACCTTTTTTTTACGACTGCCACCTCTTCGACTAGATAGTCGTCTTGAACGGGTTCAGATGGACCACCCGAAGCTTGAGCCGGAGAATAATGTTGACTACCAAAAAATAAATCCAAATCTTCTACCTCATCAACATTAAAAGGGTGAACTGAGGAATATTACTGAAAACTTTGAGAATGGTACATTGGTGGTGGCGATGAATCGCGGAACATTTGTGGACGATACAAATTGTCTTGTTGTTATTGTTGGTGGTGGTGGTGATACATTTGTTGGTTATACGGAGGTACGAACGGACTGTTTGGGTAAATAGGTTATTGTTGTTGTTGTGGTTCGTATACAAAACTTGCGGTTTGAAAATTAACGGTTGGTAAGTGACCCAAACAAAAATTGGAATTGGGTGTTGGAACGTTTTGTTGGCGACGTGTTTTTTGGTGTTCTGTTTTGGGAGTTTTTTGAAATACTGTTTTTAGATGAGAAGATTAGAGTGTATAGATAAAGAATGTGTTTGGAAAATGTGAATAAAAATGAAAGAGTATTGGGGATTTATAAGGATAAATTATACAGAGTATTAATTTATATATATATATTTTTACTTAAATGCCAAATTGGTCGATTTTAACCATTGGCTTCTTTTTTGAGCACCCCATGTAGTATTCTCATAATAATAGCTTGTATGGTTCTTGTGCTTATAGATTGAATCAAGTAAGAAAGTTTAGAGAGAAAGAGAGAGAGAGAGAGTGAGTTGGGAGGAATTCCTAGAGAGAGAAATAGAAGAGAGAAAAATGAGAATGTTAGATTAAGTGAAAGGAAGCTCCAACCCTCTCCACATGTGGAGAGGGGTATTTATAGTTACATACAAAACGCCCTCCTGCGGGCTGTGGATCGGGTGTACAGTGGGTAAAGACCCGTCCGTCCTCCACAAATACTACGCTAACTAAACTAATATTACGATAACTAAACTAATGCTAATAAGCCTACGAGCTACATAAATGCTAAATAGATACACAGGGTGACCGAGTCTTTCATATGAATATTTATATTTCTAACAATCTCCCCCTAAGGGAGGTTACCCCGGAAATTACAACTTGAATTCTAGCATTCTAATCATTGAAGTGAACTTCGTAGCTCGTAGTCATTGATTCTTCATAGTCATAAAACTTTGTGCTTCCAGTAGTGGACATTTGATGACTTGTTTTATATCTTGGATGATCTTTGAAGATTCTCTGTGTTTATCATCCAAATGTGTGTCTCCAAGTTATCTTTGTGCAGTATCGTCTCCCTGTGACGTGGACGTCTTTGTATCGGCATGCTCACACTTTTCTGGATCATGATTTTCAGCATAAGAGTTGCAGAAGCATAGTTGAAGGCCTTTCAATTATCATGAATTCTTTGATTATGATGTTGAAGTGTGAGCATGGGGTGATGGATCAACATCTTTTCAGCAATCAACTGCAACCGTCAGATATTCTTGCAAGCAAACAGTTAGCAACAAATCATTCGGTACTTACAGGTTCGGACTTCGAGATTGTCAACAGCATAGTGTGAAGACTTTCTCTAATCCTTACCAAGGCCGTTCCTAAATCGGATACCCCCGAGAGGGCTTACAAGATCTACCTAAGTAGATCAACGATTAGGTGAGTCGCTGGAGATCACTCCATGACTGTAGACCGTTTTGTAACCGCCAAGATCACTAAGCGTAATCCACGAGGAATTACCGAAGTGACCTACTTTCAGGGCTGTTTAGTGTTGACCTTGGCAGGAATTTCCATTCAATCACTGGGAATTACACACGTATATTCCCTCATGAATGTTCTAGTAGATTGCTAAGATCTGTGAAGGACTCTTAATATTACAGCTGGTGTCCTTAATGCTGAACAACCAGTGTAGAAGTAGCCCGTGTTCCTATGAGATCTTTTAATGTGTCTCGTGGCTCTAGACTCGATAAGTGCATACAAGTAATTATAGATTATATTATACTTTCAACCATATGCCATTATTAGTGGTTTTCATATATATTACAATTCTAGTTAAACAATTTCCTTTATCATACTTATCAATAGGTTTCATTGACAATTTCATCATATTTGTATGAAATTTGAAATCAAATATTAGCGGAATAAACCTTAATTTTATTTACCAATAGGTTTCATTGACAATTTCATCATGTGTATGAAATTTGAAATCAAATATTAGTGGAATAAACCTTTATTTTAGAATGTAATATGTACTCCATAAAGAAAAAAGTGTCATAATTACGACTAAGCATTATAAGTTTTTCCATTTTAGCGTTCAATCATTAGTTTGATTTACTTTTGGTTTTATTTCTTTCCCATGTAACTTAAAATAGGAAATGGGAAAGGGAAAGGCAAAGAGAATGCTAAGGAAAAGGAAAAGGTAAGGAAAACATTCCTCCCAATTTATTGGGCAATGGCCCATTACCCAATTTATAGGGTAATGGCCCATTACCCACTATTGGGTAATGGGTCATTGCATTATACTTTACCAAGCAACTTTTTCATTATCTTTCCCACTCCTCACTAATGGTAGAAGTAGCCCGTGTTCCTATGAGATCTTTTGATGTGTCTTGTTTCAATATCAACATGGCTCGGAATAAGCGATCGATAGATTATGCAGGGTTCCCTGTGAGAATGAAACAAATTCTTTTGAGAGAACTTGAGTGGCTAGAAGGTTCAGTGCAACACGTCACTGGGTCCATGACGTCTTGTCTTCAATACCGGTGTCACCTTAGTAACAACTAGTAGCATATGAATTGAACCCGGTTTCTACCCTAAGGTTGAATAATGGGAGGGCTATTTCTTTTCACCCTTTCTCATTACATTTCTTTTTAATTCTTCAACCCCTTCTTTCTCGTTTCTCACATTACTCCTTTTTTCATAATCATACCTAAGGACTTTCTAATACTATCTATTCGGTATTGTCCTTGGGTAGATCCCTCCGGCTCTGGCGGATCATAGGACGGTTTTTCCTAACCTTAGCCACCTTATAACTTCATGACTATCCTATGTTGCCATCAACCAAAACATTTAAAATTCTCTCAAAGTGTTTATGATTAAGAAACACATTTTTCTAACACTTTGAGAGTTTTATGATTTTCAAATGCTCCCCCTTAACATGTGCTCATATGTTTTAATTTAAAATTTGCACATGTTGGGTAGAGTTACACTTTTTGAATTGATCCACCTTAAGTGAACAAGACCCATTCGAGACACGTTTACATCACTAGTTAGACTAGCTTGAAATTATTACCCGTCTTGATCAAATTGACAAAAGTTTCTCGAAACGGTACTATCTACTCAGACAAGTCCTTTCGATACATGACAGTTTTTGTCAATTCATTGGTTAAGTCTGAGACACAATCTCATGAAATGCCAGATCCTTTTGTCACCACAAGCCATTTTGCTCCCCCTCAATATATGCATTGGTATACCAAAGAGTTTAGCACATATGGGAGAGCTTTACATTTAAGTCCAAAACATCACATTTTATCAGATTTCATATTTAAATCACATTCTCTCCCCCGATCAAAAATTTTAAATCTTTTGAGATTTTGTGATCCCAATTGATTTAAATAAGATTATAGAACACGGGATAAAATGTGGTCAGGTTTAACATGTGGTGAATCTGAGACGTACTGATTATCCGAACATAACTGATGGTGCACAAAGTTTTGAAAGGTACAAAAATTTTGAGCAAATACTCTCCCCCTCAATTAATGACCCGTTTTCTATTTAAAAAGCTGTAGTCATTACATTGAGCGTCAAGTATTTGTGAAAATTTAAGTTCAATTGCCACCTTGTGAACCGCAAAGTCTCTCTTGAAGAATCATAGAAGAGAGACTTCTCTTCTTATACGAGAAATAATGCACTGAAACGTACATTAGATCGAGGATACACGGATATAAAGTAATCCGTGCCCTGGTGAACTTCACCCAATAAGAGGAACAACCGTCTTTTTGGCGACGTGTTTTCCCCATTTAGAGGAGCGGGTTGCTATCTGATGTAATAGCAAGCCATTTGACATGTTTTAACCATTTAGTTTAACTTCTGCTTGAGCTTCATTTAAAGTCCCGTGTCATTATTGAATGACATTTCTAGGACCGTAAATGTTATCGATAAACAGAAGACATGCCTAGAACAACTATTTTTGGTATTTTCTATTTTTTCTGATTTTTATGGTTTTTATAGGTTTTATAATATTCTATTTACAATCTGGTATAATGCATGATATATATACAAATGATATTATTCAATTTAAGAAGATGATGACGTGAATACCGAAATGAGGATACGTTCTGTTGTAGAAATCACTAGTCAACATCTTCTTAAACTTTCACCACCAAAGCTTTCGAGGCTCCTGAATAATCATCTAGACTTGAGCCTTCTCAATGTGAAGCTTTGGTAGCTTCCCCCCAAATAGACAATCATCTTCTTAAGACCACTTCCCCCAAGTAGTTGAAGTGATGCAAAAAGTCTCATTGAATGAAGCTCGAAAACCCGAAGAAAACGACAAAACCGAAGTAACATTGTGAAACAAGGATCATCTCTGCGGTTAACAATCCCAGGATATATGATTAAGCCCGATCTCATGACCCTGTTATTCGTCCATGATATATACATTACTTTGCGGTTTTGAGCAGTTGTCAATTCAGGGGAATAATATATCAACATCTTCATTTCACCAAATGCATTCCAGTTATCTTTCACATAGTAAATAAGCCCATAGTGTACACATGTTCCCAACAAAAGTCAAAACGATGACCCCAAAGTAACAGGTTGAAGCACTGATCATCTCTGCGGTGTTTAATACCGAAATAGAAGATTAAGCCCGATCACGTGAACCTGTTGTGCATCCCTGATGTACACATATCTCTCCCCTGATGGTTGCGATCTCATCGGAATCATCATAATGATATGTACATGAAGCATTAACCAGAAGCACTTTACCATAAATCATATCAGCATGTATGAAGATGTCGATAAGCAATATCATCTCACGCTCCAACTGTTCTTGTCATATTTCTTCCCACTGAAAGCCAAAGTAATACATACCAGAAGTATAAGAAGACCACTTCCCCCACGTAGTTGGAATGATACACCAAACGCCACGAGTTAATACACTGATATTCTCTGCGGTTATGACATTTGTCTTCCCGGGATAACTTCAATTAAGAAGAAGTATTAAGTTCATCACATGTACTCATTATGAATTCAGATGTATGTCTCCTTCCCCCTTGCTGGTTTTGATACCTCAGAATCAGCAACACATTATAGGCACATCTACTTGAATCTTGTGAGAAGAACTAAATTGGCTTAAATGTAACTGGTGAGAATCAACTGCTATAGAAACTCTCACTAATTGGGTTAGTGCTCCCTCCCAATTAGTAAGCCCATTAGTGTACTTGCTCCCTCCCAAACTGACAACCCGTTTGAAATAACCTTGATGCTTGTTGAAGAAGTATCTATCAATTTTGCCCAAATTGTCTTCAGTCTCTTATCTTGTCATGTACAGCGGGAAATGGATCATAGACTGATAATCTGTAACTTCTTCATGGGTTTGTTTAGGGAATGTCATGTCGACATTTTCAACTCACTTAGAATGCTTCCAGTTCTTTGATAAAAGCCCCGATGTACAAATTTCTCCCTCCATGATGATGACGATCTCTCGGAATCATCATAATTATGTGTACATAAACACATCAACTGGGAGCAACATACAAATCAATACCCTATGAGTAGATGTCGATAACAATTCTCTTCAACAATTCTCTACAGATCAACCCCTAATTAAACCTCTTTTCACTTCCACTGGCTAATAGTAAATGACCACATATGGAGAACACCCGATATACCAAACTTGAAACTGAAGTAGAGTTCCCCATTCTTGTGACTTAAGCTTGCACTAATGTTGGAAGAACGGTGTAGAGAATTTATGCTCCAAGCAAATCTCTAAGTACTCACTACCCAACCGAAGCATGAGACATTACCACCTATTGCGATTATCCACAACGACATAGGCGTGTGACACTGAGTGCTACATCATAACTCCTTTAAGTGATAGTTAACCAGGTCTTCAACCATCCACCTTGACTGCTGGTAACTAGATAAACCAAATCTTCAACTTAAATCTCAAGAACGAGCAAGTTATCGTTGAAAGTCATTCATCCAACCAACCCCGACTTCAAGATAAACTAAGATCATGCCTTTGTGAAAGTCAACTTCAATCTCAAATACGTGATACCCAATCAACTCCGTAGTCACAATTAGTCAACCTTAGTTAGTGGAACATTAGGTGTTGGAGGAGAGAAGAGTCGATATTTCAAGCATCAATCAACATGTAGTTTTATTCCCACTTCCCCCTCTCAAAAATTGCAGATGAGGATGCAATTTTTGATTAAACAAGTGAATAGAAATACATGTAGTTTATTCACACTTCTCCCCCTTAAAAATTGCATAAGAGGTTGATCCACTGTTCACACTTAATAATAATACAATCTGATGAAAGTAGTCCACTGGATGACTGAACGATCGTGGAACAAGTATGAAGCTTGTTGATGAGAATGGTCAGAAGCAAATACATTTCACATCAGCAGAAGATAAAGCGCACTCAAGCGTATGCCTTTCTTTTCTTTGAGGAACGGGGCCTGAAGTGTTATCTGCAGACACCATAATGTTGATAATGAGGACCGAGGCTTGAACTGATTTGTTCAAACGTCATTTTCGTTGAAGAGTGAGGCTTGATCTGATGTGATCAAACGTCATAGGCATGCAACTTTCCAAACCTCCTGAAGTGGGAGATATGCTTGCTTTACGCCTCCAGACTTTGAGTCTTCGCATGTAGTGAATGATCGATATATCTTCAATTGAGTAAGGACTACCTGAACTAACATTACAAACTTGATTGCATATATATGGGTTAGTGACATTAGTATCCAAACCCTTAGGGGTTTCACGTTCAACCATGGCATTGCTATCGGTAAGTAGCTTTCCGGTAGGTATCCACAAGTCCGACGTGCTTAAAAATTCTACCAGTTGGTATCCACTTATGGCAAGGTCTAGGATTGTTAAGCTTCTTATGCATAGTGGAAGACTTATCGTTATTCCTAGTCTCCAAAGATTTAACAGTTGGTATCCACTTAGGAGAAGATTTGGATTTGTTTTGCTTCTTATGCATTGTAGATGACTTACTAAAACTCTTAGACTTTGCAGGTTGAACCTTAGCAATGTTCCTCAATAAACTAGGAGGCATCCTAAAAGGTAGTGAGCCTAAGATTCCATCCTTATGAAGTAGTGCCATTTTCCTAGCCTTTTCTAGATCATAGTTCTTGTACAAGTCATTTATCACATAAGAGTTTATAATCTTAATGCTCGGTTTTGACCCTGTTTTCGAACTAATCCTAGAGGAGCTGGGAGTAGGAGTAGCCACTTATTGAGGTTTAACAGAACTAGAAGAACTTATATTAGGCAAATAGTGTGGATTGACTGGTTTTTGTCACAACATGTTCCGTATCAACTTGGGAGGCAAACCGAGTTTTTGAAACTTTTGGTCGTTCAGATCTAAACGCAGTCGGTTATCTAACAACTGATTGGTTTCTATTCGATGGTAAAACTGGTTTCCCCAAGATTAATGGTTTTGCAAACATAGTGTTCACACTATTCCCTGTTGCTTTTCTTAGCTCGTTCTTTAATGCTGTAATTGTGAAACCCTTATCCTGAAGTTGAGCTTTGAATTCATCATTTTTGGCAATCAAAGAGGTTGTTTGTTCTATCGTCTTAGTTCTCATTTCTTTGATTGATTCATTAAGATTTTTACAATGCTTTTTCAAAAAGTAATTCAGCTACTTTTTGTTCAAATATTTCTAGTTGCAATAACATCACTGTCATGTTTAGCCTTAACTTCATTACACATATCACACATCTCAGTAATACATTTTTTCAGGTTGTTGATTGCCAAGTTTTTGGTTTCTAGTTGAGCTTTCAAATCATTAATCATAAAGAATTCACGGAAATCAAGAAGTTCCAGATTTTTACATGGTTGGTTTGTTTGAAAACTTTCTTCCTTTTGTTGCATTGCGATTTCAAGTGAAATACAATGGTTTTCAAGTTGTAAAAATCTGTTTGAAAGTTCATTAAAAACTTCTTTATCAACCATATCATTTGATTTAAAAGACTCAGCCGTAAACAAAGAACTTGACACATCATCACGGTCAGCATCCTGATCACTTTCTCCCTCCCCCTTTATGATTCATTTTTGTTGAATTAGAGATGGTATTGCTATCAGTCTTTTCCAACAAATATGTGTCATAAGTGGGTTTAACTTGATTAGTATGCTGTCGTTCATTAGAAGGCACAATATGTTGATCAGTGACATGTACCTCAGTAGATGATACTTGATCATGTTCAGATCTGTGATTAATATCAATGCCAGAGCAGTCATTTGTGTCATGCTTAGCAGACTTACTGTCACTACTTTACTAATGTTGTGCTCTTTCATGAATGAACCTTTTCACATTACCCATGAGTTGGTGGAGTGTATCTCTGAACGTGTCAACCTCGATTCCCGTTTGATCAACAAAACACTTATTTGTCATCTGACTATCATAGTCATATTCTAGAGTGAATTTCGAATCGAAGAACACTTGGAGTTGTTTGTTGATCACACAAAGGGCAGCCATGGATCCAATTTTGGAAGATTCTCCCTAGTCAAGTTGTTGTTGTAGTTGATTTAAGTTAAGAATCATTATGTCTGTGAAAGTCTGACATCTTGACCAAAGAGTGTTGCAAATGCACGTTCGAATCCCATCTTGAATCCAGTTCCCTCTAAAAGTACCAAGAGGTGTGAATGAAGATATAGAAAACATTCTATGTAACATTCATTTACATTGTGAAGCACTTGTTGTGGCTGTTGAAGTTCTCTCTTTTGCGAATTAGAGCACAAAGATTCCATTTTAGCAATGTCAGACTCAAAACCGTTAGTCATTTGTACTTTTTTGGAAATCTTATGGCCATCAAGCATGTCGTACAATTTAAGTATCTCAGATATGACTGAATCTGAAGAGGTTGACATGTTGTGAACGTTCACGGGATTTTACAATTCTATGATTTAAACCGAGAAATAGATTCTTTCGCGGGATTTTACAAAATCAAGAAGAAACCGTGAAATGCACTAATTGTTGATACCGTGAAGAAGGATGGCGTCTTGTAGGATTAAAAGGAGTGAGATTGAAAGTATTCATTAGTTATATCCATCGAACCTGAAAAATTTCAGCCCAAAATAATTCGCAGTCTCGGATTTTTTTGAAGCACAACCAAAACCGTGGTCCAAAATGTATAACAAAAAAAATCCTTACACAATAACCTCAACAATTCAAGTACCAATAAAAAAAAAAACGTCCTTGAGATAATGATCTCAACTTACCAACAAAGAATACAACCTTAAACTTGGAAGCCCAAAAGAAATAAGTCCAACGAAAAAAACATGAAGCCCAACATCAAGTCTTGAAAACACAACCCAAGTCTATTTGTTAATACCCTAAATTCTGATTATATAATACACACTAATCTCACACTAACCCTAATACCACTCTCCAAAATGACGCAGCCACACTCTTTCAAACTTTGCACAGAGAAAAAAAACAAATCGTCCCTTTTGTTTTGATAAATCAGATCCCAACACAAATACAAACAAGAGTCCTACTCCTTCAATCAAACAACAACTAATCAACACAATAGATCTTCAATCTCTTATTTTCGATGAAGAATACACGATTAACATGTAGGTTTGATTATGTCTTACTTGTATTGTGATTTCCAAACCGACAAGGAAGAATGAATGATAACACTCTTGTTATTGTTCTTCTTTTAAGTTTTCGAATAGTCAAAGAAGATTATCTTCAACAATTGATCAATGAGGACACTTGTTCTACCACAAATGATCTTTAACGATCCGTATCCCAATAGAACAAATCAGAGATCTTGCTTCCTTTTGATTCTTGTAAGCTGTAATTGAATGAAAGGCTAATGGAGACATATTTGTCGTCTTTGTTTGTTCCTTTTTGATGTTCGAATATTATCAAAGAAGCGTATGCTTAAAAAAATCTGTGATGAAAGAGTCTCGTGTGGTTTTGTTAATTACGAACCGTTTTAATCTGTTTAATTAGGTACTTAATCTGAGATCAAAATTATTTTTCCTTCTTGTTGTTCTTGATTAGCCGAACGAAAAAGAAAGATGAATCTTTTAAGGTTTGTCTTTCCTTTGATAGTTTTCGGATATTGTCAATGAAGATAAGCTTCTAATCTAGATCGATGATGGTTAACTCTCTTTGGTTTCGTCTTTTGATGATAACTTGATTGCAAATGAGATTGGCTGAGATCTTTGAATGTATCATTTCTTTTTTTTGGGTCTGAGATTAGGAATCAATTTTGGATTGGATTTGTATCTTGTGGGTGATATATATGTTGACTGATGTGGTTATGATTTAGATTTGTGAAAAAGAGTTGTTGTTGATGTTTGTTATGGTTTAGATTGTTGATGTTGTTGATGTCTAGATTTGTTGTATATGTAACTTATCTTCAAACCAACTCGCTACTAAAAGTTACAAATCGTTGCTGACACAAATGAACACGGCCAAATCTGTAGACACAAATCACAAATCGCTAATTAGACAAATCAACTCGCTACTTTTGACAACTCGCTGCAACAGGACGAAGCCATCGCTTTCTGGCTATTTGTCTCCTTCCCTTCTTTTAGCAACAAGCCAAATCGTAGTCCCAAAATCTGCCAAATCGCTATCAAAACAATCCAAACCAGCATCAAATCACCACCAAGAACATAAGGTAGAGAATCAAATCGCTGTCAAGAAAAACACCTAAAAATACCCACGAATTGACTCAAACACCTCAATAAACGGATGAAACATGTAACCCAAACACTAACCTAAGCACATTTTCCAAATCATGAAAGTACAAACATGATCAAAATCTAACCACAAACAAGATCAAACAATGGTGTTTTCAACCTAAACAATTCGAACCATAAAGAACACAAGAACCAATCCTAAAAATTCGAGCACCTACAATCCCAAAGATCAAATCAAGGCTCTTGATACCAATTGTAGTATTCTCATAATAATAGCTTGAATGGTTCTTGTGTTTATAGATTGAATCAAGTAAGAAAGTTTAGAGAGAGAGAGAGAGTGAGTTGGGAGGAATTCCTAGAGAGAGAAATAGAAGAGAGAAAAGTGAGAATGTTAGATTAAGTGAAAGGAAGCTCCAACCCTCTCCACATGTGGAGAGGGGTATTCATGGTTACATAAAACACGCCCTCCTGCGGGCTGTGGATCGGGTGTACAGTAGGTAAAGACCCGTCCGTCCTCCACAAATACTACACTAACTAAACTAATATTATGATAACTAAACTAATGCTAATAAGCCTACGAGCTACATAAATGCTAAATAAATACACGGGGTGACCGAGTCTTTCATATGAATATTTATATTCCTAACACCCCAGACGCTCGTAACTTGGTCGTGGGTAAAGACTGAATCTTGTTTTCTTACCATCAAAGACACGTGTTAGGGGGTGTAACAAAGAAGATGCGCCCTCCTTAGCTGGAAGACGCATACAAAGAGAACCATTATGGGTAGGCTAACTTGTTGAACTATAATATGATGTTTGGATGTCTACATTTGATAACTTCGTGAATTATTCATTAAAAATGTAAATTCCAATTTGTTATTTTACTTTTAAAATAATGATAGTTTCATAAAGACCCTCTAAATGAAATATGATCTATAAAAGCAAAAATAAGGTTGTGATCCCCATTGCTTATTCTTGAATCATTATTCTCATACATTTAATGTTAAGTCTTGAAGATTAATTACATTAAATATTCATCTACATTCCTATGCATGAACTTGTAAAATCGAAATGAAGTCATTGTAAAATAAAAATTTAGTACTCCTTCCGTCCTAAAATTAATGTCCCTAGACAAAAAATACACAGTTTAAGAAAAACATAATAATTAATGCTTTTTCTCTCTTACTTTTTGTCAGAATGATAGTTTTACCTTTAGGTAATCAATTAATATCTTCTTTAAAGTTTGTAATAATAGTTTCAAGCAAGGGTAATATGGTAAACTTGATCAAACTTTCCTATCTATATTTAGTAGTAGACAATTAAATTGAGACGTTCAAAAAAGAAAACGTGACTATAATTTTAGGACGGAGGGAGTACAATACTTAAATGCCATCAATAGTTTTCAGTATTTAGTACAATACTTAAATGCGCATCAATAGTTTTCAAGTTTACCTCCATAATTTATTTCCTAACTTCCAGCAATAAATAAGATATAAGGGGGCATTTGCTTCATTGTAATATGATGTAATTGTTATCTAATTACATTATGTAGCATGTTTGGTTTGCAAAGTGGAGAGAATTGTTATTCATATTACATTACGTAGGATATCTGGTTTCTATTATAATTGTAATCCAATCACTTCAATTACATTAAGTGAGGGAATTTAGATTACATGTGAAGTTTGATGAAAAGTTTTGAATTACGTTGTAATTCATGATTTTTACTTTAAAACATCATCATCATCATCATCATCATCATAATCATCATCATCATCATCATCTTCATCATTATTATTATTATTAATGAATTATTATTTTTTTATTATTAAACATCACTTTATTAGAAACTGATAGGATTTACAAGAAAGTAGTGGGAGCAGCGAAACTATCTGAGCCCCCACTCCTTTAGCTATAACAAAGCTAATCCTACTAAAGATATGAATAGCCACACGCGCCCAAATATCTTTAGTCATAGAGAACTTTCGGATCCGCTTTAGTAAGGCCACTGCACTCTTCTCAAGTTCCTCAAAAGAGAAGAATGAGAAGGGGAGAAACCATATCCAATATCCGCACACTTAGCCTCATACTTGACGCATTTACGTTGTGCAACTTCAATCACCGCACGACCCGACACAAAATCAACCATACCAGTTTGCGTCAGGGGCGACGACCCTGTCAAGTCGACACATACGTCCTGCATGCCATTCCAAGAGTAGAGCAATATATGAGCTGGACGTAAGGGTTTGTCCCTTATTATTATTATTATTATTATTATTATTATTATTATTATTATTATTATTATTATTATTATTATTATTATTATTATTATTATTATTATTATTTTTATTTTATTTTTTTTAATAAAAATATCACTTTTATTAGAAACAAACAATAGGATTACAAGAAATTAGTGGGGAGTCTCAATACTATCTGAGTGTGGAAAACTAGAAGGGGGGGGGGGGGTTGAATAGTTTTACGTCTTTTTAATTTTATTATGAAACTTAGTTTAGTTTTAAAGTCTTGTTTGCTTTTAAAAACTTTGATTCTATCTTATGTTAACTCAAATCTTGAACAATATGAACAACTATATCTAAGTATGAACAATAATAATAATGTAAGCTAAGTATGTGAAATCAACACATGCATAATATAAACAATTATAGCTATATACGAGAGACAAGTAAGTAAACGTTTATTTTATAATCCTTAGTTATATTTTGTATGAAAACTATACTTGATCGAAATGATTAATTATATGTATGTTACCTTTTTAGTTTGATTGTAAAAACTTTGTTTTGTGAATGAAACTTTTGTTTGATTTTTAAGTAAAACCAATACTAGCACTATATGAGCAACTGCATATATAAACGTCTACGTCTACAAAAGTAATAACGATATAAACAAGATAATAAGTAAGATATGGAAAGATCTAACCGTGAGACAAAGGATTTATAGTGGTTCGGCTACAAGGACACCTTCCTTACCCTACTCCACTCCTCGAGTCACCTACTTGATATAGTCGTTTTAGTATAGGTTTATTTTCCGAAGAAATACTCGCGAAAGTATTTCCCGGGTCGTTTTCCCAACGAAGGTAGAATGGGGTCGTGAATTTTTGAATCGCGAAATCGAGTCGTGAAAAGTGGTAAAGTGAAAAATATGATTTTGGAATTCAAATAATAAAAAGTAATAGTGAAATAACCAGAATGTACAAGCTATATATGCACCGATGTTAAAAACGCAAAAACGGAAATGCAACCGTAAAATTTAAAACGTAACGTTTAATGAAAAATGATCCTACGAACTTGGAAATATTTTCTAAAAATCTTAAACTTATAAAAAGAATTTTAAGATTTTTTTTTTTAAAAAATTTTTATTTTATTTATTTATTTTTTATTTTTTAAAGTTGTAAACCAACTGAAACTACAAAACTTTTGTGAAAATAACTATTTTGGAAACTTTAGAAAAACTAGATTTAAGCCAAAATGCATGACAGTTGGTTAAAATGTTTAAAAAATGAAATTTAAAATCTAAAAAATTTTTGAGAACAAGCTTACACAAGCAAGTTCCTAACTATTGAACAGTTACGGATTATAAAAGCCTACTCTAATTAAACTATAAAAACGGATTTAGTAATCAAAATTAAACACATAAACTCAAATATGAGACAAAAATAAGAAGTAACAGATTCTAAAAACTAATATGCTAAGAAAAACAACTATCTATCCTACTAGCAGCTCTTCTTGAAAGGACAAATTAGCTAAAACTCAATGAAGCACAAACTAATACTAGCTCAGTAAATACCAAACAAGCTCAAAATGAACAATTAAACTAGTTAGATCAAGGTGGAACAAAAACATTAAACAGTTGAAACTAAGAGTGGGCAAAAAGGTATGATCAAACAGTCAAAAAGGTCCAATGGAAGGTCAAAATAAGCCAAACAAACAAGCTGACCAGTCCAAATTAAGCATAAACCAATCAGACCAGTAGTGTAAGCGCTTCTAAAGAATCCATAAATCGGGTCAGAAACACATATATCAAGCTAGAAGCTAGCTTAAGAACAAACTGGTTCAGCAGCTATGGTGTGGTGCAGGGAAAAAAATCAGCCAAACAACCCCTAATTAAGTAGAACAAATAAGCTCGAGAATGCAAGATAAGCACGGCTATATGAAGCCTATACTACAAGCTGCAAATAGAACCAAATTTCAATCCATAATCACTACTGAATGAGCGAATCTAGACAATAGCAAAGAAGCAGGGCTACAGCAGGTATAGGGACTAATTAAGTTAAGCTAACAATGCTAAAGAGTCCAAACCAAACTTAAATCAACATAGCTAAAACTACAGGCAATTAATGAGCAAAAATCCAAGCAAAGAGCAATACTAGATAAGCAGATAAATGACCAAGAGAAACTGAGATTACCAAGGTCTGGAGGTGCAGGGCAGATTCAGGCCAACTGAAACCACTAAACAGGTACTATATAGCTAACAAATAAGCTCGTAAGTTCTAGACAAGCTAAAAAAACAACAAAATAGAATTACATGCTACTTATAGAACTAAAAATCACACTAGAAGCTCAAATTATAAAGCAGCTGCACAAGCTTCAAAACAACAAGCTAGCATTAGTAATCTATAAAATCTAATTACCCAGCAACCAATGATCAAGCATACGAAATTACAGGCAGGTATAAGCTTTTATGAGCTTATTACAAGCTGATTAAAAGTGAGCTGTTGGGACAGGTATGGGTGCAGTGAACAGTGGCCAATCATGTCTAACAAGCTACTCGAATTCACTAGAACTAACAAATTTAGAGCTACAAATTTCTATCCACTTATCAAACTCAGGTTTATAACAATAAGAGAAGCCAAATTAGCAGTAAACAACAAAATTCAGCAGCAAAAGATCAGAATCACAAATATATCAAAGCTGATGCAATATTGTCTCAAATTCGATAAAAGCACTATACTAATGATCAATCCATCTCAAACATCACTAAAACTAACTATATCACATCACATTACACCTAATGAAACAGACAATCAAATCTTAAGCTGCTACTAAATGGAAATCAAATTTACACTTTGAAAGAGTAAAATGAAACTTACAACTTCTATTCCTTAACTGAAATAGGGAGAATACACAACCCAAATCAAAGCCTATCTTTGGATAGGCCTAAATACCTGCTGCAACACTAGTCTAACTCCAGTTATCCCAAAATCATCATCATCACCTCAGTTGACTTTTATTGACCATAAGCAATAGCACCAATTTAAATAGAAACTATGAGAAAAATCTCACAAAAAGCATCCAATTAGCTAATTTGAGCTTATGAAACAGTGTAAAAACTTATTTGAGATTACTAACTTGAAAGTAAAAACTAAAAAGTAAATTTGAACATGATATTAAAGAGTAAATGCAAATTTTATTAAAACATAAAACTGAGTTGCATTATATTAACTGAAAATGTGATTACAATATAAGAAAAGCAGATAATAAGCTGAATAAAAAGCTACCTAAACTACTCCTATTCTACACTAATTTTTACCCTACTCCTAATGAGGTCGAATGTGTGACTGAGGAGTGCTATATATAGCCCGAGCTGAGGTGAGATTAGAAGCTCCTCGAATCAGAATCTTCATGGCATATTCTTTATTTGATCCCATATGATAGCCTCAGCCAATTAGAACCCTTGAATTGCTTTGGTGAGGTGGCTCAACCAATCACATCTTACCATTCTTCCAGCGTATCATTCCCTTGATGTCATACCTTCTGACACGTTGTCAGGTTCTAGAAGCTCACTTAAGTATAGTAATTGTACGGGTAAAATGGAAGGGATCCAGGGTAATTTGGGTGTGGTGAAGATATATACAGTAACAATGAATGAAAAGGCGCGTTTGGTTTTTATTATAATTTTGACCAGGGTGATTTGGGGGTTTGACTGGTTGGGTTTATTTCGGGTTAAAGGGATACGGGTAAGGGATAGTGGGCTTGGTTTAAATAATTTTGATGTGGGCTTGTGGGAGTTTTGGGTTTTATTTATTTTCTCTTTTGGATCAGGTTTTATAAATGGTGAATTAGTTTTGAGATAAAAAAAATACAAGGACCATTCTAGTAAAGTTGTAAAATCCAAGGACTAATGTGAATTCTTCCATGGACTAAACTTGACAAATCATGATTCTTCATGGGTAGATTTTGGCATATTGAGCATAATTAAGATCCATTAATGAAAAATTCTTCCCCGACCTCGGCTTTCGAACACTCTTCCAATCTCGTGCCCGGTTTGTCGTTTTTAGCTTGATTATGTCCATATTTTCAACATCCGTACCTGTACATTCAAAAACACAAAAACAACGTATATTTGGCATAATTGGCTCGTTTTTGGTCTCATTAGTTCGGTTTTTGGTCAAATAATAGTGAGTGAATAAGCACTCACCACTACTCGAGAGTTTTCTTCACTATGTCAACAAGCTGCCTTATGGCGGAGAAAACCTTACACACCAATATACACACCACAACTTCGTCACAACTTATTCACACCTTCTACACACCTTCTTCACACCTTCTTCACACCTAGTCACTACTTAATCACAACACTACTTCTTCACACCTATCTAGCTTCACAACTATCTACTTCACAACAATCTTCTTCACAACTATCTACTTCCTAGCTCTTCTTCTTCACAACAAACTACTTATATCTCACTACTTCTATTCACAACTTCTACTCCTAGATCTATCTAGTTACAATACTATCACACCTTTACAATGAATGTACACAACAACTAGACTATATACACAAATCTACAATACTTCACAACTTGATGTTGAAGGAGTATTCTTCTCTTGCACTTTGAGAGATGAGAGGTGAGGGAATGAATCACTTGAAACAAGGATTAACAATTATATGATCAAAGGGTTTTTAGGAGGATGTTTAGAGAGATTTGGATCTGAAAATTTTCGTGCAAGAGGTGAGAAAAATTCCAAGTTTGAGGTGGTATTTATAGGGAAAAATTTTTGACAGAATCTGACAGGGGAGCGTGTCCGGTCCCTTTAATTGTGTGCCGGCCCCCTTAAAATTAAGGGGGCCGCCCAGACGAAAACTGCAGTTTTCTTGTCTTTTTCTAGGGAAAGTTTATTTGGTGAAAAACTAACTGATGTTGGTTAAAATTTTGAATTCATATATTTATTATGAATAAAACATTTTACTTTATTACCAAAAATGTTTTTCAAAAATATATAATAAGTTTATTTAATTTTATAAACTTTGTATTATTTAAATAAACATCCCTTTGATCATAAAATATATTAGTCACTTGTTTATTCATACCTTAATGTGATTATGTTGGATGAGATGATATAAACTTGCTTAAAACTTGTTTACGTATTAACTTTGCTTTTAATGAGTTTATATTTTGTGATCGTCAAAACTTAAGGATATCGAAAGATATTAATAACGTTTTTATACATTATTTATATCAACAATCTCCCCCTTTTTGATGATTACAAAATCTAAACTCATTAAACTAAAAATTAATATATATGCAAGTTTTTAGTGTGAGTTTATATCACTTCTCCCCCTTTTTGTTAACATCAAAAAGGTTATCCCGATGAATGTATAGCTCCCCCTTGAAGTATACCCCCCCTCGTTTTGAGGTCATAAGAGATCGAGATATGGAATGCTTGCAAAAATATTTAGAGCACAAACAACACAGAAAAATATGCAATATACAAATAACAAGCATAGCAAACAAATATTAAGGATACATAACAATTAATTCAAAGTGATTATGTTAAAAATCCTAATTTTCCAAAGAGAGCCATCGGACTTGCTTGTAACAAAAGGTTGGTTGATTCTTATTTGAAAGTGAAAATCATAAGCATATATTATGCTTAGATGGTTGATGATGGAGTGTTTGGAATGAAAATGGTTAAGTTAGGGTAAGATTGTTGGATTAATGGAGGTATATGTTTGGGTGCATGAATGTTGGAGAGTTTGGTGGTGGAGAGTTTAGAGGTGTAGAGTTAGGAGTGGAAGAGGTTGATTGAGAGTTTGGATGTTGTTCAAGCAAGGGTTTTGGATGAGATCTAGTGAGAAGATACTCAATCAAGTGAAGTGTTCATTCAATGAAATGGTTTGTTTTTGGAGAAAGATACAGCAAGGAAAATTGTTGACATGTTTTGCAACTTGTTTCAAGTTATGGGGTGATGAAGGAGAGCTAGAGGAAAATTATTCCAAGTTGCATTGAGCAAGGTGTAAGGCGAGAAGAGCACAAAGCTCATGGGCTTCCTTGAGTTCTTCAATGAACATCGAGTGTTCGAATGAAGGTGATGATGGTGGAGTGTGGTTTTTATTAGGGATGGATGATTGGACATGCAACATAGGAATAACATATGAGTTGGTAGGAGGTGGTGATGATACTTTTGGTGGTGGAGACATTTGTGAGTATGAGTAATCATGAATGGATGAGGATAAAGGTATGGAAGAGGAGGATGTTCCTTGAGTGGAGAGTGTTTTGGATGTTGGATTGGTAGGTTGATCAAAATGTGAGGTGTTAGGAATGAGATTGGGATTGTTGTTTTAAGATTGAACATGCTCTTTATATGGCTTATGTGGGTGAGATGAAGGTGTATTTTGGGGAACAAAGATAGATGTTTGGTTATTATGATGAGGTTTGTGAAAGGGTTCATTTGAATGAACATGAGGTTTGTGTATCATGAAATATGGTTTGACCTTCATGGGTTAAGTAGTAGTGGTGATGACACACTTTGTAGAGTGTAGGGAATGGTTATATGGTTGAATATTTTTGTGAGGATGACTAGATGGAGTTATTGGTGAAGATGGGAAATGAGTATCAAATGATGTGATTGGTGAGAGTGAAAGAGCGATGTTTATGGAAGGGATTTCTTGGTAGGAGGGTGTTAAAGATGATGCATTAGGTGCACTAGGAGATGAAATTTGAGGTTGAGGTGAGTAAAGGTTATGAGGTTTGAGTGTAATGTAGAAGGATATGGGTGAGTAAAAGTTGTTGATATGTAATGTTGGTGGGTAGGAGAGTGAGGTGTTAAGTATGTAATGTTGAAGACATAGGAGGAATTTGGTGTTGGATGTTTGACAACAACATTTGGTTTGACGGGATTTTAATGGAAGTTAGGTTTTTCTTCTCCAAATGGGTTTCTTGGTGGTTTTGGTTTAATGGGAGAGGAAATGATGAGATGAGTGGAGATTGAGAGGAATGAGAGTGTTTATAATGTAGGATTGGTAGGATCAAGGATGGATAGACTTTGATGGAAGGTTTAGGATATAATAAGTTTGTGAATTTTGAAAAGTGTAAGATGAAATGGGCTAAAAAGTAGAAAAAGGAAACAATACCTTCGACCATCAGATGGCCGGTCCCCTTAATTGGAGGCCGGTCCCCTTAATAATTAAGGGGTCCGCCTTGTGATTTAAGGGGGCCGCCCATCTGGTGATTCCCAGATTGCCAGAAATGGGTTTTTGGTAGTGAATTGCAGAAAGGTTGTGTTTTTGGTTTCAAACAAGTCCAACTCTTTGAGGCAATTAAGCATATACTAATTATGTAGGCAATAATGTAGCCAAAGCATGTTAATCAAAGAGATTAAGTAAACAAGCAATTTCATCTAGCATGCAAACATACTCATCAAGCAAGTAAACTATAAGTGCTAGGAAACAATAAGCAACATCAAGTATTACATAACTACATAACTAGGAGGATTAATCCTAATGTGTATCAATGTGCAATAAGTGGGTAGTTATGATAGCATGGATTTCTAGACTTGTTACAAACAAAGTCTTAATAAACAAACCATGGTCCTCTTGATTTGATTTAGTTCACTTATAAGTGTCATTTATATAAATATAGATGACAAATATGAGATCACCATGCATGATTTTAAAAGAGACGTTTTTAGCATTATTCAACAATGTTTGAAAGTAGGTTTTCACTTAGATGTGAGAGTTATTTGAATAAGATAGATTGGGTTTTTACTTCAAAATGTGTGAATGAACGGTAAATGATATTTTCCCAATCTTTAGTTTTGATCAAAACAAAATTGTGGATATTGATAGTGAAAACATGTTATTTAAAAGTGGGATAGTTATTTGAAAAACTATTTTCCAAAATGTGAGGTTTTTTTTGCATATTTTTAGAGAAATTAGATTTTTGACAACAAATATCATAAATAAAATATTTTAAAAAATGTTTATTAAAGATCTCATGCTCAAGAGGATTGGTTAAGCCTATTATTATCTCATGCTATCGTTTCTACATACCCTATGATCCTAAAGGAAATGAAGACGATAATATATATGTTAGTTGCGAGAGTGTTGAATGGGGTATAACCTAACATATATAGTTCCTTTGTGTGGAAAACTAGAAGGGGGGTTGAATAGTTTTACGTCTTTTTAATTTGTTACAAAAGATTGTTTGAAAGTTTTCTTTGTTTTCAAAAATATAGATTCGATGCTATATGAAATCAAGTCATGTACAATATGAACAACACTAAATATGTACGATAAAGCAATAATAATATAAGTAAAGAAATAGATGAGAGTTGGAAAGATCGAACCGCGAGACAAGAGATTTATAGTGGTTCGACTACAAGGTCACCTTCCTTGCCCTACTCCACTCCCCGAGCACCTAACTCGAGAGTTTTCTTCACTATGTCAACAAGCTCCCTTATGGCGGAGAAAACCTTACACACCAATTTACACACCACAACTACGTCACAACTTATTCACACCTTCTACACAACTATTTCACACCTATTCCTTACTTAATCACACCACTTCTTCACACCTATCTCCTACACACCAATCTTTTTCACACCTATCTTCTACACACCAATCTTCTTCCTAACTTTTCTTCTTCACAACTAACTACTAACCAATCACACTATATATATATATATATATATATATATATATATATATATATATATATATATATATATATATATATATATATATATATATATATATATAACCAAACTATCTTCTAACAAATATTCACAACTAATCACACAATGAGATGAACACAATGATGATGCTCTAACAACTTAGATGTGGAGATCACAACAAGTTGTAATACTTCTTGTCTTGAGGGATAGAAGTATTCTTCTCTTGCACTTGATAGGATGATGTTTGGATCACTTTGAAACAAAGATTTAAGAATGTATGATCAAAGGATTTAGAGATTGGAAATGGAGATCTTGAACAGAAAGTTTAGAGGTGCAAAAGGTGAGAAAAATTCCAGATTTAAGATGGTATTTATAGGCAACAGATTCTGACAGAGGAGCGTGGCCGGTCCCCTTAAATCAAGGCCGGCCCCTTTAAAATTAAGGGGACCGCCCTTTATAATTAAGGGGGCCGCCCACCTGTAACGGCCAGATTTTTTGTTTTTTAGTGGGGAAAGTTTATTTGGTGAAAAACTAACTGATTATATTTAGTATGAATAAAACATTTTTCTTTATTACCAAAAGTGTTTTTCAAAAATATATAATATGTTTATATATTTAAATAAACTTTGTAATACTTAATTAAGTTTTCCTTTGATCATAAATTGCACTAAGCACTTTGTTTATTCATACCTTAAGTGATTTGGATGTAAAGAGAATGTTAATCACTAAATACTTGTTTATGTCACAAGTTTTAGTTCTATGAGTTTATATTTTGTAATAATCAAAACATAGAGATATTGATAATATGTTAATAATGTTTTTAGGCATTATTTATGTCAACAATCTCCCCCTTTTTGATTATTACAAAACCTTACACTCAATAATTCTAAAATTTGTTTTTAGACAAGTATTATAGAGTTTACATTTCTCTTCTCCCCCTTTTTGTAAAATCAAAAAGGTTAAGCCGAGTAAGCTTCGTGAAAGAAGTTTAAACGGGTAGAATGCTCCCCCTTGATGTATGCTCCCCCTCATTTGAGAGCATCAAGGGAATGAGCTATGGAAATCTTGGCTACAAAAAATATTTGAAGAGAACAAGACACATATACATGCAAAGCAACAATTATGCAAATAAAAATAGATTCATTCAAGCATCATAGAAATGATTAGCATTACAACATTCAATATGCTTGAAGCATATTGATTACAATAAAACAAAAGAAGAGACATAGTCCTATATTGCCTAAGATAGCATTTGGACTTGCTTGCAACCCATGGTTGATTGTTTTATTTGCTTGAAGGGGAACATAAGCATAAAGCTTAGTTGTTAGATGGAGAGGGATATGGTGTGGGGTATGGAGCGGAAGAGGTGGATCTTACAATGTTGTATCGTGTTAAGGGTGGTATGGGATGAGGACGAGTGAGGAGATATTCAATCCAAGAAATATCTTCACTCAAGTATAGAATTTGTTTTTGAAGGAAGATGCAACAAGGGCAATAGTGAGTGTGGTTTGTAACTTGATCCAAGTTGAGAGAGTAGGGTAGGCAATTGTTGTAGGGAGATGATGGAAGTTGCCCTTTGTTGCGTTGTGCAAGGTGCATGGCATTGAGATCACTAAGATCATGGATTTGGGTTATTTCATCACGGAACTTTTGCTTTTCCGTGGCAATGCGGAGAGAGTCATTGTGTTGATATGGATGAATTGGGTTTGTGTAGTTGGAATTGTAGTTTGATGGTTGATCAAACATGTATGGATCATTATAAGTAGTTGGAGGATGAGATGAGTGGTTTGGCATGAAGGAAGATGTTTTGCCAATGTTGTATGGTTTGAAGAGAGGATCAAATGAATGTCCTTGTGAATTTGGTGTAAAGTTTGGGAAGTAAGTGGTTGGAGGTGTTGAGTGATTTCCAATTTCATTGGTTATGATGGATTTGTTTCGAGGGCTTTTTCTTCGCCAAACGAGTTTTTTCGTCATCCTTGCAAGCCTTGAGGCTTTTGGTTTTGGTTTGTTTAGAGAAGTCATGAAGGGATGAATGGAGAGTGTTGAGGATTGTGGATATTTATAGTGTAAGATTTGTGTGTTTATGGATGGATGAAGTTTGTTTGGGCTAAAAAGCAGAAAAGATTCTGTAAGTCCGTCCAGCAGATGGCCGGTCCCCTTAATTAGGGGGCAGTCCCCTTAAAATTAAGGGGGCCGCCTTACATAATTAAGGGGGTCGCCCATCTGATGGTTCCCAGATTGCCAGAAATGGGTTTTTGGCAGAAAATTTGCAGAAAGGTTGTGTTTTTGGATTTGGATTCAAGCAAGTTCAATTCCTTTAGGCAATATAGCATCTAATCTAATCAAGATATAGCATGCATGCAAAAACACTTAAGCAAAAGAGCAAATAAGCAACACATAATAAGCTAAAAGAGACAAATAAAGGCAAGAGCACTTAAACTTCCTAAGGCAACTATCTTAGATCAAAGGCAAAGGCAACTAGTGAGTCAAAAATCTAGTGATGAAACAAGATGACAATGTTATGAGTGATTTTGTCCTAGTGTGTGCCTATATGCAACAAATGTGGAGTTGTGATTGTTTCGACATAAAAAAAAATTTCTTAAGGAACAATCCAAAATCTCCTTGATTCGATTTTTGCTCAATCATGAATGTCAAAGATATATATTAGATTATATACCTTGACGATTTATGTGAGAGTTTATGCATGATTTTGGAAGAAAAATGTTTTTAGCATTAGTCAACAATGCAAGGAAAATGATGTTCATGTAATTCCTAGATGTGAGAATAATTAAAAAAAAAAATTGATTGGGTTTTACAAAGGAGTATATGCAAAGAAAATAGTATTTCCCAATCTTCAATTTTGTGCGAAATAGATTCCTAGAATCAGAAATAGAGAAGTAGAAGAAAAGTAAATCTTATGCAAAACTAAAAAAAAAAATTCAAAATGCAATAGAATTTAGTCAACTTGTTCCATCATTCCTAATCCTAAACGCAAGTGATTGAATAATTCACGCTTAAGGGGTTTAGTGAATATATCCGCAATGTTATCTTCCGATGCAACTTTTTCTATAGATATGTTCCCTTTTTTTACATTGTCCCTAAGAAAGCGATGGCGTATTTCTATATGTTTAGTCCTAGAGTGTTGCACCGGATTTTTACTTAAATCTATCGCACCTTTGTTATCGCACATAATGGGAACGTTTTCTAACCTAATGCCATAGTCTATAAGAGCTTGTTTCATCCATAGTGCTTGTTGACATGCCTTTCCAGCGCTTACATATTCGGCTTCGGTGGTAGAAATAGCAAGAGCGGTTTGCTTCTTCGAAAACCAAGATGTTAGACAACATCCCATAAACGTGCAAATACCGCTAGTGATTTTCTATCTACGTAGTCTCCCGTATGATCCGAATCCGCATAGACGATGGTTTCTATGCCGGATCCCTTAGGATACCATAATCCTAAGTGTATAGTGCCTTTAATGTATCGGAAGATATGCTTAACCGCTTCTAGGTGAGAGGTTTTGGGATCCTCTTGAAAACGGGCACAAAGGCAAACACTAAACATGATATCGGGTCTACTTGCCGTCAAGTACAGTAAACTACCTATCATTCCTCTATACTTGGTGTTATCTACGGACTCACCTTCATCATCCTTTGTGAGTTTTACTTCCGTAGACATGGGAGTTTTCATGGGTTTTGAGTCTTCTAGGCCAAATTTCTTAAGCATTTCCTTAATGTACTTAGATTGGTTAAAGAATATTCCATCTTCTAATTGTTTTATTTGTAATCCTAGGAAGAAGTTAAGTTCACCCATCATACTCATCTCAAACTCATCATGCATGATTTTGGCAAATTCATCACACATGTCTTGACAAGTCGATCCAAATATAATGTCATCAACATATATTTGAACAATGATGAGATTTGGGTCTTTCCTTTTAGTAAAAAGAGTGTTATCTACCATTCGCATGGAATAATCATGTTTAATAAGGAAAGCTTTTAATCGATCATACCAAGCTTTGGGAGCTTGTTTGAGTCCATACAAAGCTTTCTTTAACTTATAAACATAATCAGGTTTTGCGAAGTCAATGAATCCTGGAGGTTGTGCCACATATACCTCCTCATTGATAAAACCATTAAGGAATGCACTTTTCACGTCCATTTAGAATAACTTAAAATCTAGGGCGCATGCATAGGCAAGTAGTATCCTAATAGATTCTAATCTAGCTACGGGGGCATAAGTTTCGTCATAATCAATTCCTTCTTGTTGATTATAACATTGGGCAACTAACCTATCTTTATTCCTAGTAACTACTCCATTTTCATCTAATTTATTCCTATATACCCATTTAGTTCCTATGATGGTCATATTCATTGGATTTGGGACTAATTCTCAAACATCATTTGCCTTAAATTGATTTAATTCTTCTTGCATAGCTATAACCCAACTTTCATCTTTTAAAGCCTCATTAATATTCTTAGGTTCTATTGCTGAGAGGAAACAAAAGAAATTATTTTTATCTTGAGCTTGTGACCTAAGGGTTCTTTGGTTAAGATGTCCTATTATATTATTTAGTGGATGTGATCTAGATTCTTTAACATTTACAATTTCATTATTTCCTAAGTTAATGTCTTCATTTTCATTTCCTATGGGTTTTGTTTTACTAACCTCAATAGCTTCTTCTTCGACTAAGTCATCATCTTCTAAAGGTAAAGTTTTAGGAGGTGGTGGTGTTTCATCAAATGTTACATTTAGTGATTCTTCTACTTTCATGGAGTGTTTGTTAAGTATTATATATGCTTTACTATTTTGTGACTATCCTAAGAATATTCCTTTATACGATTTTGGATCAAACTTAGTGAGGTAATCCTTAGTGTTTAGAATGTAACATTTACTTCCAAATACCATAAAGTAGCTTAAGTTTGGTTTTCTACCTCTTAGCAACTCATAAGGAGTTTTTCCTAGAATTCTCCTAATTGATACCCTATTAATAATATATGTTGAAGTATCAACGGTGTGACACCAAAATTTTTGTGGGATGGATTGTTCATTTAACATTGTTCTACTCATTTCTTGTAGTGACCTATTTTTTCTTTCTACTATGCCATTTGATTGAGGAGTACGAGGAGCAGAGAAATTGTGAGATATTCCATTTAAATCACAATATTTTCCGAATTGTACTTCATTGTCAAATTCCCTACCATGGTCCGTCCTAATGGCTACTATTGTGCATCCTAATTTATTTTGAATCATTTTACTAAATATTTCGAATTTTTCAAAGGCTTGGGTCTTGTCACTTAAAAACCTAGTCCACGTGTATCGTGAGTAATCATCTACTATTACTAAGGTATATTTGTTTCCTCCATAGCTCCGCACAGCGGATGGACAAAAAAGATCCATATGTAATAGTTCTAGGCACCTAGTAGTGGATACTATATTCTTAGCTTTGTGACTAGCATGAACTTGTTTTCCAATTTTACATGCATCACAAAAATGCTTGTCATATTTTAGATTAGGCAAGTTTCTAACTAGTTCCTTAGAGGCCAAAGATTGTATTTGTTGCATGTTAGCATGTCCTAATCTCCTATGCCACAATGTGGAGTTCTCGTCTAGGGTCGTTAGGCATATCCTATCCTCAGGTTTGTTTCCTAGTTTCATAACATATATGCCTCCTTTCCTAATTCCTCTACCTATTATTTTTCCATACTTAACTATTTCGCTATCCTCTTCGGTAAAGGTGACTCTACATTTATTATCACATATTTGTCCTATACTAAGCAAGTTATATGTTAAATTATCTACATGTTCTACATTTTTAATAGTAAGTGAGTCTTGAGAAATCATACCTTTGCCAATGATTTTTCCACGTAAGTCACTACCAAAAATAACGTTACCTCCATTGTATGCCTTGTATGTAGAGAATAGCTTGCGGTTCCCCGTCATGTGTCTCGAACATCCGCTATCCTTGATCCATTCGTCAGGCTCCAAGTCAATTCCTAAACATATTTCGTCGGTTCTTTTTTCCATAAAACACTTTTTGTCTCTTGGTTTTTCCACTTCTTCTTTGTCACTATCACTCCAAGTTCCACTAACAAATGCGCCTTGATTTTCATAACCCGGCGGCTTTAGACATTCGCCAATGAGATGATTTGGACTTCCACATCTAAGGCATTTTCTTTTCCCGTAGTTGTCACTTCTATTTCTTTGGAACGGTTTTCTTTCGTCTCGTGGTGATCTAGTGAATCTTCCTCGTCTCTTGAAGAATTTCTTGAATTCTCTTACGGCCATTGCATATTCTTCGTCTTCACTTTCGTCACTTGAATCATCATCGTCACTAGGTTCCTTTTTGGCTTTTAGAGCAATGGATTTGGTTTGTTCTATCTTGACTTTGACCGTTTCCGAATCTCTTCTTATAATTTCTTCATGGACCTTCAAGTTGCCAATTAGTTCATCTAGTGACAACGTCATCAAATTCTTTGATTCTTCAATAGCCGTGACCTTAGCTCGCCATTTCGGATGCAATGCCCTAAGAAATTTCCTAACACAATTTTTACTAGAAAATGTCTCATCAAGTGGTTTTAAACTTGTGATAATGGTGTTAAATTTAGCAAAAACATTATCAATTGATTCCTCTTCCGAAATCGTAAATTGTTCATATTGTTGTACAACAAGATCTATTTTGTTATCTTTAACTTGAATATTACCTTGGTGAGTAATTAGTAAAGAATCTCAAATTTCTTTTGCGATTTTACACATAAAAATTCTTTCATATTCTTTGCGTGGTAATGCATTATAAATAACCATTTTAGCCTCATTATTTTTTGCTAGTTTCTTTTTTAAATCACCATTTTGTTTTTCAAAAGGTACAATTTCATCCATTTTAGTTTCAACATTATATTTAATAGGGGAAAATCACCAAAAGTAATAATATGCCAAAGATCAAGATCTTTTGATTTCACATAAGTTTCGAATCTATTTTTCCAATATAAAAATCCATCACTTTCAAATAGTGGTGGTCTTTGCATAGATTGCCCTTCTAAATATTTTAAAGATTTCATAGATCGTTACAAGTTTTAAAATACAATATATTTTAAAAAATCTTGTTAGACGTGGCTCTGATACCAATTGTGGAAAACTAGAAGGGGGGGGGGGTTTGAATAGTTTTACGTCTTTTTAATTTGTTACAAAAGATTGTTTGAAAGTTTTCTTTGTTTTCAAAAATATAGATTCGATGCTATATGAAATCAAGTCATGTACAATATGAACAACACTAAATATGTACGATAAAGCAATAATAATGTAAGTAAAGAAATAGATGAGAGTTGCAAAGATCGAACCGCGAGACAAGAGATTTATAGTGGTTCGGCTACAAGGTCACCTTCCTTGCCCTACTCCACTCCCCGAGCACCTAACTCGAGAGTTTTCTTCACTATGTCAACAAGCTCCCTTATGGTGGAGAAAACCTTACACACCAATTTACACACCACAACTACGTCACAACTTATTCACACCTTCTACACAACTATTTCACACCTATTCACTACTTAATCACACCACTTCTTCACACCTATCTCCTACACACCAATCTTTTTCACACCTATCTTCTACACACCAATCTTCTTCACAACTATCTTCTACACACCAATCTTCTTCCTAACTTTTCTTCTTCACAACTAACTACTAACCAATCACACTATATATATATATATATATATATATATATATATATATATATATATATATATATATATATATATATATATATATATATATATATATAACCAAACTATCTTCTAACAAATATTCACAACTAATCACACAATGAGATGAACACAATGATGATGCTCTAACAACTTAGATGTGGAGATCACAACAAGTTGTAATACTTCTTGTCTTGAGGGATAGAAGTATTCTTCTCTTGCACTTGATAGGATGATGTTTGGATCACTTTGAAACAAAGATTTAAGAATGTATGATCAAAGGATTTAGAGATTGGAAATGGAGATCTAGAACAGAAAGTTTAGAGGTGCAAAAGGTGAGAAAAATTCCAGATTTAAGGTGGTATTTATAGGCAACAGATTCTGACAGAGGAGCGTGGCCGGTCCCCTTAAATCAAGGCCAGCCCTCTTAAAATTAAGGGGACCGCCCAGCTGTAACGGCCAGATTTTTTGTTTTTTATTGGGGAAAGTTTATTTGGTGAAAAACTAACTGATTTTTGATAAAAATTTGAATTCATATATTTAGTATGAATAAAACATTTTTCTTTATTACCAAAAGTGTTTTTCAAAAATATATAATATGTTTATATAATTAAATAAACTTTGTAATACTTAATTAAGTTTTCCTTTGATCATAAATTGCACTAAACACTTTGTTTATTCATACCTTAAGTGATTTGGATGTAAAGAGAATGTCAATCACTAAATACTTGTTTATGTCACAAGTTTGAGTTCTATGAGTTTATATTTTGTAATAATCAAAACATAGAGATATTGATAATATGTTAATAATGTTTTTAGGCATTATTTATGTCAACACTTTGTTTTCGCACGCTTATCTAACTTAATGCCATAGTCTACGAGAGCTTGTTTCATCCATAGTTTTCTTACGCGAGGGATCTAATCCTACTTCTATATTAACGATCGATCCACTTAACTCATTTCACTTCATCACCATGAGTTTACTAATAGTGGATATAGAAGATTTCCATTTTTTATTTTGTTCGGCAAAGAACAATTTTATCTTATTCCTAGGAGAGTCAACCAATGATGTTTCTAGGTTATAAGAATATAATCTATTATGTACATATATATGTATAGCTAAGCATTAATCTAACTAATCATTTATCTAAGCATGCAAATTATAGCGATGAACTTAAAAGAAACGCGTACCTTTTAATCTTCAATGGAATATCTTCAAGCACTTCAAGTGACCATGTTGACTTATAGAAGTCATTTGTAGATGATATTCCAACTACTTCCAAGATTGACAGCTTAGCCACTTGGTCCCCATTGTCTCATTGGTCCAAAGTTGTTTGGTCCAAACATATTCAACATTTGGCTAGGATGCATGTATGGTGGTAATATTCCCCAAGGATTGTAACTTGGTTGATAATTCCACATTTGATGACTAGTATTGTTGTAGTTTTGTCTATTTTGGTTTCTTCTAGGTTGAGGTGTTTTAGATCGAGTATGAAGATTATTTGGTCTATTTGGAGGTGGAGTTTTAGATCTTAATTTTAGTTTAGAAAATCCGGTTTTGGCTTTTAATGATGGTTTATAAAAACTTTTTACTTCCTCATCATACGCAATGGGTATTTTTCTATCTTTTGTAAGTATATACTTAGGTTTTGATTCTAATGATTTTTGTTTACTAGATTCACATTCAAACTTTATACTTTTATTTTCACTAGTTGATGTTAATTCTAGACCGGTTTTATCTCCTGAAGTTTCTTGAACACTTATTATTTTCTTAAGTGGATTACTACTATTTTTAAACTTGTCAAGTTTGAAAATTTCATCTTTAAGTTTTTCGTTTTTATTTTTAACCTCTATGCATGTTTTACATTCTATAAAAACTTCTTTTCCTTTTTCCAAATGTTGTAGTCTAATTTTTAATTCGAGTACTTCATTTTCTAATAGATTATTAATATGTTTTAGTGACTTATTTTTAGCTATAACCTTTTGACCTAATTTGCATAACCTATTATATTCACTATCTAGGTCTTTTTCGTCTAATGATAAATTTTCGTCACTCAAGTATTTGGTTTCGGAACGTACCTCGCTTGATGTCTTAGCCATAAGACACTTCTCCTCATTTGTGATTTCTTTCTCATCGTCATCACTATCACTCCAAGCTCCTCCAACAAACGCCTTTTGATTTTGATCTCTTGGCATCATTGGACATTTTCCGATGAGATGATTTGGATCACCACATTTGAAGCACTTCCTATCACTTTTGCCATTTTTGTCATCTTTATTTCTTTGGTTTGCTTTCCTTTCATCATGCGGTTGTCTAACGAATCTTCCTCGCCTTTTGAAGAATTTCTTGAAGCCTCTTACGGCCATCGCATATTCTTCGTCATCACTTTCGGAGGTTGAGCTATCCTCGTTACTAGATTCCTTCCTAGCTTTCAACGCAATTGACTTGCTTTGCTCTCTTTTTCCATTGATCATCTCAGAGTCTTTCTTTATTATTGCTTCGTAAACTTTCAGGTTGCCGATCAACTCATCAAGTTGAAGAGTTGACAAGTTCTTCGATTCTTCAATCGCCGTAACTTTAGCTCGCCATTTTGGATGAAGAGCCCTAAGAAATTTCCTAACAAAATTCTTACTAGAAAAATTCTCATCAAGTGCTTTTAAACTTGTGATGATAGTGTTAAACCTAGCAAAAGCATTATCTATTGATTCCTCCTCCGGAATCATAAATTGTTCATATTGTTGAACAAGAAGATCTATTTTATTATCTTTAACTTGACTATTACCTTGGTGAGTGATTAGTAAAGAATCCCAAATTTCTTTTGCGGTTTTACACATAAAAATTCTTTCATATTCTTTGCGTGGTAACGCATTATAAATAACCATTTTAGCCTCATTATTTTTTGCTAGTGTCCTTTTCAAATCATCATTTTGTTTTTTAAAAGATACAATGTCATCCATTTTAGTTTCGAAATTATATTGAATAGGGGGAAAATCACCAAAGGTAATGACATGCCAAAGATCAAGATCTTTCGATTTCATATAAGTTTCGAATCTATTTTTCCAATATAAAAATCCATCACTTTCAAATAGTGGTGGTCTTTGCATAGATTGCCCTTCTAAATATTTTTCAGATTCCATAGATCGATACAAGTTTTAAAATACAGTATATTTTAAAAATCTTGTTTAACCTGGCTCTGATGCCAATTGTGGAAAACTAGAAGGGGGGGGTTGAATAGTTTTACGTCTTTTTAATTTTATTATGAAAACTTAGTTTAGTTTTAAAGTCTTGTTTGCTTTTAAAAACTTTGATTCTATCTTATGTGAACTCAATCTTGAACAATATGAACAACTATATCTAAGTATGAACAATAATAATAATGTAAGCTAAGTATGTGAAATCAACACATGCATAATATAAACAATTATAGCTATATACGAGAGACAAGTAAGTAAACGTTTATTTTATAATCCTTAGTTATATTTTCTATCAAAACTATACTTGATCGAAATGATCAATTATATGTATGTTACCTTTTTAGTTTGATTGTAAAAACTTTGTTTTGTGAATGAAACTTTTGTTTGATTTTTAAGTAAAATCAATACTAGCACTATATGAGCAACTACATATATAAACGTCTACGTCTACAAAAGTAATAACGATATAAACAAGATAATAAGTAAGATATGGAAATATCTAACCGCGAGACAAAGGATTTATAGTGGTTCGGCTACAAGGACACCTTCCTTGCCCTACTCCGCTCCTCGAGTCACCTACTCGAGAGTTTTCTTCACTATGTCAACAAGCTCCCTTATGGCGGAGAAAACCTTACACACCAATATACACACCACAACTTCGTCACAACTTATTCACACCTTCTACACACCTTTTTCACACCTTCTTCACACATAGTCACTACTTAATCACAACACTACTTCTTCACACCTATCTAGCTTCACAACTATCTACTTCACAACAATCTTCTTCACAACTATCTACTTCCTAGCTCTTCTTCTTCACAACAAACTACTTATATCTCACTACTTCTACTCCTAGATCTATCTAGTTACAATACTATCACACCTTTACAATGAATGTACACAACAACTAGACTATATACACAAATCTACAATACTTCACAACTTGATGTTGAAGGAGTATTCTTTTCTTGCACTTTGAGAGACGAGAGGTGAGGGAATGAATCACTTGAAACAAGGATTAACAATTATATGATCAAAGGGTTTTTAGGAGGATGTTTAGAGAGATTTGGATCTGAAAATTTCGTGCAAGAGGTGAGAAAAATTCTCGGTTTGAGGTGGTATTTATAGGGAAAAATTTCTGACAGAATCTGACAGGGGAGCGTGGCCGGTCCCCTTAATTGTGTGCCGGCCCCCTTAAAATTAAGGGGGCCGCCCAGACGAAAACTGCAGTTTTCTTGTTTTTTTCTGGAGAAAGTTTATTTGGTGAAAAACTAACTGATTTTGGTTAAAATTTTGAATTCATATATTTATTATGAATAAAACATTTTCCTTTATTACCAAAAATGTTTTTCAAAAATATATAATAAGTTTATTTTATTTTATAAACTTTGTATTATTTAAATAAACATCCATTTGATCATAAAATGTATTAGTCACTTGTTTATTCATACCTTAATGTGATTATGTTGGATGAGATGATATAAACTTGCTTAAAACTTGTTTACGTATTAACTTTGCGTTTAATGAGTTTATATTTTGTGATCGTAAAAACTTAAGGATATCGAAAGATATTAATAACGTTTTTATACATTATTTATATCAACGCTGAGCTCCCACACCCTTAGCAATAGCAAAACTAATCCTACTAAAGATGTGGTTTGCAGCACGCGCCCCAATATCTTGAGTGATGGAAAACTTCTGGATCCGCTTAAGTAGGCCCACCGCATCTGTCTCAAATTCCCCTAAAGAGGAAAATGAGAAAGGGAAAAACCCATATCCCAAATTTGCACATTTAGCTCCGTATTTGACCCGCTTGCGTTTTGCAGCATCAATCACCGCACGCCCCGGCACAAAGTCAATCATGCCGGTTTGTTTAAGGGGTGACGATCCCGTCAGATCAACACACACATCCTTCCCTGCATCCCAGGAATAGAGCAAAATATCAGCTGGCCTTATTATTATTATTATTATTATTATTATTATTATTATTATTATTATTATTATTATTATTATTATTATTATTATTATTATTATTATTATTATTATTATTATTATTATTATTATTATTATTATTATTATTATTATTATTATATTGTTATTGAATTATTAATAATTTTATTATTACTCTTACTATTATTAAATGATTTATTATTGTTATATTAAAAACTATTTATTTTTATCAAATTTAACTTATTATTATTATTATTATTATTATTATTATTATTATTATTATTATTATTATTATTATTATTATTATTACGTATTACAATTCATTTACATTACAAATAATTCATATTACAATTACAATTCATTTGATTAATTACTATTTATTTACATTAAAATTCATTTAGATTACATTAAAATTTCTTTGACATATTACAATTCTTTCAAAAATATTATGTTAACCAAATGTTCATCAATTGCTATGTATTTTTCAGATTCTTTTCAACGTTTTGGTTTGGTCTTTGTATTAACACTTTGTTATTGAATCATTTCATTTGTATTAGTCGTAAATAAGGGTGTGAGAAACATCTTGAAAATCTTTGAACAAGTTGTTCCATAAAAGAAAAACCAAGATTATGCAGTCGTGCCTATTGTGTTGACATAAATAATGTATGAAAACGTTATTTATATTTTTCGATATCTCTATATTTTGACGATCACAAAATGTAAACTCATCAAACGTAAGATTACTACGTAAACAAGTATTAAGCTAGTTTATATCATTATATCCAACTTAATCACTTAAGGTATGGATAAACAAGTGCTTAATACATCTCATGATCAAAGGGGTATTTAATAAATTAATACAAAGTTTATTTAATTATATAAATATATTATATATTTTTGAAAAACACTTTTGGTAATAAAGAAAAATGTTTTAATCATACTAAATATATGATTTCAAATTTTTAACCAAAATCAGTTAGTTTTTCACCAAATAAACTTTCCCCACTAAAAGACAAGTTTTCTGGCCGTTACAGCTGGGCGATCCCCTTAATTATAAGGGGCGGTCCCCTTAAAATTAAGGGGACCGGCCATGATTTAAGGGGACCGGCCAGGCTCCTGTGTCAGAAACTGTCAGAATTTTTCTCCTATAAATACCACCTTAATTATGGAATTTTTCCCTACCTTTTGCACGAAATTTTCAGATCTCAAACTCTCTAAACACCTCCCAAAACCCTTTGATCATTAGAATACTAATCCTTGTTTCAAGTGAGTCAATCCCTTCTCATCCATCCTCATCCAAAGTGCAAAAGAAGAACACTCCTTCTACAACTAAGTTCAAGAAGTATTGAAGAGTAGTTGTGTATAGTGTATATATTATTTGTGAAGTTGTGTTGTGCTTGTAATTAGTAGTTTAGAATAATTAGAAGTTGTGTAGGTAGAAGAAGTTGTTTAGTAGTGAAGTAGTGTAGTTGTGAAGAAGATAGGTGTGAAGTAGATTGATGTAAAGAAGATAGGTGTGAAGAAGAAAGGTGTGAAGAAGATAGGTGTGAAGTAGATTGGTGTGAAGAAGTTGTGTAGAAGTTGTGAGCAAGTTGTGACGTAGTTGTGGTGTGTAACTTGGTGTGTAAGGTTTTCTCCGCCATAAGGGAGTTTGTTGACATAGTGAAGAAAACTCTCGAGTAGGTGACTCGGGGAGTGGAGTAGCAACAAGGAAGGTGACCTTGTAGCCGAACCACTATAAATCCTTGTGTTGTGGTTTGATCTCTCCAACTCTTTTCATTACTTACTTATTTACCTATACTATATTAGCTTAGTTAGTTAGTTACTATATAATTGTTCATATAGTGCAAGTATTGAGATCACATAAACTAGAATCGAAGTTTTTAAAACAAACTTGTTTTTATAAATTTTAAAAGGACGTAAAACTATTCAAGCCCCCTTCTAGTTTTCCACAATTTGTATCAGGAGCCACGTCTTGCAAGATCTTTAAAATATATTGTATTTTAAAACTTGTAACGATCTATGGAATCTGAAAAATATTTAGAAGGGCAATCTATGCAAAGACCACCACTATTTGAAAGTGATGGATTTTTATATTGGAAAAATCGATTCGAAACTTATATGAAATCAAAAGATCTAGATCTTTGGCATGTTATTACCAATGGTGATTTTTTACCTATTCAAAATAACCCCGAAACAAAGAAAGATGAAATCGTACCTTTTGAAAAACAAAATGATGATTTAAAAAGAAAACTTGCTAAAAATAATGAAGCAAAAATGGTTATTTATAATGCGTTACCACGTAAAGAGTACGAAAGGATCTTTATGTGTGAAACCGCAAAAGAAATTTGGAACTCTTTATTAATAACTCACCAAGGTAATAATCAAGTCAAAGATAATAAAATAGATCTACTTGTTCAACAATATGAGCAATTCACGATTCCGGAAGAGGAATCAATTGATAATGCTTTCGCTAGATTTAACACTATCATCACAAGTTTAAAAGCACTTGATGAGAATTTTTCTAGTAAGAATTTTGTTAGGAAGTTTCTTAGGGCTCTTCACCCAAAATGGCGAGCTAAAGTGACGGCTATTGAAGAATCAAAGAATTTGTCAACGCTACAACTTGATGAATTAATTGGAAATCTGAAAGTCTACGAAGCAATTATAAAGAAGGACTCCGAAGTGGTTAAAGGAAAACGAGAGCAAAGCAAGTCAATCGCCTTGAAAGCTAGAAAGGAATCCAACAACGAAGATAGCTCATCTTCCGAAAGCGATGACAAAGAATATGCCATGGCCGTAAGAGATTTCAAGAAATTCTTTAAAAGGCGAGGAAGATTCGTTAGACAACCACACGATGAAAGGAGAGCACCTCAAAAGAATAATGATGACAAGTATAGCAAGAATGAGAGAAAGTGTTTCAAGTATGGTGATCCGAATCACCTCATTGGAAAATGTCCAATGATGACAAGAGATCAAAATCAAAGAGCATTTGTTGGAGGAGCCTGGAGTGATAGCGATGAAGATGAGAAAGAAATAACAAAGGAAGAAAAGTGTCTCATGGCAAAGACATCAAGTGAGGTACGTTCCGAAACCGAATACTTTAGTGACAAAAATTTATCATTAGATGAAAAAGATTTAGATAGTAAATACAATAGATTATGCAAACTAGGACAACAAGTAATGGCTAAAAACAAATCACTAAAATACATAAACAACCAATTAGAAAATGAAGTACTAGAACTAAAAATTAAAATACATCAACTTGAAAAAGGTAAATAAATTTTTGAAGAATGTAAATCATGTCAAGAGCTTAAAAGTGAAAACAACAAACTTAGGGAAGAAATTTGTAAACTTGACAAATTTGAAAATAATAGTAACTCACTTAGTAAAATTATAAGTATTCAAAGAGTATCCAGATATAAAACCGGTTTAGGATTTAACTCAACCGAAGCTTCCACAAGTGAAAATAAAAATGTTAAATTTGAAAGAGAACTCAAGGAACTAAAACCTCCAAAATCTAATCCTAAGTATATACTCATAAATGATAAGAAAATAGCTCTTGCTAGTGATGAAGAAATAAAACCGTTTTATAAACCATCTTTAAAAATCGAGGTAGGATCGTCTAAACCTAAAACAAGATCTAAAACTCCACCATCTAGGAAACCAAATAATTCTTACCCTAGACCTAAAACACCTCAACCAAGAGCAAACCAAAATAGACGAAACTTTAACAATAATCAACAAATGTGGAACTTCAATCCGTGGGGAATGTTTCCACCATATATGCACCCAAGTCAAATACAAAACATGTTCGGATCAAATAACTTTGGTCAAATGAGACAATGGGGACCAATGTAGAAAATTCGCCATTCAAACATGGAAATTTTTGTTGTCACCTACTATTCGGACTATTTCTTGAAGACTTTGAAGATAAACGCATTGAAGACGAAAGGTACACATTTCCTTTTATTTCCTTGTCAAGAAATGCATGCTTAGTTTAGTATCTAGTTTTTATGTGATTTTGTTTGGCTCATTGCTTCCTCTAGATTATATATATATATATATATATATATATATATATATATATATATATATATATATATATATATATATATATATATATATATATATATATATATATATATATATATATATATATATATGTATACTTATCTAATTATATTATATCTAAATATATATACATATATATACTTAGCTATATCTAGGATCTTATAACCTAGAAAATTCATTTGTTGATTTTCTAGAACTAGAAATTGTTCGTTTACGAACCTTTTTTTTCCCCAATTTGCCTTATTGAACTTTAATGTTCAACAACACTCATGCTGACGTAGAGAGATGAGTCGAAAAATCTATGGATGAAACAAACTCCCGTCTTCCATTGCATACGTCTCCCTCCTATATTCTCGTCTTAAAAGCCCATACTATATATATATATATATATATATATATATATATATATATATATACTTACAAACCTTACACAACTCTCTCGTCCACTTGACAACTTGATAAATTTCATCCGAAATGATCAAGAAATTTTAATTGACGAAATGTCAAGTAAAAATGTCAAGCAATCCCTTTCATGCGAATACTCTTCAACGTATTTTTGATTAAATATAAATCTAATATATATATAAATATTTTCTTGTTCTTTCAAGAAACCAAAACACGAAAAATAAAAATTTTGAAGGGCGGCCCCCTTAATGTTTAAGGGGACCGGCAGCCAAATGAAGGGCGGCCCCCTTAATGTTTAAGAGGGCCTGCCATCTGATTGCTCCAACCCGTTTTTCCTCTTGTTCCTTTTGCCAAACACTCCACTTTTTCAAACATCCCTTCATCTGCTATTGCTCTGACGAAAAACCAAACCCCAAAAACACATAAAACCACTTCCAAATCACACAATTCGGGTTAATTCACAAAGGGCAAATTCATCTAACACAATCACCATTACATATTGTAAGTTTTTCATAACACATTTCATCTAATTCCATCTAATTTGGTCAAACTCAAGATTATGCATGTTTTAATAATTTTTTCAAATTCATAATTTCTTTCGAATTGAGTCTAAAATTTCCATAACTAAATGCTTCCCTTAGGATTAGGATGCTTAATTAACATTAGAAACTAGTAATTATAAATCCTCTTGTCGAAAATTTTTGAAAAATTCCATACACTCCTTTTCAAAATTTTTAGTAAACACATTGTTGTATAATGCTTTGAAAACTTGTTAAAACTAATTACATTATATTTTTATAACTTGTAAAATATGAAACTATATTTTTCGACCAAGTAAAAATATTTTTGTACACGATAAGAGGGTGTTTGGATTATGTCCAAATAATGTCGAAACTAAGTCATTATAATTTTTATAAAACGTTGTTATGATTATAAACCTAAAATTTGCAAATCGGACTTGTCAAGATATATAATTCATATATATATTGACATACTAGTAGTGTAAGTGGCTAATTAAGGAAGCATTTGGTTTAGTACTAAATATGACATTTTTAAGTCAAAACATAAAATATCCTTTTCGAAAACAAATCACATGCATAAGAAACTCGTAAGAAATGACTAGTTATACAACCTAAAGTTAATCTAGCATATTTCATGATATATTTAGATGTTTAAAAGGGCATTTGGATTTGTCCATAACTACTTACTAAGCATCGTAAAATATATCTAGAACGAGTTAAAATTAAAAATAAGGAACATGGCAAACTACTTCTTAGGATTATCGTCTTAGAGTCGAAGTAAGTTTACGTTCCAAAATAAGTCTTAACAATATATACACTTTTATTTTTCTTTATATTTTTTTTTGTATTGTTGTTGTGTTTAGGTGAAAATGCCAAAAGTGACTACCGAAGATCTTTCCCACACTAAAAACTACATTCCCAAAGTTTCCCAACTCCCTACTACATCTCCTTCCATTGGACGTATATATCGTGAAATTGAAGATAGAAACGTTCATGAGGGACGTGTAGTAGATCTAGCTTTTGCTCAATCCGACTACATTAATCGCTTGTTTTCAAGCATCAACCTCAATTGCCTTTATGAAATTAATGAACCAATCGTTCCTCGTTTCATAGTTGATTTCTATAGCCAAGTCACCGTTCAAACCAATGATCTTGGTGCCATCACCATCTCCTTCATGATTCAAAATGAATTTATCACCTTAACTCTCGAACAATTTGGTCAAATCCTCCAAATTCCTTTTAGAGGTCAAGCCGTTTTCACAAACGAGTGGGACCTCGAATCTCTAAAACGTTGTCGACCAACCTTTGGTCCTTATCTCACTTACATCCCTCATCCTGACGAAATTCGTCAAATCCTTGGTGTGGAGCTTGCCACTACAACTCGAAAAATAAAATCCAAAAACGTCCAAATCTCTTCATACCAACTTCTCCTCAAGGAATTAGGCCCCCACATGAAGCGTTGGGAAGAACTCATTCGTGAGAATGCGTTCGGTACTGGAGGTCACCGGGACCATCTCCCGCGTGCCTTGCTCACATGTTGTTTTGTATCGCTGTCAAAAAGCCGTACAATTTGGCCTACTTCTTTATCAAAAGGATTGAGTGTGCTAGAAAAACTCCTAAAGCCAATCTTCCATATGGAATGTTTCTTACTCGTCTCTATCGTCATGTTATCGAGTACTACCCCGATCTTGACAATAGCATCTATGAGTCCATCTATCCCACCTTACGTCCTCTCGCTCTAGAACAAGCTCGACGAACTCGAAGTAACAAGGGAAAATCTCGTCATCATAGCTTTCACGGATCATCTTCTAGACAAGACGATGACGATGAGGAGGAAAACATCCATGATGCTAGTACCCCTTCGTTTTCTGAGTTCGTTGATAATTTAGAGGATCTTGACTATCCCGAGTATACAACCCCATCTCCTAGCGATCAAACTGAAGAAGTACTTCATGAACGAACAACCGAGATGCTTAGACGACAAAAGAGATTGCATGAAGAAGTTAGAGGTGGCTTCAAATCTATCGGGAAGACTTTGAAGGGTACCTTCGGGAAGAAAAGAAGATGATGTGTTTAGCTTATGTTTGTCGAACAATATTTATTTTTATGTCTCTTGATCGTGATTTTTTTTTGTGCTATTTGTCCGAAGTATATTCGGAAGTACTTGTTATTTTCTTGGATAATTGTTTGGATATTTGATTAGGATGTTAACTTGCTTATTTATGTTTAATATATGCTTATGAATGCATGCTTTATTACTTAATATATATATATATATATATATATATATATATATATATGCTTGCATGATTAGTTTATGTATATATATATGACATGTATGCTTCCTAATAAACCAAAACAAATGTGAAATGTCCAAATAGAGCTTGCTGCAAAAACAAAACAGAATATAACATTTTTCCAGAAAATTTTTGAAATTTTTTGATTTCTGGGTCGTCAGATGTGCGGCCCCCTTAATTCATAAGGGGCGGCCCCCTTAAATTTAAGGGGACTGGCCTCCATTTAAGGGGATTGGCCATCTGGAACAGTTTTTACACTGTTTTCTTTTGCACCTTGTGATCTCTTTTGCTAGTCCCAACTACCATTTTCCTTAAAAACTAAACTGATTTTGGAATCTAACAATACAATTTCAAATTAATTCTACTTCTAAACATGTTTTCATACTATATAATCCCCATGCATGTTTAATTCACATTCCATCATCCTAAACCTTCATCAAACCTCATCTTTTTATCATGTCATCACCAAGAACCACCTATTCAAACAATGCCAAGAAACAAAAACTTGTCATTATTCCACTAAAACAACTATTCATTGATCTCACAAATGAAGACAACACCACCCCATCACCACCACCTCAATGCTCATCTCCTAGTGCACCAAATGCACCCTCCAAAACACCATCAACAAATGGAGCCTCTACTTCCTCCATACCATCCACTTCATCCATAAATGACTATATAAACACCCACTTATCTCCTCCAAAAATAGATCAACCATCACAACCTACCAATGAAAACATAACTCTTGCACTAACCATCTCATTATCACCATTAACACCTCTTGATGCACACTTCTCATCATCCCCTATCAATCCACCAACCTATAACCCCGTCCCATGGAGCTTACTTGAAGCTCATGGAGACACTTGCCTTTGTTGCATCCACAACCGAACAATTGTGTTTGGACTAAGAGATGAGATACAATACATGTTTTCACACATCGAAAACTTGTTGCATCAACCACCAACAACAAACACAACTCCTCCACCATCACCATCTCCATGTTCATCATCCATTCCTCCCAATTAAATATGATTGGTGTTTTGCAAATAAAATTGTCTTAAACCATTTTGGATGGCAAGCTCTAGAGAGGACTTTCATGTTAGAGCTTTGGTTTATTTTAGTTATGATTGTAAGCCTTCAAGGCTTTTCTTATTTGCATTACTTATTGATGTAATGATTGTTGTAACTCTTTTTATTTGATCAATGATTATGGTTATGTTTAGTTTCTACTCTTGCATGCTATATACATATATATGTTGCTTGTCCACTAAATATTTTTTTGCAAGAATTCCATATCTCGATTTCTTTTTTACCTTAAAACGAGGGGGAGTATACATCATGGGGGAGCTACATTAAATTCGGGATAACCTTTTTGATGCTAACAAAAAGGGGGAGAATTGCTATAAACTCACAATAATACTTGTATATAAACTAATTTTTCGCTTAATGAGTTTAGATTTTGTAATCATCAAAAAGGGGGAGATTGTTGACATAAATAATGTATGAAAACATTATTTATATTTTTCGATATCTCTATATTTTGACGATCACAAAATGTAAACTCATCAAACGTAAGATTGATACGTAAACAAGCATTAAGCTAGTTTATATCATTATATCCAACTTAATCACTTAAGGTATGGATAAACAAGTGCTTAATACATCTCATGATCAAAGGGGTATTTAATAAATTAATACAAAGTTTATTTAATTATATAAACATATTATATATTTTTGAAAAACACTTTTGGTAATAAAGAAAAATGTTTTAATCATACTAAATATATGATTTCAAATTTTTAACCAAAATCAGTTAGTTTTTCACCAAATAAACTTTCCCCACTAAAAGACAAGTTTTCTGGCCGTTACAGCTGGGCGGCCCCCTTAATTATAAGGGGCGGTCCCCTTAAAATTAAGGGGACCGGCCATGATTTAAGGGGACCAGCCAGGCTCCTGTGTCAGAAACTGTCAGAATTTTTCTCCTATAAATACCACCTTAATTATGGAATTTTGCCCTACCTTTTGCACGAAATTTTCAGATCTCAAACTCTTTAAACACCTTCCAAAACCCTTTGATCATTAGAATACTAATCCTTGTTTCAAGTGATTCAATCCCTTCTCATCCATCCTCATCCAAAGAGCAAAAGAAGAACACTCCTTCTACAACTAAGTTCAAGAAGTATTGAAAAGTAGTTGTGCATAGTGTATATATTATTTGTGAAGTTGTGTTGTGCTTGTAATTAGTAGTTTAGAAGAATTAGAAGTTGTGTAGGTAGAAGAAGTTGTTTAGTAGTGAAGTAGTGTAGTTGTGAAGAAGATAGGTGTGAAGTAGATTGATGTGAAGAAGATAGGTGTGAAGAAGAAAGGTGTGAAGAAGATAGGTGTGAAGTAGATTGGTGTGAAGAAGTTGTGACATAGTTGTGGTGTGAAAATTGGTGTGTAAGGTTTTCTCCGCCATAAGGGAGTTTGTTGACATAGTGAAGAAAACTCTCGAGTAGGTGACTCGGGGAGTGGAGTAGGAACAAGGAAGGTGACCTTGTAGCCGAACCACTATAAATCCTTGTGTTATGGTTTGATCTCTCCAACTCTTTTCATTACTTACTTATTTACCTATACTATATTAGCTTAGTTAGTTAGTTACTATATAATTGTTCATATAGTGCAAGTATTGAGATCACATAAACTAGAATCGAAGTTTTTAAAACAAACTTGTTTTTATAAATTTTAAAAGGACGTAAAACTATTCAACCCCCTTCTAGTTTTCCACATATTGGATAAATGTAGCTGATAGAGAAAGAGTGTGAAATAATTAATTGGAAGCAAACTCTAATTTGATGAGAGGAAACTACTACAAGCTTTTAATAAATCATATATAAGTGATTTAGCTAATTGCTGGACTTTTCAATTTTTTTCAACCTGAAAATAAGGGTAAGAAGGTGATAAAATTGTGTTTTTGGATATATATATGTGCATTATAAAGTTTTAGAAAGATATTGAATTAATTGCAGAATTCGTAAGGATATTGATGTAATTTCCAATTTTTACAAGGATATATATGTAAATGCCCTTATAAAAAATGGAAAAATTATTATATGTGTAACTAATGCAATTTTTGGTTTAAAAAAAATGGAAGAATTATTATATATGTGCATTATAAAAAATAAAAATGAACAACTAAGACATGCTTTATTTACAAGGGCATAATAAAGAATTTAATTATAATTACTATCAATTTATAAAACCTGAACATTTTTTTAGACAAACAAATAAGTAAATTTTTTCGAGACGGATAAAGTATGATCAACAAACCCTATTATATGATCTTATTAACCCACATAATCTTAATCAATTTCACATCTTTCTAAATGTGCTCAGGAACCATTTAAAGCAATATCTGAGAAATACCGTATAAAAACTTAGCAAAACATATTATGGAGCATTTGCTTCTTTGCCAAGCATTTGTTTAGAGATTTCCAATTTTCCATATAGAAATATAAAAAGGCAAGTCATTACATAGTTTTTATTATTTTTTTATATTTTTTTAGTTTTATAGCCCTCTTACTCTTACCAGTAAGAGGCAGTCAGACGTTTTTGTTGTTTATTTTTTCATCATCAGTCAAACGCGGTCAGACCTTAAGTCTGAATCAGCAAGAAGCGGTGAACAAGTCTGACTATCTTAACCCTATTAACACCTTTCATCAAAACCCTTCAACCCATTCATCTTCTGCACCTTCACGCCACCACCGGCCACCTCCAGCCTCGGCCGACCTCCTCTCACCGCCGCCTTCTTCTCCACCTCTACGCTACCTTCTTCTCCACCTCTACGCTGCCGTCATCTCCACTATAGCCGCCATCTTCACCACTTCTAAGGTATGCTCTTTTTAATTTTTTCTCTTTACCTGCTTTACTTGTTATTTTTTTGTTGATTTTAAGTGATTTTATTGTTGGGTTGGTTATAAAGTGATATAGGTTTTGTTTTAAGTGATTTTATTGTTATTTTTTTGTTAGTTTTATGTCACGAATTGCTTAAAAGAAAGGTTGGGTTTTGATAATCTGATATGGGTTCCTTTGTTTATGATATGTGGTTGTGTTTTGTTTACATTTATGTATGGATAATGAGCATGTTGTGTTTTCGTGTGTTTGGATATTCTTGTTACTATGAAACTTGAAAGTAAATACATTTATGGTGGATTTGTGGTCGAAACGAATAGTTTGAGACATGCTACGAGAAGAACTTGACTTGGTTTATTGGGGGTTGAATTTGACTTATAGTATTTGTCCAATACCATGGTATAATGACACTGCTTATAACATATACTAATGCTAAATTCAAGATTAGGACCTTGTAATTTATCTTCGTGCAGTCATACCGGTCAAGGGAGTCGGTTTGAGTATGTGTGGAGAGTGATTTTAGTCGGTCAAAGATCAAAAATCACGGTTGCTCAACAAGAAAATTGTACATTAAAACATTACTATTAGTTCTTGGTATTTTAATATAGAACTTGAAAAAGAAAACTAAAATAGCAACATTTTTTTCACTGGTCATGTCTAAATGCATAATACACTAAGTAACATGCTACTATCAAATGTTTTCATTGTCGGACAATGGGCATAGGGCTACCAGCTACCCATCTTGCAAAGCTTTGGTTGAAATAAACAACAATCGTGTATTGTCCCCGTATATGCATATGTACTCTGGGTGCATGTTTTTATTTGGATCTAGACCATATCTATGAACATAGAATGACTATACCTGACTTTTCGCTTAAACAACTGATATACTAGTATATACAAAGAATGAACATTGTATTTTAGAGAAAATAAGGAAGACATAAACACTCCAAATGAAATATATAACATAAGACCATATGGTTCATCCATTCTACATACTACAATTTGAAATACTTACAACCCCGTGAGTTGTTCTTAATACAAACAACTTTGTTCACTTTAGGTGTTTCTGTTGGTTAAGCATTCTATATAACTGAATTACTATTTGGTTAAAAGTGCTTAATATATCATGGTTCACTTGAAATTTGTACCATTAATATATATATATATATATATATATATATATATATATATATACACATACATACATACATACATACATACATACATACATACATATATATATATATATATATATATATATATATATATATATATATATATATATATATATATATATATATATATATATATATATATATATATATATATTGGTCGCATTCGTGTTATAGCAAGTGCATAAAGGTCTTGAACAGGACCTGCTCTATTGTTTAAAATCAGTTGGTGTTATTAAACTTTTTTAAAAAAACATTTAACTTCATACTTTTACAAATCCTTGAATGGCTTTGTTCTTCACACTCTTATCTCATCTGGGTCATTTTTAAATTTCGAGAAAGATGATCACTGGTTCTGATCTTACCATGTTTTCACAGCTGTTGTTCCACTCTATGTAGCCATGATCTTAGCTTATGGTTCAGTCAAATGGTGGAAAATTTTCACACCAGATCAATGTTCCAGTATCAATAGATTTGTAGCTCTTTTTGCTGTTCCATTATTATCTTTCCACCTCATATCAACCAACAATCCTTACACTATGAACACAAAATTCATAGGTGGATATTTTCACCTAATGAGTAGTATAGAAATGCTAGTTGGATCTTTGTTTTTTTTATTTTTATTTTTTTATTTTTTATTTTTTTTAACATGTGAAGTCATTGATAGACACTACAGGAACATATTCTCTAGGTTTTGAATTATACACTTAGTTTTTTACCCCTTGTTGGGTCCTCACAAAGGTGAGAGATGTTGGTTTACTTGTTTTTTAACACTCGCCACCACTTTTTAAGGTTTAGTATATGTTTCACTTGATTACTTTTCTATTTTCTTTACTGTAATATATGAACACGTTGTTAATTTGATACAATTTTCTCCTGTAATATGATGAAAAGGTTGCTCATTTGATATTTTTACAGCACCCTTTTGAACAAGTGAACGACCAACATTCAGCGCCCTTTTGAACCCATCTGCTGTAAGGTCAGTATTCTCAGATTTTAACTATTTTATCAAATGTTGCTGATGTTTTGTATGCAAATGTGTTGTATTCCTAAGAAGCCACAACATGCCTATATGTTCTTTATACATGGGGTTTTTAACAGTGTGTTTAGTGTGCGATGTATATTGCAACCTCAATTAGTTTTCTGTGCTTGGTATTATGTGATAATTATCTTGATTTGTTGTACTTTTTACATGTGATAATTATCATCTGCAGCAACAGTTGTTTGGTTTGATGGTTATAATAAGTTATATTGTAAAGATATGCTCCAAAGGAAATAATTTTTGCCATGAGCATGCCACCTAATATCTAGGTGTAGTTGATTGTGGTCCAATGTTATTTTTGGTCTGACTGGTATGATGAAAGATAGAGTGTGTCCATATTGGCCAGTTTTCGTGACAGCTAGTTAGTAATCACATATCCGAAACTCAGACTTGTGAAAATGAAACTGAATTTTTGACATTTCCTTCAGGAAGTTATAGATATTCTGTAGTTAATTATAGGAATAAAAGTAGTTTGGAGTCCAAGTCAGTTATATTTTAACAACCTAAAAGTGATGCAAATTTCTTAGTGTGTCAAGTTTTTATACTCTAGATCTGTGGTGTGAGTGAGGCTACAGTTAGGGCTTAAGTTGTCTTGTAATGAGCTAACCTTGATCATGTTTTGTTATCTAAATCTATGTGAGAATTTAACATAGAATTGCACTTATTTTTTCACTTTCCCTGAAAATCAACAATTGCTCCTATTAGTTGCAACTTTGTGCTAACTTTGATTTCTTTTTAAGTGAAAAACATACGTTATTTATATGTTTGCATTGTTTTTTTTAGGAATGGTGACACGATTACACTAAAATTTACTCCCGAACAATACAAGTTTTTTTTGGACTCATGTATCGAGGAAGTGAATAGGTTAGATGATAAGGGTAATAGCCTACATATTGAGTCGTAGGCGATAGTCGGGAAAAAAAATGAAGGAAACATTCGGCCTAACGACCACCTAAAAAAAATTAAAAAATAAGTTTGATTACTACAAAGCAAAACATTAGGTTCATGCTTATTTAAGAGGAAAAACGGGAAATATTTTCAATGCAGATAAAAATACATTTAACCTAACAGATGAAGAGTGGAAAACTTTAAACAAGGTAGGTTCATGAATACTTTGAACGTAATCTTTACATACATATAATATGGTAATGACAACGTGTAACAACCGTGGTTTTAGCAGGTTAGTCAAACCGATAGTGTTGACCCGATTAATTTTTGTTTGGTGGCCTAGGTGCTTTTTATGTGTTTTATGTTTGGGTTTGGTATTCAATCGTTTGTAAGTGAGCATCATTATGTGTTTATTGTGGTGTTAGATTTGGTGAAGTTCATTTCGTTTACTTTTTGTGTCGTGGGAATGACTTTCGAGGTTTCTAGCGTTTTCGTGTTAATCGCGTAATTTTGGTTCGGTCAAGTGAAGGAGCGTTAATGAGTTACGTGGTGTTCGGTTTTATGGGTTATAATAATAATAAGTGTGAAATTCTATTTTTGGAAACTTTGTTTTGAAAATGATGATTATTCGAGTTGTCGTAAAATAAAAGATTATCGCGTAAGATGTTAGGTTTCGGTATAGGCTTTTATAACATAAAAAAATACAAGGTTTTAAGTGTAATACTTAGTATTAATATATATATATATATATATATATATATATATATATATATATATATATATATATATATATATATATATATATATATATATATATATATATATATATATATATATATATATATATATATATATATCGATCCATATGGAGTTTTAGGGGGAAAAGGAAACAAATTTTAGTCCAATTATAATTTCTAATTAAAAGGGTTATCTAGAATAATCTTAGGGTAGAATAAATACAAAACCAAAACACCCTCACCCCTTCTTTTTGGATGTACGGTCGACCCAAGGGAGAAAGAAAAAAAGAAAAAGTTAGGGTTTCATTATTTTGAAGAAAACAAGCTCAAGGTATGCCTAGTGATCCCTAAATCGTTTAATTAATGTATTGATTCATTTAACAAAGATATGGTGATTAGGATTTACTCTATAATCTGTAATTTAATGATGTAAAACATGTTGGATCATTAATTAGTAATGTTATTGTTGGGAATCATACTAACAGTTACCACTGTTAAGCTTGGAAGAAAGACACTGTTGCAGAATGCACTAGCAGTGGAAACTCATTACCACTGCTAGTACATATTATTACCACTGCTTACAGGATAATTGTTAGGAAACCGTGTATTAGATAAGTATATAAAATATCTTGTGTATATTCTATTTTGTTAGTCTTATACTTATCTTGTAAAGGACTCCTTGTGTCCTACAAAAGGAGGTCCTAGGGTTAGGTTGATACACGTATCAATAGCAAGAGCTTCAAGGTGTAACCCTAGTGATAACTAAGATCACTCATATTATTATCAATAATATTGAAGCTTAAAGTTTGGTTAATCCCTGTGTTCATATTGTTTCATTCATATACAACTCATACACATCACTTATATATATCTTCTAAATACTTTGTGGTAAATTCCGCGTGCTACAAAGTAAACACTCAAAGTATCTATCTAACACAAGGCGTGTGTTTAGATCCTCATCAAGTGGTATTAGAGCTAGGTTCTGATACTTTGAATTAGAAGATCCGAAGATAACTCACTTTTGCAAGTCCAATGGAGATGGAGAACAATCAGTCGAACATTGCAACAAGGCTTCCTAAGCTCAAACTCAATGAGTATGAGATGTGGAGGATTATGATAGAGCAGTTCTTTCTAGTACAAGATTATACTCTATGGGAAATCATCAAGTATGGTGATTCATTCAAACCTTGTACTTATACAGAAACAATTGATGGCAAGACTGTTCAGACCCTTAATACTGGACCAGTCACTAATGAAGAGAGGCTTCAAAAGAAGAATGACTTGAAGGCAAGAAGTTTACTGCTAATGACCCTTCCTAAGGATCAAATCATAGCCTTCAGCAAATACAAAACTGCTAAGACCTTGTTTGAAGAGATTTGCCCAGTTTTTGGTGGCAATGACGCTACCAAAAAGACTCAGAAAACTTTGTTGAAACGAAATTATGAAAACTTCTCTTCAACAAATAATGAGTCAATTGACAACATCTTCACTAGACTACAGAAGATTGTAACACAACTTACTGTGTTTGGCATTGAGGTAGAAAGGGAAGACCTCAACTTGAAGGTTCTAAAGAGTTTACCTTTTGAGTTTCAAACTAATGTTATTGTCTGGGAAGACAAACCTGAACTGGAAACAATGATACTCAATGATCTTTACAATAACTTTAAAGTTATTGAACAAAGGTTGAAGAAGGCAGGGAAGCTAAGTACAAGTTCTGGGAACTTAGCTCTTATATCATCATCTGTAGATGACAGTTCTGATGAAGAAAGTGATGAAGATGAAGATGCTGCTCATATTGTTGTTTCCACTGGCAGTGCAAGTGTTACCACTGCTAGCTCCAAAAAGAAGATTGTTGGACTTGGAGACCCTACCTTCTATGCTTATCTATCAAGCCAAGTCAGTGGTTCACTTCTAACACATGAAGATCTGGAGCAAGTGGATGATGATGATCTGGAAGAGATGGATATCAAGTGGTATATTACTCTACTGAGTATGAAGGCAAAGAAATTCTGGAAAAGGACAGGAAGGAAGATTATCATTAATGGTAATGAGACTGCAGGATTTGACAAGAAAAATGTGGAGTGTTTCAACTGTCACAAGATGGGACACTTTGCTAGAGAGTGCAGAAAGCCAGACAACAGATCTACTTGGTACAAGCAAGAGACGAAGAAGGAGCCTACCGTGGAAGAACCAAAGGTAATGTTAGCCATTGATGGTGTCAGCTATTACTGGAGTTACATGGTTGATGAGGACGAAGCACCTACAGAATCTGCAATGGTGGCAGCTGAACTAGCTCTCCTGGCTTTCTCTGATTCTGAGGTACACTCTAATGATAGTTGCTCTAAATCATGCAAAGCTTTAAGAGAGTGTGATAGACTTAGGGAACTTTTGGAAAAACAAACCACTGAATTAAAGGACTCTAATAATACTTTGTCAAATTATAAAAGAGGTTTGTCAGTCTTAGAAACACAAATAGAGCACTATAGAGCAAATGAGTCTAAGTTCAATGATGACATTGTTGTATTAAAAAGGGACTTAGACTATAAGATTGCAGTTAATGAGGCACTTAGAGAAGAATTAGAAAAGCTTAAAAAGGCTAATGAAAAATGTTAAGATAACTTGTGATACATTAGCTCATCAGTCTAAGTGTATAGATAAAATTTGGGAAGCTCAGGTGGTAAATAAGGCTAAATCAGGTGTAGGTTACAAGTCTGTCCCTCCACCATTAAGAGGTGTTCCATCACCTCTAGGTATAGATTTAGCACATACAGGAATAGTGTAACAATTCGCAATTTCAGGTTAACTTTTATTCCCAAAAATTTCACTATTCACTTTTTACTATTCACTTTTACTATTCATCTCAGAAATTTTTATTTCATATTCTCGTAAGTTAAACTATTTTAACGATAATCCGAGAGTTTGGCGCTCGTCGGATCATTTCTGCAAAAATCACAAAGCCGTGTCCGAGATTTACTTTTAGGTTTAAACGTCATTCCAGCATCCCGATATGTCCATAAAACATTATAAACAATAGAAATATGATTTTCTCTCATTTTAGGACAATTCCAAAACTTTTGGAATTTTACGTTTTTCAGTTCAGCGTTTTACGCGAATTGCGCGTTTTAGACCCGTGTTTCCAGTTTTTAGCAGGGTTTTAGCACCTGATAGATCCTACCACTCATTTTATATTTTATTATGGAGTATATTGACATGTTTAACCATATTTATAAGTTTCATATTTTTAGGATACCCGGTTTTACGTTTTGAAGCTTAATCATTTACGGTTAGCAATTTACGAGGTCGAAACTAGCTACATACTTAGGATAATATCATCAAAAGTCCACACCTTGTTCTCCAAGTTCATGAACCGCCACTAGGGGGGGGGGGGGGGCATTCACACTTGTGGCATCATCTCATGACTTTAGCCATTAGATCATTTTTAATTACAACTTTGTCTCCAAGTTTAAGCACTTTCCTAGTAAGCTTCCTAACCTCCTCATTCTTGCTATAAATAGCCAACTAGAAACACTTTGATCTTCATCTTTTCATCACCAAAAACGCCACACTCTTTAATCCTAGCACCATGATCCTTTGATCTTCAATATACAAGTTACACTACAAAGTTCAAGGTCTTAGTATTCTCTACCTAGTTCTTAAGTTTGTTTGGTGATTCCATGGTTGAATTAGGAGCTACACAAGGTTACTAGGGCTGAAGTTAAATGGTTTTCACAAGGGTTAGATCAAGGCTAGCAAGGGTTACAAGAGTTATGGTGAAGGGTTTACAAGCTTAGGTTTAGTGTCCTAGTTCTATACTTGACTTCCTTTCTTTAGAAAGCCAAAAGTTGTAAGCAAACCCTTATACACTTTCTTGCTCAATATCATTTTCATGCTTATTATGGTTCTTTCATGCTATATATGTTCTTGTTATTGTGTTCATGATGTTTAAAAATGGATAAAACGAGTACTGATATACATATGTTAACTTATGACAAGTAAACAAGCAAACTAGTGATTTTTATGGAGAACCACGACCAAAATAGTATAACTATGATATTTGACACTTACTTACTGTTATAAAGGATTTCAAAAGGAAAACATAGCAATTTGAATCACCTAAAACGAGTACACGAGTCAAAAGTTATGACCATTTGAAGCTAGCGAAACCAAAACGGCAAAACTGCCTATACATACTGTTTTGCATTCTGTGATTTTGAAAGTCCCACTTCTGATCCGATTCATCAAAAAGTTAAAATACGAAAGTTGTCCGGAACGACGTTTTCGTTCAGGTACAAAGAAGCTCGAGACCTGAAAATGCTTTCTGAGTGATAATTTTCTTCAAATTCTTAACAGCCCATTTTTAGACCAAAGTCACTATATAATAGTTATGTTTTACTAAGACCAAGAGGTCTAATGACCTAAAGCCAAGACTACAACCATGGATAAAGCCAAGGTTGAGTCTCAAGATCATGGTAAAAATGACCAAGGTCACGGCAAAGCCATGGCTAAAGACCATATAACTGTTAAAGATCAAAAAGCTTATATATATATATATATATATGTTATCAAATACTACAATAGTAGGGAGCCTCATGTGAGGAGTTCATTAAGTAAGCCATCGAGTCGAGTTGTGGATTTACGAGTTAAAGTGTCCTGGCTCCTCGAACGTTTACTCCATGACTTCTGAATTATGTCGGCCCGAACGGTAGTAAGAGATATACAACCTATACATGTTTCATAAACCACTTATATTTAAAGACTTACACTATATACTAAAGTACTACATCATGAACATTATGCAAGACATATATGGGCAATTCTTCGTATTCTTAGACGTTACTCCAAACCTAAGTCGCAACATTCTATTATAGGCTGCTCTTAGAGACTTTCACGATTCGACTACCATTTTCATTACTCACTACATAGACTTAAGGTGAGTCATAGCCCCTACTCTTTTCGTACTTGTTTTAACTCTTGGGGGGGGGGATACATGCTCAACTACTTGCTTACTTGTACAAATACTCAAAACATTTATAATTGATTGTTTTATACTTGATTGTCTTATACTTGATGGCATTATACTTGATTTCATACATACATGACTGTCTTTTATCTTTGGGAAGTGGCTCCCAGTAAACTTATATCTTTGGGAAGTGGCTCCCAGTTTTCTTTGGGAAGTGGCTCCCAGTTGTCCTTGGGAATTGGCTCCCAAAGTGAGGTCTACGGAGATGAAGTAGAGACTCACTACTAATTGCTTAATTGTCTTGATGAACTTATACATGTCTTTATTATACTATATGTTAGCAGTGGGTTGTGAACACACAGGTTACAAGTCTCTTATGGCGGGACTTGTAACTGAGTGGATTCTCAATGCCTTTGCTGTGTGATCATTCTTTAAGGCTTTTCAACTGTTTTAAGACAAACTCTATGAACTCACCAACCATTGTGTTGACACTTTAGCATGTTTATCTCAGGTTAGTAAGGCGATAGCTAGTGCGTGGAACTTAGAGTCAAGCTGCATATTCTGAAGACTTACGCTTTTATCATTTATCATTCAAAACATTTTGTATACATTTATGTATCATACTTTGGAATCTCATGTTTGTAACTTTGAATTCATTAATCGAATGGTAACTTTTCAAAACATCTCATTTAGAGTTCGTTTTCTATAACTTGTACTTTGTATTATGAAGTAGCACCCCAGTGACACAGTCTTCCGCTGCGGTATTTTGGGGGTGTTACAAATAGAAGAGTTTCAAGATCCAATTAGGACTTATGGCCCTAAATTTGTGAAAGATGCTATTGATGAAAATGTTAAGGTAGAGACTGATGCCTTTGAGAGTGCCAGTGATTCATCTCTAGTGGATGAAAGTGTTAAGGTTAAGGTTGAAACGAGTGTTCCTGAAGTTGTTAAAGTTGAAAAGGAAGAGCCTAGGAAACAAGCTCATCAAACTAGGCCAACTATTAAATATGCTGAGATGTATAGGAACAAGTCACCAACTCCTAGGGGAAACCAGAGGAACTAGAATAATCTTAAGTCTCAACAATTTGGTAGTGATTTTGTGATGAATAACAAAGCATGTCATATCTATGGTAGTTTTGATCACCTACATGCTAACTGTAACTACCATAAAGGAAGAAGGGAAGTTTTTAGGAACACAAGGGTGAATGAAAACAATTTTCAAAAATATACTCACCCTCATTCACACAGTAATATGATTCCCAAAGCAGTTCAATTAAAATCTGGCATTAAACCTTTAACAACTGCTGGAAAAGTTAACACTGCTTACCCAAAATCACCTGTTAAAAGTGCACAACCTATTAAAACTTTTGTTAAATCTGCACAAACATGTAAAAGGACCTTTTATGAGAAAAAAGTTGTTTACAATCAGAAGTGGGTACCAAAAACTAATATTTCTAATCCAGCAGTTGCCACTGCTAGGCCAAAAGTTACCACTGCTGGTTCTGTAAACAAGAACAGGGTAAATTTGGGAAATGCTGTGAAGGCCTCAGCACGTTGGGAATGGAAACCTAAAGGAATTAACACCTCTAACAATCCCAATGGTGTATCAATGACCTTTGACAGATACAATTATATTGATACACGAGGCATATCTAAGTCAATTGTGGCTTGGGTCTCCAAAAGGAACTAATTCCTTTGTTTTATGTGCAGGAACATCCAAAGATTAAAGAAGATCAAGGCTATTCAGACAGTGGATGTTCAAGGCACATGACTGGCAACACGTCCTATCTCAGAGATTTCAAACCTTATGATGGACAATTTGTCAGCTTTGGAGGTGGAATTGGTGGTAAAGTTTCTGGCAAAGGCACAATTAAAGCCGGAAACTTGGATTTTGAAAATTTGTACTATGTGAAAGAGCTTAAGTATAATCTCTTTAGTGTATCACAGATGTGTGACAAGGAACACAGAGTTCTTTTTACTGATAATGAATGTTTTGTCCTATCTAAGGATTATAAGTTACCTGATAAAAGTGAGTTTTTACTTAAAATTCCTAGAAAAAGGTAATCTATACAATATTGATATGAAGAACATTGTTGCTAAAGATGATGTTACTTGCTTTCTTGCAAAGGCCACATTGGATGAGTCCATGTTGTGGCATAGAAGACTTGGTCATATAAATTTTAAAACCATTAACAAGATTGTGAAAGATGGTTTAGTCAGAGGATTGCCAGAGAAGAGATTTGAGAATGACCAAACCTGTGTTGCTTGTCTTAAAGGAAAGCAACATAGAGCTTCTTGCAAGACCAAGGACTATAACTCTATTTCTCACCCTCTATATATGTTGCATATGGACTTGTTTGGTCCTACATTTGTGAGCAGCATAAATTTGAAGAAATATTGTCTTGTTGTGACTGATGATTTTAACAGGTTTACATGGGTTTTCTTTCTTAGGACCAAGGATGAAACAACTGGCATCCTTAATACCTTTATCACTGAAGTAGAAAACCTAGTTGATAAGAAAATCAAGATTATCAGGTGTGACAATGGGACAGAGTTCAAGAATAGTGTTATGGATGATTGTTGCAGAGAGAAGGGTATTAAAAGAGAATTCAGTGTAGCTAGAACTCCTCAGCAGAATGGAGTGGCTGAAAGTAGAAACATAACACTGATAGAGGCTGCTAGAACCATGTTAGCAGATTCCAAGTTACCAGTTACTTTTTGGGCTAAAGCAGTTAACACTGCTTGCTATGTTCAGAACAGGGTTTTAGTGGTGAAAGCAAAGAATAAGACACCTTATGAGTTATTTAGAGGTAGACCTCCTACCTTGGATTTCATGAGACCATTTGGATGTCATGTCACAATTCTCAATACCATAGATCATCTGGGTAAATTTGATGGAAAATCAGATGAGGGCTTCTTTGTTGGTTACTCTATGGTCAGCAAAGCCTTTAGGGTATATAATCTGAGAACAAAGAAGATTGAAGAGAATCTGTATGTGGAGTTTCTTCAAAATAAACCTAACATTGCAGGTGCAGGTCCAGAATGGCTGTTTGATCTTGAGACTCTAACCAATACTATGCATTATGTACCTATTGTTTCAGGTACAGGGACTAATGATTTTGCAGGTTCAGAAGAGTTTGTTGATGAAGATGAACCTACCAAATATTCTGAAGATGATCAAGATCAAATTGTAATGCCACTTTGGGACTTTGTAGATGATGAACCTGCTTCAAAGATTGGGGATCCACAACCTTCCAAGGATGCTGAAATAGAAGGTGATGCAGATGTTGTGAATCTGGATGCTCAGAACAAAGAAATTCCTGAAAGCAGAGCCAATGTAATTCCCACTGCTATACCAGAAGTATCCACTGCTGAACCAAATGTGGAAAACTCTACTTCTATTACTCAGGAATCACATTCTAATGATGTGGAAATCACAAATATGCCTACTGCATATGATATTCCACATACTCCCAGAGTAACTGATGAGGCGAAAAATGAACCACTTTTAGGGGGTCATTTAAGCCCGGAATTGAATTTATTTGATCAAATATTGCCCTAAATCGTTCCTTTTGTGATTTTAGGTACTTTGGGAGTGAATTCTAGAAAAGGAAGCAATTCGGACGTTTTTGGAGCATAAAAGTGAAGAAAACGGCAAAGACTTAATTTTCCATGCTGAGAATAGTACCTGACGGCGTCAAGAAGAAAATCATGACGGCGTCAAGAGTAAAATCCATGATGACCCAGTGAAAACCTGAAGGCGTCACAACAAGGGCGTCAAGACTATTTTTGGTGATGGCCTGCATAAGGAGTATACATGATGGCGTCAGACCCAGATCTAGGCAGTCCGAGAAACTATTTGGCGGAGAGATGACGGCGTTAGAGCTTTGTTCTTGACGCCGTCACCTATCAGAATCTATATATAGTTTTCTATTTTTCATTCAATAAGAGAGGAACTTGTGTGGAGAAAACTAGGGCCAAACTTTGTAAACCCTAGGTCGTATTTTACAGTATTTTCAAGGGTTTTCACCCCTTGAATCCTTTCATGTTCAATTGAGATAAGTCTTCTTTCAATTCAATTAATATGTCTATGTGTTGTTTGAATATATCTTATGCTTGTCTTGATTTCAACATGCTAGGCTAGATCTATCTTGTGTTTGCTTAGATGTAATGAAACCTAGATGTTAATTATATGTTGATTACTTGTTTATGGTTGTAATGGATGAATGATTTCAATGTTAGGCTTAAGAAAACTGGCAGATCTCCATTGTGTAACATGCTTGAACGTCTTAGGAAACATGAACCGATGTGTACTAGGTTTTATTGGTTGTATTTAATGCATGAGCAAATTCTAATGATCCCATGTTAGGAGCTTCTTAGCCGGCTCGACATAGGAGTGAAGTAGGCGCTTATAGGATTGGGGAAGTAAGTACGCCACCCCATGAATGGTATTAAGGAATACAACCCGTCATCCACGCAACTATAACAAGTAATTAACCTGTAAAAGATATCTAGGGAGTAGTGAAATCTAAGTAAACACAATTCTCCCATATATTGCTCACACCTCTAGTTAAATTAGTTTTATTTTCATTTTAGTATTTTATTTTGATTGCATCTTTAGTATTGGGTTAGTTGACTAGCAACTAATTCTGCCCAACTCCTTCAAACCCGAGATTTTTACTTGCTTTTATAAAAACTAAAAAAAATACAAAAAGAATCACCCCTCATCTCTAGACCTAGTCTTTAGGTTTTCTAATCCTAGCGACACTATTCCTAGCTGAACGATCAATCCCCCGGTACTTGTCATTATACTATACTACATCGATCAGGTACACTGCCTGGTGGGGGTTGTAAGCTTCTCGAAATCCCTCGAGAGGTAAAGCCTGGTGCAATCCCTACGCTACCAAGTTTTTGGCGCCGCAGCCCGGGGAATAGTTATTGTTTAGGTTGGAATTTATTTTGATTAGGTCTACTCATTAGATTCCTTTTTAGTGAGATTTTTAATTTCTTTTTATTAGCTTTCTTGTAGTCTATATTTTTCTTTGTGCCCTTTGTTTGTGAAACCATTTTCATTTGTCTCCATGGCGGATGAAATTCCATTTAGATCATTAACTATAGAGGAACAATTAGTTTACTCGGATCGATTTGCCTCCTGTTGTTCCAATGAATTTTTAAGTGATCTTAGATATATACAAGAGGAGATGGGTGTAAAGTTAGATGGGTTTGATGAATTTTATAAATGTGTGTTTTCTATTAGACGATCATTATCAGGATCAATTCCTTTTAGTGAGACCCTTTGGATGAATTTTGAGAAAAGCTTCCTAACCATAACCCATAAGTTCAACGAATTGGTGGATTCGTATGAGCGAGATGACCTAGTTTCTAAGAACATGAACTTAGAATCAAACCAAGATTATGATATGGTTAGTGTTGAACTACCTAGTTGCATGAGCGGGATAGATTTCACCAAAACATACGACACACATGAGGTTAGAGTTGAGCCACCTAGTTGCATGTCATGGTTAGGCACTACCATAATACAAGATGAACACATAGGTGATATTGATGTGATGGAAGAGATAGTAGAAAACCCAAGCACTAAGTACCCCACAAGTCCTACCATCATTTGAGGCACACACACCGCCCGTGACTTACCCGGAAGAAGTAGAAGAAACTTTAGGAATTCCGATGGAGGTAGAACCCTTGGACCAGGCACCACTATAGGATATAGGTTTGAATACTTGTAGTGATAACCTTACTCCTTGTTCTAGGGAATTTCCCAATGTTGATGAACCGGAACCTCAACCATTACACAACTTTCCATCCTTAGATATACATCTAGGAGACAAAAGAGGAACCGACCCACCCATCAACCAATATTATCCGGGTAGTTTTAGGATGAAGGAAGCCATTCACTCACCCCCTTCACCTCACGTGGCATATTTCCACCCTAAGGGTGTGTATCGCTACTTCCACCCGCACTTAATTCAAAGTGTAGGGAAAACCTCCCCTATTTCCATTAAATAAGGGTAGAGTCAGGCTCGTGACCCGAACAAAAACAAGCGCTTATTGGGAGGCAACCCAAGCTTTATTTATTTGTTTGTTTGTTTGTTTATTTGATTTTATTTGTTTCCGTATGCATGTTTTATTTTTGTTGCTTGTGGCTCATGTTTCAAAGTAAATTGTGAAAATGCTTTATTTTGTTTTTAACTTCGTCTTAATTGCATATAAATTTATTTTGCAAAAAATAAGTGTAAGGGAGATCCAAATTTGTTTATAAGAACGAGATTGAGCATGAACCACAACAATATTAAATGGACATGTGTATTAGTACTTGTTAGAGCCAAATGCTTGTATCGAGTCATAATGATGTTTTGCAGGATTTTCCAGGAAGTAGGACATAAGTTTTTTTTTTAGAAATTTTCCAGAAACTTAATTTAAAGATTTCTGCAGGTCACTTCTGACGGCGTCATGAGTTTACTCTTGACGGCGTCATGTGTAAAATTCTGGAAATTTTGCTAGTTTTGTTTATACCGGAGTCTTGAAGTTTTTGTTAATTATTTAGTTTTATAAACTCCAGGAAATCTGCAAACATTCATTCCACAAGCATTATATCTTTAATTGTTTTGTTTCTATTCCTAAGTCTGGAATTACATCTAGTTGTGAGTTTTCTTTGTTCAGATTGATGCTTTGGGTTTTTGTGTTTGTTTTCTCAGGTTTAACAGGTTATGTTTGACAAGAAGGTGATTTATATTCTGGAAGGGAAGCTTTGATTGTTCATTTTCTTGGAGGAAGATCTAACCTGGCCACCTTATTATCCATACCGAGCGAATCAGGAGAGTATTTGATTTCATTCTTTTTACTTTTTTCACTTTTACATTCTTTACTTGAACATTGGGGACAATGTTCATCCTAAGTGTAAGGGGAGGGTAAAATGATGATACCTTACAGATACACTTTCGCTTGAGTTTGTTTGTTTGATAGTAGATGTGTAATAAAACTATGAGAAATACTTGTTATTGTAATTTTAGCGCCAAATTTAAAATTTTTTACAACATTTAGGAGTGAAACTTTAGCCATAGCAAGCGTCTCATGGATAGGAGATTGTATGACTAGCACAAAACCGTACTATTCAGAAAAATTTTCCACCCAAATTTGTGAGGTTCGCCTTTAGATTTGATAGGAAAAGCATTTACTATTAGTGCTTATGAGTGTACTAGTAGCATTTAGATTTTAGAACTTGCGTTAGTGATGCATCTCGAGACCGCTAGTGAGACTACATTCGTGTAGTAGGATTTACTACATGATAAGAGGCATTAGGATCACCCTTGTGTTAAACCCGTATTATAATTACTTGACCATTTAAGTCATATTACTTGGCTAGTTAAGTCAATTAATTTTTCCCACACCTTAGCGTTGTACTCATTTTTAGTACACGAAACCCCTAGTACACCCCTCCGAGCCTATCTTTTCGTTTCTAACTTTAAGCATTTTACTTAAAGGAAGAATTTGTTACACCCCACTTAAATGTACACCCAAATCGCCTTAGCCTTCCGTGTATGCACTCATCTTTAGTGCATTATTGTTATATGTTAAACCATAAGTTAATTATCTAATTGATTACATGGTTGCTAAGTCGAGTCATATCCTTGTACATATTGTTTTGGGACGATTGGGACTCATGGGTAAAGTACTTATTTTATGGATTAATGGGGAAGAACATCATTTATTACCCCATATGTGCTTTAATATTAAAAGTACTCCAAGTGTTTTGATTTTCTTAATTCGAGTCAATAGATTAGTTTATTGTAAAGTATGTAAAAATTCAAGTGTAAGGGGAATGTTCATTCCCTATGATGTATTATTTTGGATGGTAGAGTAAGAGTGTATGCAAAAAAAAAAAAAAAAAAAAAAAAAAAAAAAAAAAAAAAAGAGAGAGAAACATACGGACTACCATCCCTTTTCATTCTATGTTCATTTTATGTTTTTTGTTCTTTTTGATTTATTAGCTTAAGTCGAGTTTAGTTTTGGCTTAGCAACGCCATATTATACATGTAATTAACCAAGATTGTTAATTCGCCACCAGTAAAGACTGCCTATATCCAACAAAACCGTGTTTTCCATATCCCTACACCTAACGTTACAACCCTTTAAAAGACCTCTATGATAGTTTATCCTAGGTGCTTACGCCATGTGGTGGAGGTTTGATCCTTTCCCAAGCCTATGGTAATCTATTTTGCTATGACAGGTAGTGAGAGATGTTTTCCATTTCCATATTGTGATATTACTTTATTACACCCGAGAGATGTGAGTATCTAAACACTATTTGTGAGGTGCTAGTGTATGACCTCCGTGCTTGTCTTTGGTCTTTAGTGGAACGATTATTTGTTGTAATTACTTTTATATTAGTGTTAAATGACCCCTAACTTGTATTTTGACTAGAATAAAAGCGCATTTGCTTGAGGACAAGCAAATCTCAAGTGTAAGGGTATATGATGAGGCGAAAAATGAACCACTTTTAGGGGGTCATTTAAGCCCGGAATTGAATTTATTTGATCAAATATTGCCCTAAATCGTTCCTTTTGTGATTTTAGGTACTTTGGGAGTGAATTCTGGAAAAGGAAGCAATTCGGACGTTTTTGGAGCATAAAAGTGAAGAAAACGGTAAAGACTTAATTTTCCATGCTGAGAACAGTACCTGGCGGCGTCAAGAAGAAAATCATGACGGCGTCAAGAGTAAAATCCATGACGACCCAGTGAAAACCTGAAGGCGTCACAACAAGGGCGTCAAGGCTATTTTTGGTGACGGCCTGCATAAGGAGTATACATGACGGCGTCAGACCCAGATCTAGGCAGTCCGAGAAACTATTTGGCGGCGAGATGACGGCGTCAGAGCTTTGTTCTTGACGCCGTCACCCATCAGAATATATATATAGTTTTCTATTTTTCATTCAATAAGAGAGGAACTTGTGTGGAGAAAACTAGGGCCGAACTTTTTAAACCTTAGGTCGTATTTTACAGTATTTTCAAGGGTTTTCACCCCTTGAATCCTTTCATGTTCAATTGAGATAAGTCTTCTTTCAATTCAATCAATATGTCTATGTGTTGTTTGAATATATCTTATGCTTGTCTTGATTTCAACATGCTAGGCTAGATCTATCTTGTGTTTGCTTAGATGTAATGAAACCTAGATGTTAATTATATGTTGATTACTTGTTTATGGTTGTAATGGATGAATGATTTCAATGTTAGGCTTAAGAAAACTGGCAGATCTCCATTGTGTAACATGCTTGAACGTCTTAGGAAACATGAACCGATGTGTACTAGGTTTTATTGGTTGTATTTAATGCATGAGCAAATTCTAATGATCCCATGTTAGGAGCTTCTTAGCCGGCTCGACATAGGAGTGAAGTAGGCGCTTATAGGATTGGGGAAGTAAGTACGCCACCCCATGAATGGTATTAAGGAATACAACCCGTCATCCACGCAACTATAACAAGTAATTAACCTGTAAAAGATATCTAGGGAGTAGTGAAATCTAAGTAAACACAATTCTCCCATATATTGCTCACACCTCTAGTTAAATTAGTTTTATTTTCATTTTAGTATTTTATTTTGATTGCATCTTTAGTATTGGGTTAGTTGACTAGCAACTAATTCTGCCCAACTCCTTCAAACCCGAGATTTTTACTTGCTTTTATAAAAACTAAAAAAAATACAAAAAGAATCACCCCTCATCTCTAGACCTAGTCTTTAGTTTTTCTAATCCTAGCGACACTATTCCTAGCTGAATGATCAATCCCCCGGTACTTGTCATTATACTATACTACATCGATCAGGTACACTGCCTGGTGGGGGTTGTAAGCTTCTCGAGATCCCTCGAGAGGTAAAGCCTGGTGCAATCCCTACGCATCAGTTACTATTCACAAGGTGCATCCACTTGATAATGTGATTGGAGATTTACAATCTGGTGTGAAGACCAGAAAACAGATAAAGATGGCTGATATTCATGTATTTATCAGTGAAGTTATGAATCCAAGAATCATGAAGACAAGAATGAATGTCTGTTTTTCTGTTTCCTGTCACAAACGGAACCTAAGAATGTGTACAAGGCATTAGAAGACTCAATCTGGGTTGAGACAATGCAAGAAGAGTTGCTTCAGTTCAAGATTCGGAAGGTTTGGGTCCTTTATGAATTGCCTGATGGGATGAAGGTTATTGGTACAAAGTGGGTTTTCAGGAACAAGAAAGATGAAAGAGGCATTGTTATCAGGAACAAAGCTAGGCTAGTTGCTAAAGGATACACTCAGGAGGAGGGTATTTATTATGAAGAAGTCTTTGCTCTAGTTGCAAGGATTGAGGCTATCAAACTTTTTCTAGCCTATGCATCCTTTATGGGATTTATTGTCTATCAGATGGATGTCAAGAGTGCTTTTCTTTATGGGCAAATTGATGAGCAGGTATATGTTTCACAACCTCCAGGCTTTGAAGATCCTGAACATCCCAATAAAGTTTATAAGGTGATCAAGGCTCTTTATGGTTTACATCAAGCTCCTAGGAAGTGGTATGAAACCCTAGCTGCTTATCTTTTGAATAATGGGTTTCATAGAGGGAAAATTGATCAGACTTTGTTCATCAAGAAAGACAAAGGTGATATCTTACTGGTTCAAGTTTATGTTGATGATATTATCTTTGGTTCAACTAAGTAAGAGATGTGCAAAGAATTTGAGAAGCTGATCAAGGATGAGTTTCAGATGAGTTCTATGGGAGAACTCACTTTCTTTTTGGGACTTCAAGTACAACAAAGAACAGATGGTATTTTTATCAGTCAAGACAAATATGTGACTGAAATACTAAGGAAGTTCCATTTTACTAATGCAAAGCCTTCAAGCACACCTGTTGATAAAGATACTCATTTATTGTTGAAGGATCAAAGTGGAGAAGCAGTTGATGTACATACTTATAGATCCATGATTGGTTCCTTGATGTATCTCACTTCATCAAGACCAGACATCATGTTTGCAGTATGTGCTTGTGCAAGGTTTCAGGTCAAACCAAAGACATCACATTTGACTGCTGTGAAGAAGATTTTCAGATATCTTAAAGCATATCCTAATTTACGATTATGGTATCCAAGAGAGTCTCCTATGGAATTGGTCACCTACTCAGATAGTGACTATGCTGGTGCAAGCTTGGATAGAAAATCAACCACAGGTGGATGCCAATTTCTAGGTTGTAGATTGGTGTCATGGCAGTGCAAGAAACAGACAATGGTGGCAACTTCATCAACTGAAGAAGAGTATGTGGCTGCTGCAAGTTGCTGTGCTCAGGTCTTATGGCTTCAAAACCAGTTACTGGACTATGGGTACAATTTCATGAACACCATTATCCATATTGACAATAGCAGTACCATTTGTATAATCAAAAATCCTGTGAAACACACTAAAACTAAACATATTAAAATTAGACATCACTTTATAAGAAATTTTTATGAGAAAAAAGTTAATGCAAGCTGTCAAAATACATAATGATGACAACTATGCTGATTTATTAACAAAAGGTCTTGATGTGGGAAGGTTTTAGTACTTGGTAACAGGTATTGGAATGCTTAACCCTTAAAACTTGATGTCTAAAAGCTTTTTGTGTTGAGGGGAGGCTTTTTGTACTGCTACTTGTTGTATAAGTTTATATATTGCTGTATATTGTATATTTGTTGTCCACTAATACTTTTGCAGAGATTTAAGTCAAACACTCACAAGCAGTGAAAAATCAATGAACAGTGAAACATCATACTTCATACATCCAAAAGAAAAGTTTCATTATACAAGAATGTTTCATTATAGCAGGACAACAAAAGATAACATCTCAAACCCCTAAATCTACTAATCCATAGCCTCTTTGCCTTTTCCCTTATAGCCAGGCATGGTCTTGTGAACACCTCTGGCTTGGTCCTGCATTGCATTCCACATCTTTGGACAGGGGAGACCTATCACTTGTTTGGCTGGCTTCTAGCGTGGCAGGGTCTTTTCAGGAATTGGTATCTTGAATATTTATGTCACTGCCTTCTCAAAAGCCTTCTCAAGTTCTTTTGGCAGAGTCTTTGATAGGGCAAGTGGTTTTTCAACTTTCTTCTTATGTTTCTTGGTTGAAGAAGTTGAGGCACAAGGTGGAAAATAGTTAGTCCATCCTGAGGATTCTGACTCATCAAATGATGAATCAGATGAGATATCTACTATGTCATGGTTGGAGCTCATTGTGTTGCAGATGGAGGTTCTTTGATGATTACTTGAGGGGGGCTTGAAAGTTGTTTGATGTGTGGGATTTATGAGTCGAGTTGTTTTTATAGGCTAAAGTCAACCCTAGGTTTCTACCCAAAAGAGTAATTGCTATTAACTCTTTAGTTGGTGATTGAAATTAAGTTTGCAAGATATTTACTATATCGGGTTGACCATACCAAGATATTTTTAGAAACAGTAACTTTGGTTTCTAGGTTATTTCCTCTTAACTTTGGTTTGCATATTCTTGGTTTTGGACTAATTTTTGCAGGTGTATAAGCATAATTGTGGTGAGAGTTTCTCTTATGGAGTGTGTAACTAAGGCACACAACAAATGGTAATTGATTCACCATGTCTAATCCACATAAGAATGAACTAGTCCAGCGTAAACGGCTTCTGGTAAAGACTCATCAAATCCGTTTATGGTTGATAGTTTACCAAAAACTATATGGTTATCAACTCACCATATTCTTTCTGATTAAGAGTTGGCTAGTCCATAGCAAACGGCTCATGGTAAAGACATATCAAATCCGTTGATAGCTGGTAGTTTGCTAAAAACTATGATAAGAGCAGTACACATTACATCTATTTTTCCATTGCTCTTAGATATTTTTGTGAAAAAGTTTCCATTGCTAGTTCACAGTTTCCACTGTTAGTGTAATTTTCCACTGTTGAACTAGCCGTTGCAACTGTTGTGTCAGTAACTAATTTTTCAACTAGCCGTTGAGTAAAATCTTTTAACCGTATTTCTAGGGATATATTCAAGAGAATTATCTTTTATTTGTTTAAATTATTCTTTTCCAAAGATAACTACTTTCTTAAGATGATCTCTCTATTCTGTATTGTTCTCAAACCCTAGCAGTATATTATTCACATCTCAATTGGCTTGTTGCACTTTCAATTAAAACTCATAAGATCATATATTTGTCATTATAAACCATGGCTTCTTTAGAGTTTGTTAAAGAACACAACCAGGTTGCATTCTTGGAGAAAACAGAGGTCAAGGATGGACCTGTTTTTCATGAGATTGTGGATTTTCTCAATGCTACTCATATAAGGTATGCTTTAACATTAAACCCCACAATCTATGTCTCTCAAATCAAAAAGTTTTGGCAGACTGTCACTGTCACAACTATTGAAGATGGAGACACACATGTACCTGTTGATGCTTTAAGTGCAACAGTGGATAGGGTAACCATTACTGTTACTGAATCATCCTTAAGAAGACTTCTTCAATTGGATGATTTAGGAGGTATCATTACTTTACCCAATCCAGAAATTCTTCAAAATGTCTCTAATATGGGGTATGATACATCCAATGGCAAACTTACTTTTAGAAAAGGATGTTTCTCCCCACAATGGAGGTTTTTCATACATACTCTTTTACATTGCTTAAGTCCTAACAAAACTTCTTATGAACAAATCAGCACTACCATGGCTTATCCTTTGGTGTATTTGGCAACAAACAGGACTTTTAATTTTTCAAAGTTTTTATTCAACAACATGGTTAGCAATGTAAAGAGTAATTACAAATTTTTGATGTACCCAAGGTTTATTCAAACTGTTTTAAATGAATATGAGTTGCAACCTCATAAAAGGATTTACAATACTCCTTGCCTTAAACAAAAAGTTTTTCAAAATATGACTAAGGCAACAAAAGGGTATAATGGGGTAGTTCATGCTCTTTTTCCACAAATGCTTGATTTTATTGCTCAGGTTCGAGGTGAAGGTATAGCAATCCCAGTTGCACCCCAACACACACCCACTATCACTGTTCCATCTGTATCCTATACCCCCCCCCCCCCCAGTTACTCACACATATAAGAGGAGGCAAAGACAGCCAACTCCTTCCATCACAACACTACATGTATCTGAACCTTTTGGTGAAGGTGCAAGCAGTGGTGGTTTAGGAGTACTTACTAGTCCAACTAGGGAGGAAACTGAGCCAATGTCCCATGATGTACCTCTCCCAGCAGGTAACACAGCTGGAAGTGCTGAGGGCAGTGGTAACTTACATGAATTGATGGACAGATGTACCACATTAGTGGCAAAGGTTCAATCCCTGGAAGATGAGCTCAAGTAAACTAAGCAGCAATACAACATTGATCTTTCCAAGATTCTGAAGCATATGCAGACTATGCAAGAAGAGATCAACTCACTTAAGAAAAAGAGGGTTGCTCACCTTGTAGTTTCTTCTCCATCCTCAGCTCATTATGGAGATTCTGATGTATCAAGTGATGATATGGGTGATTCTCCCAAACAGGGGAGGAAAACAGATGCTAGAACTGAGGGGAGGAAACTGGATTTTGAACAAGGGATTGATGATTTTGAAGGATTTGATCAGCCAATGAATGAAGGTTTTGAAGGTTTTGATCAACCACTGGATGCACATGTTTCAGATGATCAAGAAACAGAGGTATTGGAACAACAACAACAAACAGAAGAAATGGCTCAAGATGTTCCAACAGAAATTATTGATTTGGATGATCAGATTGTACCAGATGACTTTTTGGATACAGCATCAAGTCAACCAAAGGTACAAGTGGAAGGAACTCCTACATCAATTCCACAAGCAGTTGAAACTTTAGAGGGTACTGCTACTACTTTCATACATGAAGAAGAAGAAGAAGCAACAGATGCAGAATTTGAAAGAAGAAGAAAAGAAAAGGGTAAAGTTCCTGCTATTGAAGATTCAGCTGAGAAACCTAGAGTGATTAAACCAAGGACTCAAGCTCATATTGATATGGATGCTGAATTGGCTAGGAAATATGAAGAAGAGGATGTAGCAAGGTTTATGGAACAACAAAGAATCCAAAAGGAGTTCATAGAACCTGAAGAGATAGTTCCCATTCCAAACATTTCTAGTTCCTATCAACCAACTGAAGAAGAGATTGAACAAATGATTGATACAGATCCAGTTGTCAAGAGGAAAGCTATTGAACTTATTGCTGATGAAGGTCTTACAGCTGAATAAAGGTCAGCTCAACTAGCTGATTTTATCAACATGAAGAATGATCAAGCTCTCAATGCTATGATTAATTCAATCAAGAAGAATCAGAAGAAACGAAGACAACCATCCAAGATTCAAGTCATTGCTGGAATGAAGAAGTATTTATGTCATGTAGCTGGATGGAAGATGTCTCGGCTCAAAGGAAAATCACATGAAGAGATTGAAAGATTGTATTATAGGGCTTTCAGAAGAGATAAAGACTTTATACCAATGGATTCAGAAGAAGAAGCCAGAAGATACAAAAGATCAGGTGTAACCATTGAATCCAAAGCTGCTAAGAAGTCTAAGACTCAGGAGTTGATGCATGGAATTGCGCCCTCGCAAAAGGTTTTACCTCTCAAGGGATCTTGAGAAGCTTGCAATCCCCACCAGGCAGTGTACCTGTTCGTTGTAGTATAGTATAGTGACAAGTACCGGGGGATTGATCGTTCAACTCTTGGAATAGTGTTCGCTAGGGTTGAAATTCTACTAAACTAGGTCTAAGGGTGAGGGATGATTCTTTTTGTATTTTTATATTTTAAATGAAAGCAAGTACACTCTCGGGTTTTGAAGGAGTGGGCGGAATTAGTTGCTAGTCAACTAACCCAATTAACTAAAGATGCAATTAAAATAAAATAAAGTAAACTTAAACTAAATTGGGGTGTAAACAATAATGAGAGAAATTGTGTTTATTTAGATTTCATTACTCCCTAGATATCTTTTACCGGTTGATTAGCTTGTTACAATTGCATGGATGACGGGTTATATTCCTTAATACTAGTCGTAGGGCTGTGTACGATCTTCCCTAACTCTATAGGCTTCAACCTCAATCCTATGTCGAGCCGACTAAAAGCTCCAAACATGGTATCCCTGGAAGTTACCTATGCATTAAATATAACCAAATATCATAGTACACCTCCGATCATGTTTCTTAAGACGTTTAAGCAAGTTACCAATTGGAATTCTGCCAGTTTTCTTAAGCCTAACATCGAATTCATTCATCCACAACAATTATAAACAAACCATCAACCAATAATTAACATCTAGGTTTCATTACATCTAAGCAAACACGAAAGAAACCTAGCCTAGCATGTTAAAGAGAAGACAAGCGTAAGATATAATCAAACAACACATAGACATATTGAATGATTTAATGAAGTACTTATCTTCAATTGAACATGGAGGAAACAAAGGGTTGAAACCCTTCAAAAAGCTGGAAAATTCGTCTAGGGTTTTATTCCCTCAAAGTTGCACACAATGAATGAAAACTAGAAAACTATATATAGATTTTACAATCTGACGGCGTCAAGAGTTAAGTCTAACTCCGTCAACTCACCGCCAAATTAAACTCGTATTGCCTAGATCCACTTCTGACACCGTCACTCTATATGGGTTCTGGGCCGTCACTCTTTACAATTACTCTTGATGGCCTTGGAATATTTGTTCATGACGCCGTCAGACCCCCTTCACAAAACATTCTGGCGCGTCACGTGTATTTGATTTATCCACCTTTTTGTAAAATCATGACGCCGTCACTAATACCTTGTGACGCCGTCAAAGGCAATTTCCAGCATGCTTTTGAGACTTTGTCGTTTTCAGCACTTTTTCGCTCCAAAAACGTGCAAAATGCTTCCTTTTGTAAAATTTCTCTCAAAAGTACCTAAAATGACAAAAGGAACGATTTAGGGCAATATTTGATCAAATAATCTCGACTTTGGCCTTAAATGACCCCCCAAAAGCGGTACACTTTTCGCTTCATCAAATACCCTTACACTTGAGATTTGCTTGTCCTCAAGCAAATGCGCTTTTATTTTAAACAAAATACAAGTTAGGAGTCATTTAACACTAAGATAAAAGTAATTACAACAAATAATCATTCCACTTCAACCAAAAACAAGCACGGAAATTAAATACTAACACCTCACAAATAGTGTTTAGATACTCATATCTCTCGGGTGTAATAAAGTATATATCACAATAAGGAAATAGAAAACATCTCTCACTACCAGTCATAGCAAATAGATTACCATAGGCTTGGGAAAGGATCAAACCTCCACCACTTGGCGTAAGCACCTAGGATAAACTATCAAAGAGGTCTTTTAAAAGGTTATAACGTTAGGTGTAGGGATAGGATTAACACGGTTTTGTTGGATAAAGGCAATATTTACTGGTGGCGAGTTAATCATCTTGGTTAATTACATGTACAATATGGCGTTGCTAAGCCAAGACTCGACTTGACTTAAGCTAATAAAGCAAAAATAACAAAAACTTAAAATAAACATAAAGGAAACGGGATGGTAGTCCGTATGTTTTTCTCTTTTTCTTTTTCTAATTTGTTTTTTCTTCTTCTTGATTTTTCGTTTTTTTTTTTTTTTTTTTTTTTTTTTTTTTTTTTTTTTTTGTGCATACATTCTTGCCCTACCATCCAAAATAATACATCATAGGGAATTTGCATTCCCCTTACACTTGAACTTTTACATACTTTACAATAAACTATTCTAATGACTCGAATCAAGATAATCAAAACACTTGGAGTACTTTTTAAGATTAACGCACATATGGGGGTAATAAATGATGTTCTTCCCCATTACTCCATAACACTAGTACTTTACCCATGAGTCCCAATCGTCCCAAAACAATATGTACAAGATATGACTCGACTTAGCAACCATGTAATCAATTAGACAATTAACTAAGGGTTTAAACAAATAACAATAATGCTCTAAAGATGAGTGCATACACGGAAGGCTAAGGCGATTTGGTTGCACATTTGGGGTGGGTTGTAAACAAATTCTTCCTTTAAGTAAAATGCTTAAAGTTAGAAATGAAAAAGATAGGCTCGGAGGGGTGTACTAGGGGTATCATGTACTAAAAATGAGTACAACGCAAAGGTGTGGGAGAATTAATTTACTTTACTAGTCAAGTAGTTATGACTTTATTGGTCAATTAATTATGATACGGGTTTAACACAAGGGTGATCCTAATGCCTCTTATCATGTAGTAAATCCTACTACACGAATGTAGTCTAACTAGCGGTCTCGGGATGCATCACTAACGCAAGTTCTAGAATCTAAGTACTACCGGTACACTCATAAGCACTAATAATGAATGCTTTTCCTAACAAATCTAAAGGTGAACCTCACACATTTGGGTGGAAATTTTTTTTGAGTGGTACGGTTTTTGTGCTAGTCATACAACTCCTATCCATGAGACGCTCATTAAGGCTAAAGCTTCACACCTAAATGTTGTAAAAAAATTTAAATTTGGCGCTAAAATTGCACTAACAAGTATTTCTCTTAGTTTTATTACACACCTACTATTGAACAAACAAACTCAAGCGTAATTGTATCCTCTAAAGTATCATCATTTACCCTCCCCTTACACTTAGGCTGAACATTGTCCCCAATGTTCAATAAAAAGGATGTAAAAGTAATGAAGGTAAAAGAATGAAAACAAATACTCCCCTGATTTGTTCGGTGTAGATAAATCGTTAACATGGTTAAATCCTCCTCCAAGAGAATGAACGTTGAAAGCTTCCCTTCCGAAATAATAAATCATCTTCTTGTCCAATATAACCTGTTAAACCTGAGAAAACAATCATGGCAACCTCGCGTAAAATCAGCGGCAATCTATATATAAAAGGATATAATGCTTGTGGAATGAATGTTTGCAGATTTCTTGGAATTTATAAAACTAAAGAATTAACAAAAACTTTAAGACTCCGTTAGAAAAACAAAACTTGTAAAATTTCCAGAATTTTACACCTGACGCCGTCAGGTGTTAATCCTGACGTCGTCAGTGTTCTGACAGAAATCTCATGTTAAGTTTTCGGAAAATTTCTGGAAAAACTTATGCCTTAATTCCTGGAAAATCCTGAAAAAGATCATTATTACTCGATACAAGCATTTGACTCAAACAAATACTAATATACATGTTCATTTACTATTGTTGTGGTCCATGTCCAATTTCCGTTCTTGAAAACAAATTTAGGTTCCCCTAACACTTAGCTTTTGCGAAATACCTTTTATGAAGTTAAGATAAACAACAAAGTAAAGCATCTTCTCAATTTAGTATGAAAGATGAGCCACAAACAATAAAAATAAAACATGCATACGGAAGCAAATAAAATCAAACAAACAAACAATCAAACAAATAAAACAGGGGTTGCCTCCCAAGAAGCGCTTTTCTTTATTTACGAGTCTTGTAGCTAGACTCAAAGTCATGGGCTATTACGTTTTCCTTTTCCACTTTTCAATCGATTCTCTTAACCTTTGAACTACTTCTATGTCAACTTTATACTTAGGTCTAAGGGCTAAACAATTCTTATAGTAAAGGCTCCTCTTCTCCCAAACAAAATTCATTCCTTTATTCTTATCTTCTTCGTTAATGTCCTCGATTGCACTAATGTTATCCATATCAAGTTGAGGCACATAACGAATTTACTTCATTTTATTAGGCATTCTATAGGTGATCCAATCGGTCCTATTGGAAAATTGGATTGTTCCCTCTATTTGATCGTGTTTTAACTTGGACTCCTCAACAAATGAATTACCTAGTACCACATGGGATAAGCGACAATCTATAATATTGGCCAAGTCTTCCACAACCATAAAGTCCACGAGGTAAGTGAAGTTACCAACAAAGACATGTAGACCTTTAATTCTCCCGACAAAGTTACAAACTCCACCGGGGTATTTGGGATCTTTTCTAGGTCCGAGTCTTGTTGTTACTAACTCATTATAGACACTTGAAGACATAATGTTGAGTGGGGATTCAAAATCGATGTAGGCTTGATCAATGCATTTATACCCAATCATACATGGTATCTTCACATTCTTAGGGTCACCTCTTTTAATCTTAGGATCAATCTTAACAAAGGGAGGCCTAGGGTTATCGATGAGATTGTTATAATAAGCGATTTCCTCCTTAGTGGGATATAAATTGAAATAATCATCATCTAACTCTTCTACTTCCTTAACATCTTCTACAATTACCAAGTTATTGGGTTCAAGTTCCTTATCTAAGTCCATGGCTATTGCTAAGTCATTAAGCGCATAGTCAAGCTCAATATCAACCAATCTATTGAGTTCTCTCAGTTCCCTAATCTCATTCTCAATCTGTTCACGCAACAAAACAACCTCGATAGGTGAAAGGGGTGGATTTGCGTTTTCCATAGTGGCCAACGGAATAATTAATGATGATTATACGAATAAACAAACAGAGAAAAGATAGACTAAAGAAAACCTATAAAAATAAAATAAAAATCTTACTAGAAAGGAATCTAGCAAGTAGACCTACTAAAAAGAAATTTTAACCTAGACAATAACTATTCCCTAGGCTGCGCTGCCAAAAACTTGATGCATGGAATTGCGCCCTCGCAAAAGGTTTTACCTCTCAAGGGATCTTGAGAAGCTTGCAATCCCCACCAGGCAGTGTACCTATTCGTTGTAGTATAGTATAGTGACAAGTACCGGGTGATTGATCATTCAACTCTTGGAATAGTGTTCGCTAGGGTTAAAATTCTACTAAACTAGGTCTAAGGGTGAGGGATGATTCTTTTTGTATTTTTATATTTTAAATGAAAGCAAGTAAAATCTCGGGTTTTGAAGGAGTGGGCGGAATTAGTTGCTAGTCAACTAACCCAATTAACTAAAGATGCAATTAAAAAAAATAAAATAAACTTAAACTAAATTGTGGTGTAAACAATAATGAGAGAAAGTGTGTTTACTTAGATTTCATTACTCCATAGATATCTTTTACCGGTTGATTAGCTTGTTACAATTGCATGGATGACGGGTTATATTCCTTAATACTAGTCGTAGGGTTGTGTACAATCTTCCCTAACTCTATAGGCTTCAACCTCAATCCTATGTCGAGCCGACTAAAAGCTCCTAACATGGTATCCCTGGAAGTTACCTATGCATTAAATATAACCAAATATCATAGTACACCTCCGATCATGTTTCTTAAAACGTTTAAGCAAGTTACCAATTGGAAGTCTGCCAGTTTTCTTAAGCCTAACATCGAATTCATTCATCCACACCAATTATAAACAAACCATCAACCAATAATTAACATCTAGGTTTCATTACATCTAAGTGATGAGGCGAAAAATGAACCACTTTTAGGGAGTCATCTAAGCCCGGAATTGAATTTATTTGATCAAATATTGCCCTAAATCGTTCCTTTTGTGATTTTAGGTACTTTGGGAGTGAAATCTAGAAAAGAAGGCATTTTAGACGTTTTTGGAGCATAAAAGTGAAGAAAACGGCAAAGTCTCAATTTTCCAAGCTGGGAACAGTAGGTGACGGCATCAAGAGTAACTTTTTGACGGCGTCACGAGTATTTTTCATGACGACCCAGTACAGAATTGACGGCGTCACAAGGAAGGGCGTCAAGAGTAAAAGACGAGACGGCCTGGAAATACATAATGCTTGACGGCGTCAGAAGTAGATCAAGGCAGTCCGAGAAGTATTTTGGCGGCGAGATGACGGCGTCACCGATTTGGTCTTGACGCCGTCAGACCCTATTTCCTATATATAGTTTTCTAATTTTTACACATAAAGAGAGGAAGTTTTGGAGAAACCCTAAGGCCGAACTTAGTACGAATTTTACAGTTTTTTCAAGGGTTCTCAGCCCTTGAACCCTTTCATGTGTAATTGAGATAAGTGTTCTTTTAATTCAATCAATATGTCTATGTGTTGGTTGTCTATATCTTGTCCTTGTCTTAATTCCATCATGCTAGGCTAGATCTATCTTGTGTTTGCTTAGATCTAATGAAACCTAGATGTTAATTATGTGTTGATTACTTGTTTATGGTTGTATTGGATGAATGATTTCGATGTTAGGCTTAAGAAAACTGGCAGATCTCCAAATGGTAACATGCTTGAACGTCTTAGGAAACATGAACCGATGTGCACTAGGTTTCATTGGTTGTATTTAATGCATGAGTAAATTCTAATGATCCCATGTTAGGAGCTTTTTAGCCGGCTCGACATAGGAGTGAAGTAGGCACTCATAGGATTGGGGAAGTAAGTGCGCCACCCCATGAATGGTATTAAGGAATACAATCCGTCATCCACGCAACTATAACAAGTAATTAACGTGTAAAAGATGTCTAGGGAGTAGTGAAATCTAAGTAAACACATTTTCTCCACTTATTGCTCACAACCTTAGTATAATTTAGTTTTATTTTCATTTCTAGTATTTACTTTTAATTGCATCTTAGTATTGGGTTAGTTGACTAGCAACTAATTCCACCCAAATCCTTCAAACCCGAGATTTTATTTGCTTTCTAAAAAAAATATAAAAACACAAAAATAATCATCCGTCATCTTTAGCACTAGTAATTAGATTTTCTAATCCTAGCGACACTATTCCTAGCTGAACGATCAATCCCCCGGTACTTGTCACTATACTATAGTACAATGATCAGGTACACTGTCTGGTGGGGTTTGTAAGTTTCTCAAGATCCCTTGAGAGGTAAAGCCTGGTGCGATTCCCACGTATCAAGTTTTTGGCGCCGCAGCCCGGGGAATAGTTATTGTCTAGGTTAGAATTTCTTTTTATTAGGTCTACTTGCTAGATTCCTTTCTAGTAAGATTTTATTTTTATTTTTTAGGTTTCTTTAGTCTATCTTAATTCTTCGTATTTTTGTTTGTACTAGTGTGGTCTTTATGGAATTAAAGAGTCGTCGTTTAGAAGTTAGCAAGAGGCTTATTGCGCATAAAAGAAGAAAGAGAGAAGTTAACAGATTTAAGGAATTCATTAAGCCTCTCCAAATGAAAATTGAGTTTACGGACTTCGCTCCAACCCCGGATGAATTGAGTTACCATAGGTTCCTTTTACAACACCCTTGCCCCTCAAAATATAGAAAGACACCATGGATTAAGAGGCATAACTTGAGGAACATGAAAATTCCTTGCATGATTGGGTACATGTCTAGAGAGCATACATACATTGACTTAAAAGCACCCATGAATATCATGTCTAGGCTCTATTACAATTGGATAATGAACGAAAGGTTAAGTCCTAGAAAAGACCCTTACAATTCTAAAAGGCTATGTAACTTTGTCAGGAGAGTTAAAGGGGTACACATCTTTATAGGAAATTTTACTTATCAATGCGACTTTGTAATCCTAGAAGATGTTAGAGGCATTATTGATCCACACCTAGGAGAAGTAGTTTTAGGACAACCTTTTGTTGAGAAGACTAAGATGTATCACGACCATGAGAAGGGGATAGCTCAGTTTACTGATGGGATAGAAAAGGTCACTTTCATGATGCCTCACATGAAGGAAGAATTAAAGGGCATCAAAAATCTACAAATTGATGAAATTCGACCCTATGAGGTTAAGAAAGATGGAATTAGTGATGATTTCTATTATGAGAGGAGGAGAACATACTATTCGGGTTGCATGAATCTAGGCCCGGAATATAAGCGTGATGAGAATTGGATTAGATGTTTTGAGTTGGCACAAAAGTGGGAAAGGAAAACGTAACCCATGACCTTGAGTCTAGCTACAAGACTCGTAAATAAAGAAAAGCGCTTCTTGGGAGGCAACCCATGCTTTGTGTGATTTTGTTTGTTTGTTTGTTTGTTATTTGCTTCCGTATGCATGCTTTATTTTTATTGTTGGTAGATCATGTTTCTCAATTAAAAAGTGGAAATACTTTACTTTGTTGTTTTGGCCTAGTCTTAACTCCACCTAAAGGTATTTTTGCAAAAGATAAGTGTAAGGGGAAACCCCAAATATGTTTTTAAGAAACAAACCGATCATGATTCTCCACAATATTAAATGAACATGTATATTCGTATTTGTTAGAGTCAAATGCTTGTATTGAGTCATAATGAAGTTTTGCAGGATTTTCCAGGAAGTAGGACCAAGTTTTTCCAGAAATTTTCCGGAAACTTAACATAAGAATTTCTGCAGGTCAATCCTGACGGCGTCATGAGTTTACTCTTGACGGCGTCACGGGTAAAAATTTGGAAATTTTACCGGTTTTGTTTTTCTAACGGAGTATTAAAGTTTTTGTGAATTATTAAGTTTTATAATCTCCAGGAAGTCTGCAAACTTCATTCCACAAGCATTATATCTTACTTTGTTTTCTAGGATTTAGTAACTTATATAGGATGCCGCCGATTTTATGCGAGGTTGTCTTGTTTGTTTTCTCAGGATTTACAGGTTATGTATGACAAGAAGATGATTATTATTCTGGAAGGGAAGCTTTGATTGTTCATTTTCTTGGAGGAAGATTTAACCTGGCCACCTAATTATCCATACCGAGCGAATCAGGGGAGTATTTGATTTCATTCATTTTACTTATTTAACTTTTACATTCTTTACTTGAACATTGGGGACAATGTTCATCTTAAGTGTAAGGGGAGGGTAAAATGATGATACCTTACAAATAC